>JAUBOD010000355.1:260456-295346 GCA_032353885.1 Nothura maculosa | reverse complement strand
TGTCCAGCACAGCAGTGCCTGATGGGAATGAGAGCATGTCTGGCACCACGGTACCTGACGGGAATGAGAGCGTGTCCGGCACGGCAGCATCCATGGGCAGCGAGAGCGTGTCTGGCATGAGGGTGCCTGATGGGAATGAGAGCGTGTCCGGCACAGCGGTGCCTGATGGGAATGCGAGCATGTCCAGCATGGCAGCACCCATGAGCAGTGAGAGTGTGCCTGGCACAACGGTACCTGATGGAAATGAGAGCGTATCCAGCACGGCAGTGACCACGGGCAGTGAGGGTGTGTTTGGCACAACAGTGCCTGCAAGGAATGAGAGCGTGTCCGGCGTGGAGCTCGTGCATTCATCAGAAAGCATCCGTGATGGACGTGAGCCGGGGGACAGCAGTATCATGGGGACACCAGAGACCACGGCGCCACCGCCAACAAGCATCGCTTCAGCAGCCGCTCCTCCCAGCATGGAACACGAACGCGGGCAGGATGTGACCAGCAGCTCCACTGAAACCCCCCCATCAACAACGGGACCAGAGCTGGTGCTCCTTGAGCCCACGTTGCCGCTAGGCGAGCGGAAGGGCACTTGGGTGTCTTTGCAGAGGCCGGTGGCACCCCGTCCAGGTAGTGCTCCTTTCCCTTTCCCACCAGGTGACGGTGCTCGCGAGCAGGTGGCACCTCCTCAGGAGCCCTTCTCAGGAGAGGGCTTAGGCAGCCCCAAAGCAGAGCCGGCCCGCGTAGCACCTCAGCGGGCCCCACACGGAGCATCGGCCACGCCACGCGCCGCACACCACCCGGAGCTGTCCCCTGGCGCTGGCACGCCACGTGGGCCGCCCCACGCTGCTCCAAGTGCCACCCCGCCAGGGGACCAGAGCCCAAAACGTAGCAGCAGCAACAGCCAACTGTTGCAAGGCACTGGACAACCTGCCGGCCGCTGGGGGCTGGCACTAACTGGTGTTAACGGGACCCGGAGGCCTTCTGCTCCTAATGGGAATGCAACTAATGATGTGGACTTTCCTCCTGCCGATAACTCTGATCCTCTCGAGTTTGATTTACTAACCTCCACTCTGCGACTTTATAGTAGTAGCGGTGCTGGGTTTGCTTCCTTCTTTCCCGGACTGACGCCGGAGGCCGGTCGCTGCCTGCCCTTCCCAGCCCGCCTGCCCTCCTGTACCGTTTTGGGCACTAAGCATTTCAGATTGCCAAATTACCTCGGCCACAGGAGCGAGGTGGAAATTCGGGATGCTTTGCATGAGTGGGAGGGGCTGCTTAAATCCCGGTGTCACCGCTACTTGGAATGGTTTCTCTGCTTGCTCCTGGTCCCTGGGTGTAACGCTTCTGTCCCCATAACCCCGCCGCCGTGCCAGGGCTTCTGCGAGGCCGTGAGAGACCTTTGCTGGATGCACTTGACCGCTGGGCACCTGCCCCTCCCGTGTGACTTGCTCCCTGCGGAGGATGGAGGGTATTCTTGTGTCTTTATTAATGTTTCTGCAGGTAATGTGGCTGGGTGATCTCTGTTCTTTTGTGTGTCTCCTCCTCCCCAAGCCCCAGCAGGTAAGGCACCCTGTGTGTTCAGGGTGTTTGGGGGTATATGTCCTTTGCTGTGCTTTCCTGGATGCAGGTTGGACCTCATTATATGGCAGGTACCTGTCCCTTCGGTGCCAGCCAGCAGGCTAAGATCTAGGAGATGCTTTAGCCTTTGGATGAGCCCCTTTGCTCATCCTTGCTTGGGACGTTGTAGGTGGCATTGATGTGCAGTGTTTGCGTGGGGTGGGCTGAGAGTGTCCTCTCCCCACGATGCAGCTTTGATGCAGACTCACCGGGCATGGTGAGACAGGGCAACTCGCTCTGATTTGGGGAAAAACCACCCTGCAATTCAAGGGCTGCGGTGCTGCCAGGTAGGTTGTGCCAACTGGAAAGCAACAAGGGATTCTTTTCCCTTGTCACTGTGTGATGCTGCTGAGACCTCTGTCCAAATCCCTGTCCATCCAACGTCATCTCTTCCACATAGCAACTGCTGTTGGTTTTTGGCTCCCTCTCCAAGGCTGAGCATCCCTGTCATGTCCTTGGGCTCTTGTAGTTCCTGTGAAATTCAGTGGCCATACTAAGAGGCAACGTCCCCATGGCCACGATGAGGTGCCCCTTGAGCACACGTGGCAGGTTTTTGTCCATGCTTGTGTCCAGGGCCAGTTTGCAGACAGCATAGCCCATCACAACAATACAGTCATGACTTGAGCTATTGACTATCTGGGGTTCAAGGATCAGGAGAGCAGACGTTCATGGCATATCAAGTCACCTTTCACCTTGGAAGGCAGGTGTTGGCAGAGCTGGGCTTGGTTAGCTCCAGTGAGCTTCCCAATGGGCGTACAGCTAAGGACAGCTCTAGCTTTTCTGCAACTGAGCTCGAATTCTCTTCCCCTTTTTCTGAGATGTGCCATGCCTCCCCTCTATGCGTGCCTGACCAGTTCAGCGATGGGAGCTGGGTCATGCTGACCACAGAGCAACCATAGTGTTGAGGATGCTTCAAGGTGACCTTCAGCGGGCGCTGAAGGAAGCGCCTGGGTGTCGCTCCCCTGCGGACAGGGATGGGGGCTGTGACCCTACATGCACGTGCTTGCTCTTGGGGTTAATGATTTACATGCAGCTAATGTTTGATCCCCTCTGCTTGGAAGGCAGGAGAGGCGTTTTGTGCCCAGCTTTTGTGGTTAGGTGGTTTTGACCCTTTCAACACTCGGGCAAACTTACTTCACAGGGGAGAAGATAAAGGAAAAGACAGACTATGGATGCTCTTCAGAGCAATAGAAGGTGCAGGTGTGGAGCAGAAATGAAGATCATGAAGAAAGCAGAACTGGGAACTGTTGGGGAAATAGGGTGGGAATGGCATTGGAGTGCTAGGTAGTACCTTTATTTTCCACCAAAAGTGGTGGTGTTTTTTCTCCCAGGACTTGTGGGTTAACACCCTGCACACTGACCCCTAGTTGCTGCTGGGCATGGTAGCCCAACTCTTAAGCAGTGCATAACTGGACAAGCCATCATGTTCAGAGGAGCCTTCAACTTTCATATTTAATGGATTTAGCGCAGCTCTCTAACATTTTGGGGAGGCAGGTTGCTGTGCCAACCTCGCTCTGCTGCTCCCCCAGCGCGTTTCTCCCTCCTGACGTCCCAACGCTGACGTGCCGAGATGAGGTTCTGAATGAGGCTGTGTTCCCACACCAGACCCTGGTCCTGCTGGGTGAAATCCCAGGGCTGCCAAGCTCAGCTGGCCTCGAGGCTGGCTTGAAAGGCACCCGCTGCCTCCCGAGAGGTTATTAGCCGGGAGCAGCAGACAAGGGATGCACACATGCAGGGAGGATGGCTCCCCCGGGCCCTGACCCCGCCACCCTGGTTGTTAAAGCAGTACTGTTTGCCAGCAGGCCCTCAGGGTGATGTGAGAAGGTCACCAAAATGCTTGCCTGGAGTTCCCAGACAGTCGGCAACAGAGAAGCCAGAAGTCCCATTGAGGTTTGGCGGCTGTTTGACGTCCTGAGGAAACGGGGCAGGGCAGTAATGTGGGGCTGTAGGACGCTTTGCTGTGTGGGGCTGGGGGATTTGGAGTGCGATGGTGGACTGGGGTGGCTTGAGTTGAGAAGTATCTACAGCTTGTGTGGGTCCCTCTGCCCTCCTGGTGGTGCTGAAATGCTTGGGGTGAAGGGAGAGGGATGTGGAGCAGCAGGACAGCAGGTGTCGGGGCCTGGCCAAGGTGCTTCCCTCTCCAGCATGCCTGTCTTATGTCAGTGCCTTCCAATGGCCTCCATTTAGAGCCAGGAACCATCCCTGGAGAGGATTTACTGATGGCTGAAGTGAGTGCTTAGTTCCCAGGTGCCTGTAGGGAAATAACAGTGAGGAGCTTTAGCCAAAGGCGGAAGGATGTGGTCGGCACGTGTACCAGGCATATTGGCTGGGGACATCCCTGCAGAGCCACTCCATATCCCACGCATGTGCCTCCTGCCCAAGGGCTTTGCCTTCTCCTGGTTGCCAGCTCTGGTCATCCCACGGCCACGCTGCCTCTACCAAAAAGCCCTGCAGCTTCCAGGAACCTCTCAGGTTGGCACTGGCTGCAACAAGGTCCAGCCTGGAGACCCTGCAGGTGTCCCTTGTGGTCTGGGGCAGGTGCTGGTAGTCCTGGGTGCTGATGCGAGTGTGTGTTTGGGCCGTGCTGCTTTCCATGAGGCTCTGGGTGCTGTGGCTTAAAGGCCCCTTGTTTGGAGATGGGCTGCATGTGGGTCTGCTCCCATGCATGGCCGGGCGTTGCAGCACATCGGGACCTTGCAGCAAGTCAGCGCTCGGATAATGGCACCGGCTCAGGGGCGAAATAGCTGCGCCGTATCTCATTCCTTGCTGGTATTTGTTCTTGTAACACTTCCAGCTGCTAGAGGCGAGAGCACAATGTTGTATTGTAGTCAGCAGTGCTGGAGGAGTCTCGCGTTTGGGCCTGGGTGAGGATTTCTCGCTGGCAGAGGGCCCGTCCCCACCCTGCAGCCGCCGGCGCATCCAGGCGCGCGTCCCGGTGCGCTGGCAAAGCCCCAGCCCGGCGCTCACAGCGTGAGCGTGTGGCCTCAAGCCGTCCTGGTGACAGGGCGTCCTGTCCCGCCGCGGGACAGGAGTCAGAGGTGGCCCTGTGTGGTGATGGCAACGGCTCCGAGGTACCGAGGCCTTTCCCACAGGGACCCAAGGCCGCTCTGCAGCGGGGTGGGCACGCAAAGGGACTGTGGGGGCCAAGTGAGGGGGACGGGGAGTTTAGCAGGGATATCTTGGTCCTGGGTAGCTGTTTGTTTAGGGAAGGATGAGGCATGTGGGACAATGGGACGCTCATTACTGCACCCAGAGGAGCTCTGAGCCTTGCTGACCAAGACTGCTTTTTCTCCTGGACTCTCCTGCTGGAAAGAGCCCATGGATCTGGTCCGAGGTATCTCGGGGTGCTTGTGAAGCAGCAGCCCCGTGCACGTCGCTCCCGCCGTGCTCGAGCTGCCTGGGGTCACGCAGCAGGACAGTTGACTGCTCCCTGTGCAGGAGGCCGCCTTGGCTCTGCCGCCCACGAGCCTCCTGCCAGCGCAGCTTTTCCTCAAGCTAGGCTATGATCCTTGTGCCTCCAGGGCCTGGCACCTGCCAGGAGCACCCCCGTTTGCAGGGGGGTCATCCGTTTGAAGGGGTGTCCCATTACCGCCTGCTCCCCAGGCTCCCTCCAGCTTTGCATCCCTGGCCCGGGATTTGTTTGCATGTTGTGCATGGGAAAGACGCAATCTGTTGTCTTTGAGAAGTCTCCTTGTATCGTTGCCCGGCCCCAGCTCCAAGCCAGGGAGCAAGTGGTGCATTTGGAGAGGAGCAGAGAGGGGATCCCTGAGCCAGTTAAAACACTAAGGAAAACATGATTGCAAATTGCATTGCAAACAAAAGCCTCTTTCAGCCTTCCCCACCGAGCCTCAAAGGCAGAGGATAAGTTGTCCGGATGCAGAAGTCGCAGCGATTGCTCGTAGACCCATCTGAGCCTGCCTGGACCCCTGGGAGGAAGCTCTGATTTCCTCTAGGCTTCAAGCTGTTCCGAATTTGGCTGCCTCCGACCCAGGATAAACTTTTTCTGCGGCATCCCCGCAGCCTCTCGTGGGGATCACTTGGCTGGTGTCCCCTCTGTGTGCCACAGCACCACGGAGCTCACCGGGAGCACGGCGGCTCCTGAGCTTGCGTGGCGTTCACGTGTGGTGTGTGAGGAGAGCGCTGGGGTCCTGCCCTGTGGCGAGGGATAACGATGCTCCTATAAGGAAGCCAGATCTTGTTGCAGGATGTTTGAGGTGGATGCGGGACAAGGAAGGAGGTTTCCTCACACCCAGGTGCTCAGTTCTGAGGTTGCAGTTTTGGAGTCAGTCACTGATGACCTGTGGGGGATACAAAACGGTTTCAAAGCTGTGCACCCAGGAGGAGAAGACTGGGGGTTTTCTGGTAAGGAGACCCCCCCACACTTGCACTAATCCCTAGTGTTTCTAGCATCCCTCCCAACACCCTGCCGTGGGGCCAGCCCTGGCCTTGGTGACTCAGCAGCTGTGAGAGGGTGGGGATGCTCTGCCTGTGCTGGGAGGACTCTTGCCAGCTGTGCAGGTACCTCCAGGCGCTGCAAGAGGCACCAAGGGTTTTGTCTCCTCCTACCTCCCAAAAGACATGTTTTCCTTCTGGGCTGGGCAGGGTTGGGCTGATTTCATCGTAAATTTTAAGAGCTCTAGAGGAAAATACCTGGATGCAGAGGAGCGTGTAAGTTCCTGGCCTCCTCTACTGCTGCCTGGCAGCTTCTGCCTGGGCTCAGCACACCTCTGCTCCCCCTTGCCTGTCATGACAAGGAGCAGGGAAGGTGTGGGACACATTGAGTTTTCTCAACTCTTACCAGAAGCTCCTCATTCCCAGCTTGGGGATGGGGGGCTGCAGTAAACACCAATCTTTCCAACTGGAGCAGGTAAGGGAGGTCCAGGTCCTGATCTCTCTGCAGCTTTGAGGTTCAGGCCCCCCTGGTTGGACTGTTCCTTTCCAGAAGTGACAATGAGCTCGTGAAGAAAACCACCAGAGATGGGGATCATGTGGATTGCAGGGCAGTATATGTGCAGGAATTGCTGATGGATTCCCTAGCTCCTGGGAAACCTGGAGTTAAAAGGCACCACAGTAAAACAACCCAGTTGGCACCAGCCCGAGAGGTTGACATAGGAAAGGAAGAATCCAGCACCCGCTGTGTGGGCGATGAGGATGTGTGTGCTGCCAAAACAACAGGAGTTTACATACAGAGGGCTGACTTGCACAGCCAGATGTTCAGCTGCTCCTGGTAGGAGAGACCATTCTGACCAGAACTCCCTAAAGTGCCTTGAGAAAAAAAAAAAGAGTCAGAAAAGGAGCTGGTCTTAAAATTGAGAGCATCTGGGAAGCTGACTAGGCAGGGATGAGGAGCGTCCATCTGAGATGCTTTCCCAGGCAGTGCAATGGGAGGATTGCTAGTGGGAAGGCTGTGATTTATTCCCAGTAAGGGTGACCCTGCAAGCTTTTCCGCAGCTGCACATCCCGGAGCCTCCCGTGGGGTAGGATCACGTGGGGGTCGCTGTGACCGCAGGGAAGGCGCAGGGATGTGTGCACCACGCTTCCTATGGCTCCACGGGCGGGAACTCGGGATCCGATTGCCTCCTAGTGCTTGGTGACGCCTCTGGGGTTGGAAGACAGCGAGGGCTGTGCGTGTTGCTGCACGAGCCCGTGTGGTTTATGTGCAAATTCTGCCATGGAAGATGCTCGGGGAGGCTGCAGTGTCTGCGCTGTAACTGTCACCCTTGGTGACCTGGTGCCACGTTCATGGTTGGCAAAGATCTGTCTGACGTGATGGGCTCAAGGCAAGTCCACAGCACAGATTTCCAGCCTCCTTGAAAGAGGAACTTGTGTTTTCCATTCAATCCCCAGATCTCCTGTAAGTCTTTCTGCTATCTGCTGTGTAAAGAAGCGCCAAGACCAGGGGCGACCTATGGCTGGGAGATGCTGATGTAAGGGCACATTCCTCGTCAGCGACTGGGCAGTGCTGGAGGAGAAAGTGAAGGCAGAGCCAAGTCCTGCTGCTTGGGTTTGCTTGTAATCCCTGGGTGGTTAGGAAGTTGTCCTCCATGGTTTTTAATGGTATCCTCATGAATGAGCCATGCTGGGACTCCAGGAAGCTTGGACCTGCCAAAAAATACAGCATTAGGCCATGCAGCACATTTGCAGGAGCATGGGAAGATGCCAATTCCCTTATATATCCCGCGGGATCATCCCAGTGCCGATCTCTTCCATTATGATGCTCAGACCCTCCCAAAGCCTCGCGTTCCCGGGGTTCGCTCCCAGCCTGGCTGGACATATGTGCCTCATGCATCACTTCTGAATCAGTACGGGCAGAGCTGGCCGGGAGCCACCGCAGCAGCCTTTGGAGAGGCAGGAATGTCCAGCAGGCTCTGGAAGGGCCACAAATTGGCTGCGACCCTTGGGAGACCTGAGTCTGCTCTCCTCCTCCCATTCCCACATACAAAAATTCCTCTTGCTCCATGGGGGAAAACCTCTGTGTGTCATCAACTGGCTTTGGAGGCCAGCTGGTGGTGTGGTGCCGATGAGACCTGGGATGGTGGAGCAGAGGAAGTTACTGAAAAGCAGCATCTGGAGAGCACAGGGTCAAAGCTATTCAGGCAATGGAGCTGAAGCTGGGAGTGGGTTTATGGAATAGCAAAATGTCTCTTCAGGGATAATGATCTTTGCAGGCACCTCAGTGACAACATATATATATATATATATGTATATACATAAAGCTGTTATTTAGTTGATTTGAAACGTTTGAAAGAATGTGGAATTGAAATGTGCATTTGAATGAAATGTTTCCTTTGGCTAGATGGAGTTTTTAGGTTCAGCAGTTGATACGTAAAATGGAGTTCATCGTGGCATAACATTCCTGGTCTTGGGCCTCAGAGTTTCCTTCTTCACATCTCTCTGGAGCTGCAAAAGCAGGTCCCATAAAGAGGTTGCATTAGGAGAACATAGTTTCTTGTGTGGGGAGAAGGGGGCTTCAGTTGTCCTTCTAGCGGTGATACATTCTGGTCCAGAAATGCCTGTAACTGATCTTCAGCTCTTGTCCAGCGTTTGAGCTGGAATGCTGAAACACTCAGGACGCTAGGAGAGAGGAGACCTGCTAAGGGGTGTCTGGATCAGGGTATGTGACACCATCAGGCCGCCATCATCTTTCTCTTCTCTTTACTTGCAGAGAATTTGAGCACAGAAGTCAGCCTCCTGGAGCTGATTGGAGACCCCCCGCCAGAGGAGATCCAGAAAATTTACGGCCCTGACAACAACCCAGGCTATGTCTTTGGACCCAATGCCAACACAGGCCAGGTGGCCCGGTACCACCTACCCAGCCCCTTTTACCGGGACTTTTCTCTGCTGTTTCACATCCAGCCCACCACTCCGCGGGCTGGTGTGCTCTTTGCCATCACGGACTCCTTGCAGAGCATCATCTATGTGGGCGTCAAGCTCTCAGAGCTGCAGGCGGGCAAGCAGCAGATCATCTTCTACTACACAGAGCCAGGCTCCAAGAGCTCCTACGCGGCGGCCACCTTCACCGTGCCCACCCTGCTGAACCAGTGGACACGCTTTGCCATCAGCGTGGAGGAGGACGAAGTCGTCCTCTACCTGGACTGTGAGGAGCACGAGCGGGTCCGCTTTGAGCGCTCCCCAGACGAGATGGAGCTGGAAGATGGTTCTGGGCTCTTTGTTGCTCAGGCTGGAGGAGCCGACCCAGATAAATACCAGGTAAGGTCTCAGATTACCCCAAATCAGTTTGTCTGAGAGAGAACTTGTCTGAAACTGGAGAGCTGTGGCGCCAGGCTATGCTGATTTACCTCCGATTTCACTGTGCCCAGAGGTTATGCTAGTGGATGTGCTCTTGTGATCATTCCTAAGGAAGCCTGGGGATGTTATGATGATTTCTGATGCAAGAAACTTTATTTTCTTGGATCTCCACAAGGGTAAATTTGAAAGGAGACTGGTTGGAGGTGTCGGGGTTGCATAGACTGCAGTCACCGTTGCCTATACCTTCTCCAGCCACTGGTGGAGCAGACATGGGGAGGGTCTGTCAGATTCTCCACTTTGCTAAAAATACCTATGTCCTTTAATGTTTGTTGATGTGGCTGGTAAAATACATCTCTTAGCTGGAAAAAAAATACTTGAATGCTGTGCCAAATCATATCTTTGCTGGCTGACTTTGGAAGGTGTCTTCGGGAAGGCTTTTGAGAGCAGGCAGAGAAGGTGATAGCTGAATCCATGATATAAGAATGAGTTATGTTTTAGATAAGATTTATGGAAAGTGTGTGGAAAATGCACCGCACTTGAACCAACATAGAAATCCCCTTACAATAACGAGGAGAGTAAAATTCAAGACTGCTCTTTGTCTTAGGTTGAACGCGTTTTGCCCTGTGAGAGCAGCTCTGCAGCAAAGAGCTGTGCTTCCCCATGGTGACTGGGCTTTGCAAATTGCATTTCTTAGTTTAAACATTGTCTTGACCACTAGCCAGAAACGCTGTAGTTGTGATTCAGTTAAACCAAGTCGTGGGGGAGAGGCTAGGGAAAGTTCCCTCAGGAAAGGATTAATCATTGATGGTCTGAGGACCAGTTTACTCCAGGATTGCTGTCTCAGTGTGGCACTGGCTCCTGGGTCTGGAGATCAAGGGTCTGGAAAGCAATCTTTAACCTGCCAGGACAGCCAGGCCACTGACACAGAAATGCCTTGCTCCTGTATTGGAAGGTGTTTGGGACACCACCTGCCTGCTTTTTAAGGTAAAACCCGAGAAATAGTCCAGAGTAGAGGACGAATCACCCATATGTTTCTAACACATGATGGGGCTGGCTCAGGGAGGAAGACTATGAGCAAAGAGCACAAAAAATACCCACTCCCAACACTTGTTCCATTACAAATCAACCCAAAGTTGTATTATCTGGAACTAACAGAGCATAGGGCTGATTAAAAACTGGCCTCAGGACAAATCACAAATAGAGCCACTAACAGGCAGCTTGACTGCTCCTGGCAAGGTCTCCCTGGGATCTGTTCTTCCTCTGGTGATGCCTTAGCAGTTTTATCAGCGATGAAGGCAATGGAATAAAACCTGGAAGGGTGAAGTTTGCAGGCAGTGCAGAAGCTCTTGGGAGAGCAGATAAAATGGGAGGTTGTCATTATCAGGGACTTGGCCGTAGTCCGGTAGGAGGATTTGATTGCAGCCGAATGCAAGATAAGACCTATGGTACCAAGAATGTTGGCTGCTCCCTTTATCTGGGCTGCTGGGTCCTTATAACTATCCCTCAAGGGGATGTTTTGGTTTAGGGCTGGAAATGGGTTATTTCTGAAGCTTCCTGTGAACCCTGGGACCGGAAAAGCAAATGGTGAGTGTTACATTTATCAAGGCATGGACTGAGAAGCAGCTTAGGCTTGATACTGGCGCTTGGCAGGAAGGAGAGGATTTGGTCACCAGGGCTGGGAAGCTGGAGGAGGCTCAAAACTCAACCGAGGAGAGTTTGCTGGGCTGTTTCCATAGCCTTAACTACATTCCAGTAGGGATTTCCATCCCAAGCGACTTTCCAAAGCAGCAATTTTGGTGAAAGAGACTGCTTGGGCCGCATGTACTTTGTGAAAAGCCTTGCACCAAAAACTTTCAGAAGCACAAATCTGCCTGTCCCTGGTGTGCCTGATGGGATGCCAGGCAATTCCTTGGGGGCAGACTGTTTTCAGGAAGCACGGTTGCAGAAACCTGCCCATGGGGCTGTTTGTTCGCTGAGCAGAGGCCAACAGGAGCGCGATCCCGGCTGCTTGAAAGACGAGGCAGAGCCACGTGGTTATTGCCTGCGGCTGCCGTGAGAGCGTTAGTCAGACCTGCTGCTTGCGGCGGCCTCGCTGGCCTGGGAGCTGCCTCTCGCTTTTGTTTTCTTAAATTGTGTTTCCCGAGCACGGATATCTTCCCCGGACATAGGGTGCTGCGCTTTCAAGTGAGTCCAAATATTATTTTAGGTGTCTCATCCAGAGAGAGAGCACGAGAAGGACGGGCAGTTATCTTTCTTCTCCAAGCTCGCTTGCGAGCTGGGTTTCCGTTGTGGGCTGGGTGGCCCCTGGCAGGGTGGTTTGCTCTCCACTTCCCTGTGGAGATCAGGTGGCCAGGCCATATCCCAGCCCTTCAGCTTGGTCTGGGAAGGTCCTGGGAAGGTGAAGGGCACGTTTGTTCCTGAGCAGTGCAAAGGATCTGACAATGGGGTGTTGCAGCCTTGCCCAGAGATGCCCAGGATAACCTTCATCCTTCATGGAAATGTTATTTCAGGCTGGCAACTGAACATAACGTGCTTGTCTCGATGAGCAGGGTAGGGTGATAACTCAGCTGCTCCATGATTCATCAACAGTTGCGCTGTTTCTGCTCATTTCTCATGCTCCCAAGGCTCCTTTGCTCCTGGAGAGCTGCTCTATGTTCCCCGTCTAGCCAAGATTGGTTAGCTGAGTCCTCCTTGAAAGCAGAAGGAGAATTAAAAATGAAATGTTGCTTATATGCAGAAAAGCTCTGTGAAGCAGGAGCTGGTGGTAGCAGCAGGCCTCACACGGGAGTTATTCCCAAAGGGAAGAGGTGCTTACAGTGCACTCCGCTTTTGGCACAAAGCAGAGACCTTGCTGCTGCTTTACCAGCTCCAAGTTTGCCCTGGGAACCTCCTGTGGAGTGCTAAGAGGGGATACTCCCCTCCTAGGTGGCTTTGGAGCAAGCTCAGCTATGGAGCAAGAAGGAGCTTGTTTCTTTCTTGTTCTTTTTCTTTTTCTTTTTTTTTGTGAGAGCCTTTGCATTGTGTAAAGAGTTTGCATTGTATAAATAAGTGGTTGGACTGTATACAGCTCTTGCATAACCCAAATAAATGGTAAGGAAGTGTGGATTAACCTAAGAAACAAAATCAGGGCCGCACTGGACTGCGGTGCTGGCCAGCAGCCCTTTCTTTGGAGCAGCGAGGTAGCAAGGAAGTGATTTTCCCCATGCCCTGGACAAGGGGAAGTGAGGACCCCGTCCAAAAATTCCCTCCAAAAAGGTCTCTGTCTGTCTGCCTTGATCCTGGCTGTGACCTCTGCTGGGCCGACCTGGCTTCGGAGGAGGCGGAGGAACTTTTCTCATGGGTTGTGCCTCGTGTTCCAGGACTACAGCCGTGACTCTCTTTGGTTTGCTTTGTCCTAGGGGGTGATTGCTGACTTGAAGCTCAAAGGGGATCCCCGGGCAGCTGAGCACCAGTGTGAGGAAGAGGAGGATGACGCTGAAGAGGTGAGTGCTAGGTGGTTGCCAGACCCCTTTGATGTATCTTTTGGAGGCAAATTCTTTGGTTTTGAGCATTGAACAATGATCTCATCTGCCTCCCCAATGTTGCTGAGGACTGGGATTCTCCGGATGAGGAGAGGACCTGGCACCCCACTGATCTGCTCTGTTTCTTCCTGGACCCACATAGGTCTCGGGAGATTTTGGCAGCGGAGCAGAGGATGGACACCATACCTTGGGAAAGGACAAGGTGAGTTGATGCTGCCTTTAGCTACAGGCTGTTGGTGGGTGCATCCAGCTGGCTCCTCAAGCCCTGAAGATGCTCAGCTACCTGCTAAGTAAAACTGTCCTTCACCAGCCATGCTGCAAGCTCATGGTTCTGCAAGGCCTTTGCAAGGAGACAGTTCGTGGCTGGATCATCCAGTAGCCCATGGGCATATTCCCGTTTCAGCTGCTGAGCCTGGATGGCCTCCCACTCCCAGCCGTGCGGAGGGAATTACTAAGCCTCCCTTTTCCCAGCTGTGCATTAGGGCCTGGAAGCGTGCCGCTGGCACGTCGGGAGCGCACATCCCAATCTAAACAGCGTCCGGCCGCTGAGGCAATGGGTGCCGTTTGAGGACGTGAGAGCGAGCCAGGCTCTTGTGCAAGGGACACGGCGTCCGCGCAGGGACCGCTGGCGGGTGGTCATAGCACGGCTGTCACTGTCCACCGTCGCACGCCACGGCTCCGCAGTCTTTGCATTCCCACCCTGGCTGCAGTCCCAAGGTATCCTGTAGGGTCACTGTGCCTGCATTTAGATAACGGGGCAGAGAAATCCAGGGAGAGGAAGCACTGACCCTAAAACCTTCCCAACTGATGCTTTGCCCTCCTGGTTGCGGTCTGGAAGGTGAAGGTTGGCTCATTCAGCCACGGCTAAGTGCAGAGGCAAACAGCTAGAGCAGTTAATCCTAGGAGAACCCTGCAGGGCCTTTTGGCAATGGGCACGTTTCAGGACAGGGTAGTTATCTTGGAGATCTGTCCTTGTCCAAGGTCCCTCCAAGGCTGTTGGTCCCTGCAGCAGGGACGTGCCTGTGCTCTGTGCCTCTGCTGCCATGGTTCTCTGCCCGTCCTGCATTCATTTCCCGGGCCAGCAGCTCTGCTCTCACACGCTCTCCTGCTTCCCCTTGCACAGCGCATCCCGGGGCTGGTGGATGCTGTCCCCGTCACCTCTCCACCTCTGGCTGTGGGCAGGATGCCGGGAATCGCCGCAGGATCCCTGCCTCAAGCAGAACGCACCAGAGTGGAGGAGACACTGCTGATATCCGCAGCAGGTAACGCGGCTCCGTCCGGGTAGCTCTGCCTCTTGCCACTGGCCAGTCCCAGGAGGACCCTGGTGGGAGAAGTGGTGATGTCCCCCTCTCCCTTCCTGCAGGCGCTGGTGTCAGAGGCGAGAAGGGGGAGAAGGGAGAGCGTGGCCCGAAAGGGGACTCGGGAACCGGCGGCGTCTTGGGGACGGGCGGCACCAAAGGTGCAAAGGTTGGTGTGAAAGGGACGTGCGGCTCGGGGGGTGGCTGGACCACCTGTCTCCACAGCGTCCCCGGGGCTCAAGTGTCCCAGTGCTGTCCTGGTTTGACATCTGTCCTTCCGCTTGTCTGTTCTGCAGGGAGAAAAAGGTGATGCAGGTGTCAAGGTGAGCATTGGTTAGTGAGGAAGGGGGGCTCATGTGGGACTAAGATGGGGTGCATGGGGACTGTACCACCATGCAGGTGGGTGCTGGACAATGCCTTCCCCTTCCTTCTCCAGGGCAGTGCTGGGTTTGGCTACCCTGGCTCCAAGGGCCAGAAAGGAGAACCAGGCGAGCCGGGCCCTCCTGGGTCTGCCCCCGATGGCTCTGGCACGGAGCGGCTCACTGGGCCACCGGGACCCACTGGTCCTCCAGGACCGCCCGGCAAAGACGGAGCCCCCGGCAGGGACGGCGAACCCGTGAGTAAAGCTGCCCCTGTGCGGAGGAGGCTGCCCTCCTCTTCCTCCTCCTCTGCTGCTGCTGCGTTCCCATGCACTGATTTTCCCCTCCACTCTCCCTAGGGTGATCCTGGTGAAGATGGCAAACCCGTAAGTGCGCAGGGCGTGTGAGCAGGGGTGGCTGTGTCTTCCCCTCCACCACTGGCCACTCACCTCCACTCTTCCCTTTGCAGGGGGACACGGGGCCCCAGGGCTTCCCTGGGACACCAGGGGAGCCGGGGATGAAGGGCGAGAAGGTGAGTGGCAGTGCAGACAGCAGTATGTGAACCCCCTCAAGCATCTCGGTGATGGTCACCAACTCCCCGCTCTCTCCTCTGTGCCAGGGTGATCCTGGAATCGGCCCCAGGGGCCCCCCTGGACCACCAGGCCCCCCTGGACCACCTGGACCCTCCTTCAAACATGACAAGCTGGTAGGTGGGGAACTATATCAGCACATGGTGACTCAAGGCAGCACCCCTGTGCTGCTTGGATCCCCTCTCCAATGTTGCACCTTTGGCCTTCACTTCCAGACCTTCATCGACATGGAGGGCTCCGGCTTTGGTGGCGATCCAGACACCCTGCGGGTGAGTGTCTGGATGCCAGACTCCCTTCCTCACCCTGCTGAGGAGGAGTTGGTGGGGACACTCTCAGCCATCGGCACCTTCTTGTGTTGCAGGGTCCCCGCGGGCCGCCTGGGCCGCCGGGGCCTCCTGGCGTGCCCGGCTTGCCAGGGGAGCCGGGGAGATTTGGCATGAACCGCACGGACCTGCCAGGACCACCAGGGCTGCCAGGGCGAGACGGGAGCCCCGGGCCACCAGGACCGGCGGTGGGTGCACAGGGGAGCTGCCCACATAGGAATGGGACTGGGATGAACCACTGCAATGACTGGAGGGATCTGTGCCGTGGGATTGACAGGGCATGGCACTATAGCCTCTTTCCATGCTGATGCTGACTCCTCTTCCAGGGTCCTCCAGGCCCTCCTGGGACAGACGGGATGGTTGGGCAGCCGGGGCCCAAAGGAGAGCGGGTGAGTGTCCCTTACCACTCAGGTGCCCACTGCACTGCTCGCCCCATGGGACAGCTGGCACCCCAGCTGCTGCTCTGTCCTGCCGGGCATGGAGCTGGGCTGCAGCTGGAGCAAGGCAGCCTCTTCATACTCTCCTTTCTCCCCAGGGTGATGTGGGCGACCTGGGCCTCCCTGGAGCACCTGGACCCAAGGTACTGTACACAGGGCTCGCGTAGGGAGTCCCATTTGCAGCACAACAGTTTCTCAAACGGGCAGGGATGGTGCTCTGGGAAGCATCAGGAGGGAGATGGGTGGGTTTGCATTGAGGTTCCTCTAGGAGCAGAGCAGCACCACGGCCCCCCTTGCACCGGGCTCTGCTCTCGCAAGTGCCCCTGCTGCCTGCAAAGCAGCCGCAGGGCCATGGCACTTTGAACCCCCTCTGCACGTGCTTCTCGTGCCTCCTCACTGCTCCTCCTGCAGGGTTTCGTTCAGCTTCGCCCTGTTGGGAAGTGGCTGGGGAAGCTGAGCACTGCAGTATAATCCCCAAAGAGGGGATTCCTGCGGGTCCTTGGAGGTGCAGAAGGGGAGAAAAGAGGGGCACAGCAGAGCAGGGCTTTCAACAATCTGCTCTAAGTTGCACTCGTGATAGGAGTCTGGTGCTAGTGGCTGAAAACTGGAAACTTGTGAACAGAATGAGTACTTTGCCTCCTTCAAGCAGCTGTGGACCAATCCCAGCCACTTTTGCTCATCCTTTTACTTTTTAAAAGGTTCTAGAAACAGAGGAGTTGGTGCCTGTTTCGCCTAGACGTGCAGGAGCTGGGGAGCTCTTAGGGCTGGGAGGATGGCACATGAGGGAACTGCCTGCAGAGGGAACGTTGTAACAGGAATGGTGGTGGTGGTGGATGTGAAAACAGGCGGGCGGCCACAGGTGACCTCCTCGGAAATGGTCCATCGTCTTCTGCGCGTCACTCCTCTGTCTCCACTCCCTCTTCTCCCATCTAACCAGAGCAAACTGCCTCCTCTCCCTTCCCACCTGTTAGAGCCTCTCTCTTTCCGCTCTGCATCCCGGCCTCGGGGCAAGGTGAGGCTCGAGGTAAAGGGTCCAGCAGCGGGGCTGCCGTGTGCATGCTCGACCTCCTCTCTCTGGAGGCGACCACCTCCCTCATGCCACCCCAGCGTCCCGCGTTGCGCAGAGCTGCCGTGGCTGCATCCATGTCTCTGACCCAGTGAGAACACGGGGACCCACCGTCTCCTTGTTCAAACAGTGTGGAGATCAAGGGGTGCATGCGAGCCCTCCCCTTGGGCACCTCCCTGCTGCTGAGTGGGCAGAGCCCCCTCTCCAGCACCCCACATCGAGGTGAAGTGCTTGCGGTGCCGACCTTGTCGTGCTGATTGCTGGCTTGTCTTAACAGCATGTGCCTGATAGCAGCGTGTCCTTGTCACCTGCAGACCTAGTGCTGAAGGGCTGCTCACCAGGGAGCAGGCAAGAGAGCACCAAGCTGCCTCTGCGTCCTGCCGCCTCCCTTCTGGGCGCTTATGGCAGGCAGGGTGTCCAGCCTTGGCTCCTGCTTTCTCCTGGCCCTTCTTGCAGACACATCCCACTCTCTGCTTGTGCAGGAAATGGCGTTTTTGAACTTAGACTAGCCTCTGGTGGCCATGTTGCACATTGCAAAGGAACTACATGGCAGGGACCCAATGAGGACAGCGGGGCCATGTGGGACTGGGGCAATGCCCCGGCTGTCAGGGGGCTGCCTGAGGTGCCAGCGCGTGGCAAGCTGGAGCTGTGCCCTGCCCCTTCCCACAAAGCCCTTTTGCCGTGGAGAAGTGCCATGTAGGGGAACATCCAGACCTTACCCTCAGGAGTGATTTGGGTCTACAGGCCCCTTTGCTCCTCTTCCTGGCCTGCATGTAGCTTGGGCATTTGATATGCATTGAAAAGGATGTCTGCTCTGCACCCTTTCTGTCTGGCTAGGCATGCTCCCAGTGTGAGGATGCTCCAGAGGTGCCAAGCACAGACCGTGGCGCTTTGTCCCATGTGTTTCCTTTTGTTCTTTCCTCTTTGCAGGGCAGCAAAGGAGAAACAGGGCCAGCAGGAGCACCAGGAGAAATGGGGTTAGCTGGCCTTCCTGGACCCATCGGACCTCGAGGGCAGCCAGGTCCCCCAGGCCCTCCTGGACCACCAGGGCCGGGGTACGAAGCTGGATTTGTAAGTGCCTTTCATCTGCAGTAGACTGAGAGGGGATGGCCATGCCATGGGGTGGGAAGAGTGGGTGCAAACATGACTGAGTCTATTCTTCTGCCCTAGGGTGACATGGAGGGCTCAGGGCTGCCA
Source organism: Nothura maculosa (assembly GCA_032353885.1). Taxonomy (NCBI): domain Eukaryota; kingdom Metazoa; phylum Chordata; class Aves; order Tinamiformes; family Tinamidae; genus Nothura; species Nothura maculosa. The sequence continues at coordinate 277,201 of JAUBOD010000355.1, read as the reverse complement.
TTTGCAGCTGGTACCCCTGGACCCCGTGGACCTGAAGGACCACAGGTAGCTCCTCCCCTACCCCTTCCCTTCTCCTTGCACTAGAAAAGCTGGTGCAGAGGTTCGAGAGGTTACCCAAACCCATGGGTATCCCATCTAGCATCATGCCTGGGAGGGGCCATCAGCAGGAGAAGCCAAGTGCTGTGCTCCTGTCTTGACAAGTGCAGCCATGTGAAGGACCTTTCCCTGCCTATTCCAGTCCCTGAATGATGCCTATAATCCCAGCGCTCCTCTACTCTGGCTTAAGCAAGTGAGGAGATGTCACCATGTGTCCATGGAGCAGATTGATGGGTGGGTATAGAGAGCCCCTCTCTGTACTGGTGGCATCTCCCAGATGCTTTAGGGTGCTGGCAGCAGTACGAGCTCTAAAGATCCTAGTGGGATTGGGATCTTTGTGAGGGATGTGCTCAACTCCACGTGCCTCAGTGCTTATGGCCACATTGTTCTCATTCATAGGGACCACCAGGATTGCCAGGAACCAAGGTGAGGAGCGATTCAGATGTCTTCCCAGCACTGTGCTGTGGCAGAGCCAGCCTTCAAAGCTGTTTATTTGTTTGTTTGTTTTTGTTTGAGGGGTTTTTTTTTTGGTGCTCTCAGTGCTGTTTCCTCTCCAGCTACTTTCCTGGGACGTCCTCCCTTGGCCTTGAGGGCAGGATGGGCCCACAGGGAGCCTGGGGGAGCAATGCCGGGGGACTGGGTGATGTGTAGAGGCTCTCACAGTCCAAGCCCCTACCATCTAACACTGCTTTCCCCTGCAGGGAGATGCTGGCAGCCCCGGGCAACCTGGCTTACCAGGGCTGAAGGTAGGATCAGTTTCTCCAGTACTACGGAGATGTTGTGTGCAGCCCTTAGGCTGGGACCCCTGGTCTCATGGACCCTGGGCTCCTGGGATAATGTCTTCCTCTGCATCTCAGTCTGCCCCTCTTCATTTTACAGGGAGACCCTGGCCTGCCTGGTGTGGATGGCCGCCCTGGCCTGGAAGGCTTCCCTGGACCACAGGTAGGAGCATCTTCCTTATTCCAACACATATTCGCAGCATCCTCTCCTCCTGAAAGTCCCACTCCCAGCTCCCTGGCAGGAAGTGCCCCTGCACGTTCAGCTCTTCCCCTGCTCTGGAGCTTGGCCCTATCAGGGTGCTGCTTTGTTTGCAGCCAGTTCCTTGTGCCTTCAGCGGTGCCTGAGTGCTGAAAGCTCTCCAAGTCCCTCCAAGGCAATCCAAATGCCTCCCCTGAGCACTCTAGAGATCTCCCTTTGGTTCATACTGGTTCATCCTGCTGCAGCCTGAACCTGTCAGGCAGGGAGTGATCTGAAAGCTTTTACTAAGCTTAGGTAGAAACAAGTCTTCATTACTGCCAGCCTTTGCCTGGACAGTGCTGAGTTTAGCCATGATAGCTCCAAATACTTGTGGCAACTTCCCTACATTTGCTTCCTCTTCCAGGGACCCAAGGGTGACAGAGGCAGCCCTGGTGAGAAGGTAAGTGCTGGTTTGGTCCCTGCAGGGGATGCTTCTCCTCCGGTGGATGTGGGATGTGGATGGAGCTGGCTCTGGGCTCACTGTTGGTGGGCAGCGTGGAAGCTGAATGCCTGCATCTTCCAGGGCGAGCGAGGCCAAGATGGTGTTGGGTTGCCCGGCCCCCCTGGTTTACCTGGCCCACCAGGACAGGTCATCTACCTCTCAAACGAAGACGTAAGTGGTGTCTCCCTCCTCCATGCTCTCTTGACCTGTCTAGGACATGTCGTGCTTGCTCCTGAACAGAAGAGAGCTGAGTCCCCCAGATAACATTTTAGTCAAAGGCAGATTGTGTTGGGTGGGACTCAACTGCCATATGACAGGAGCTAAAACTGTGTCAGCGAGTGGCAAGACAGCATTTGTCATGAGTAAAGATCAGCAAAAACCTGAGGGGGATCTCTCCAGTAGCTCTGCCTGTGCTCCAGGCTGAGGGACAGAGCAAAGGTTGTGTTTAAAACTCTATTTTGTCTGTTTTTCCAGAAGTCTTTGGCAGCTTTGCCAGGCCCAGAGGTAGGTGCCTTACCCCTGCCCATGTGCGCCTTTGGCCATGCCTGGAAGGCATCCCATTTCTTGGAAAGACCTGATTTATTCTTATGAGTGTCTTTGCCTTCCGCAGGGCAGACCAGGCCATGCTGGCTTCCCGGTAGGTCAGCGGTGTGGGCTTTGGGGGGCCTGCAAGGGTGGCCTGGTGGGAGCTGTGCAGTGACATGTGTAGCACGAGGGAGCTTTGGGTACCAGGTAGGGACTAGGAGAGTTTCAGGAATTAGAAAAAATAAAAATATCCAAATTGCTGTTTTTAAAAGCATCCAGCCAAGTTGTCCATTGGGGAACAGAGCAGATGAATGCTTGCCAGAAATAAATTAACGTCATGTGAAGAAGCTTAATGCTAAAATTCATGTGAGCTTGAAGATGTTATGAGGCACTGATGATTGGCATGAGCCTATCTAGCCTTCCTTGCTGGGAAGAGAGGTCCAGACTTGTTTTTTTTTAAAAAAAAAAAATATTTCATGTCTCTATTTACTGTCCCACATTTTGTGACCTGCCGTCAGTTAAAAACCTGCTGTAGAGAGGCTGCTGAAGCTTTTTAGCCTTGTTGTGCCCATCTGGTGCCCTCTGTTCTCCTATGTGCTCCTGCAGGAGGGACCCAGCCTTGGACTTCCTATAGCACTGACACCTTTTGGTGGGTGACTTGGGCTGTTGAGTGAGACCTCTCTGTGACTCATGTGGTTGAGCCCTGACCTCCAGCAGTGGTGGGGAGGATAAGCCTGGCAGCAGAGATAAAGCAGAGAAAGGCAACTAGTGTCGGGGGCTGCTTTTGCTTGTGGGGCTGACACGGGACTGCTTCTCTGTGCAGGGCCCTATGGGACCAAAAGGAGACCCGGGGTCGCCTGGCTTCCAAGGCTCCCCAGGGCTGAAGGTAACTGGCCACTTCAGCTCCCTGAGGTGGCAGTGGTCCCATTCCTCCATCCCTTCTGACTCCAGGGTTGGCAGCAATGCCAGTCCTCCAGGGACAAGGGAGAGGACGTTGTCCGTCCAATTCCTGCTTTCTTCCAGGGCGAGAAGGGAGAGCCTGGTGTCATCATTAGTCCAGACGGGACCGTCATAGCTGCCAATGTGAAAGGAGAAAAGGTAGGTGCACATGATGCGCCATTCCCAAGGCTTCTTGACCCAAATGTCTCAGCAAAAGAGGGACTCCCATTCATTACTGTTTGCAAAGAAGGCTGCTTCCTTTTCTAGATGATAATGATAATTTCCTGTTCTCTGTCTGCAGGGGGAGCCAGGACCACGGGGACCAGTGGGCCCATCTGTAAGTCAGCAACTCTGTTGCCCTTCTGGTCCTATTGGGGAAGGAAAATGGCTTTTCGGTGGGGATGGGGGGCCAGTTAGGGAGAACCTAGGGAATGATGGATGCTTCTTGTGTCCCCATCTTCTTCCCCTTCCAGGGCCCCCCTGGACGGTCTGGACAGAAGGGAGAAATTGGCTTTCCGGGCAGACCTGTAAGAACTGCTCCTGGTTTGTTGTCCATCCTTGTCAGGCACATCTGCCACGAGCCCTGTCTCTTCCTTCACCCTGGCCAGAACTGCCCTCATGTTTGTCCATCCTATTTGTCCACCCTATTTGTCCATCTCACCTACCTAACTCCCAAACCTTCTCTCTTTTGCATCAAAACTCTGTCAGAAGCATTTTGGGGCAGAGATCTGAAGGGTTCTCAGCAGTAATGCCAGAGAGGTGCAAGCCTGGAGGGGAGCATCGCTCATACCCCACGTCCCAGCATGCGGCGTGGTAGCAGGGCCCTGGCCTTGCAGGGACGAGCAGAGGGGCCCAGCCCTGCGGGTGTTCCGGCTGCTTTGCTGCGTGTCCGTGCCGCGGCGTCACCCGTCCTGCACGCTGGGGCTGGCACGGAGATGAGCTTGTTTGTGCTCCACAGGGGCGGCCAGGCATGAACGGGCTCAAGGGCGAGAAGGGCGACCCTGCCGACGTCAGCGGCATGCTGGGCCCGCGGGTGAGTGCGTCCTGCAGCCAGGGAGCGAGCAAGGGGCTTGCCTGGGGTCTTGGTCCCTTCAGGGAAGGGCAAAAACGTGCATGAGGCAGCAAAAAGACCTGTCTCCCCAGGAGGAGAGTAAAGAAATAAACAGCTCTTGATGGTGCCTGTTGCATTGCTTTCCTGGTGGGTTGGTGGCAGTGGGCAATAGTCACATCTAAACTCCAGAGAGCAACCCCTACACACTCAGGGCACAGCAGTGACTGTAGGTGTCCCCTCTGGGGCAAAGCTTGGCCCCAGTCTCCCCAGCGGGAACCATCACACTGTCCCATTTGCCAGAACCAAACAGTTTTTTTTCTCTGCAGGGTCTCCCAGGTCCCCCTGGCCCACCAGGACCTCCTGGGCCACCTGGCAATGTCATCTATGACAACACTAACGTAAGTAGCACCATAGTTGCCTCTTTTCTTAGATATATGGCTGGATACTGGCTCATCCTAATTTCACTGTCCTGGCCAAGGGTGCCACATGGTGTCTATGAGCTCTGTTCCGCTAGTGTCATAGGCAGTGTCAAGGACCTGTCAAGTGCAGAGCAGATGAAGGTTGTCACTGGCAGTATCTCTACCAGGGCTGGGTTGTGGGGTTGTCGTCAGCATTGTGCAAATGGGCTACTCAGGCCGTTCCCCATGCTGCTCAGGAGTGGGCAATAGGAGAGATGCAGAAGTGATGGGACAGCCCTTGGCATTGCAGGGAAGAACACAGAGGTCAGTGCATGATGTGTCAACTGCCAAAAAGCTCTTTCTTTGGGTATCCTGGAAAATTTGAACCATAAGAACAAAAGGTGCCAGACTAGGTAGGTTCTATTGCCTTACACTTCTTATCTATTTGCAGGCCTTCAGTGACGCCAACCATCCTGCACTGCCAGCCTTCCCTGGTAAGAGGGGATGTCCATGTCCCAGTTTCACAGAACAATTTGGGTACCCTCAACAAGGGTGGGAACTGGAAGTGGTCCCAGACACAGTGCCCTTACACCTACAGGACTCTACAGACAAGCAAGTCCAGTGGAAACTGGGATTTTGCAGTGCCTTTTGCAAATGCATTCTTATCTTCTGGGAGAAGACTGAACTGAGGGGGTTGGTTCCCATCTGCAGAACTACCCTGTGTAGTGGAAAGCACCATCATTTCAGTTCTGTGTCAAAAGTCTTGACAGCCGGCACTCTAGGGCACCACATGTGGGCTGGCTTCTGAGTACAGAGATGCTTTCCTTTGCCTGGGATGCTGTGAGTCTAATATGGTATCATCACTTCTGTTTCTTTCAGGCTTCCATCAGTTTCCAGGACAAAAGGGAGAAAAAGGAGATGTTGGTGCTCCAGGTCCCCCAGGTGAGCAATTCTATCTCTGTAGGCTGAGAAGAGAAATGTGTCTGGGAGGCATCAACATGTGTCCCACTGGCCCATTTCTGAGCCATCACAAGGATCTTGCTCTTGGGTACTATGAGTCTGACCACGCAGCACATGCCTTTTCCTGGGCATCCTGCTGGCTTTCAGCCTTCTGCATCCTCCTCATGATGGGACGGAGCACATACAGGGAGTCCTAATTGTGTCTGTGACTTTATTAGCTGGGAAGAGAGAACCTCCCATCTGGGAGCCCAAGTGCAAGGCCATGCACCAGCCACCATAATTCCTCTCCTTGTCCCTCCACAGGGCAGTTCCCGTATGACCTGAGCCGATTCAGTGCCAACTTGCGGGTAAGGCCCTTTGCCCCAACCCATTGCAAGCAGCTCATGGTGGGTGTTTGAGGTGGCTGGAGTACCTTGGTGGGTGACTTGGTGTCCTGGGACACTATGGGTCTGCTAGGATAGTGTGGGCATATGCTGGGATGCATTGGGCATAGGAAGTCCAGATAGCTCATGCTCACATCATGCTATCCCACAGGGTGAAAAAGGGGAGACTGGCCTCAAGGGCGAGAAGGGTGAACCAGGTGGGACACCATTGTATGGCTCCAGCATCTCTGCACTGCCAGGCCCACCCGGTCCCCAGGGCTACCCTGGCCTGCCGGTGAGTACCTTAGGAGCAAAGGTTGGATTGGAGATGTCTCCATGCTCTGAGTGGTATAGAGCAGGTTGGGGAGGGCCTCATGAATGCTCTCTTTTTCTCCATAGGGTCCCAAGGGGGACAGTATTGTTGGACCACCGGGGCCTCCAGGACCTCAGGGACCTCCTGGCATTGGATATGAGGGGCGGCAGGGTCCTCCTGGCCCTCCTGGCCCCCCTGGTCCTCCCTCCTTCCCAGGCCCACACAGACAAGGTGTGTACCTGCCCTCTTGCTTCCCAACCCCTCACTCATCCTCTCCCTGTTCCTTGTACCAAGTTGGGGCAACCATCTCCATCATGGCCTTCCCTTCTACCTAGGTATCAGCATTCCTGGCCCTCCTGGACCACCAGGACCCCCTGGACCACCAGGTACCGGTGGGACATCTCCTGCGGTGAGTCGGGGTACCTGGGAAGGAGAGGAGGGTCATCCCTCTGCCTACTCACCCCCATATTTGCCCTCAGTGCAGAGCCTGGGGGGATGCTGGGGCCATGCCCCAATATCCTCCTCTTCTGGGCTTGCTGGCTGAGCCCTTGGCACTCACCTGCCCTGTGCCCACAGCTACGTGCCCTGCCAACATACCAGGCCATGCTGAGCGCTGCTCATGAGCTATCCGAGGGCTGGCTTGTCTTCCTGACTGACCGGCAGGAGCTCTACGTCCGCGTGCGCAATGGTTTCCGCAAGGTGCTGGTGAGTGCTAGCTGGAGGTGACTGCTTACCCTTCACCACTGTTGGGCTTGGCGTACCTTGTGGATGTCACCCAGCATCAGAGGGAGCCAGTGACACTCCTGCTGCTGGGTACTTGGTTGCTTCATGGCAGCACTGTTGGTTGTGGGGTGCTAAGATGCCTTCCCCAAGGTGGGGAAGAGGAGAGGGGTGGTTTGCTCTTCTTTAATGTGCCTTGTCCTTCCAGCTTGAGGAGCACACCCAGATCTCCAGCTCTGCTCTGGTGAGTCCCCTTCCCTGCAGCAGCGTGTGGGCAGGGGTGCCCATCCAGCTGCCTCAGCCCAGCTCTGGGCAGTCCTGGTCCTGAGCACTGCTCTCCTCCCTACTGTCCCAGGACAACGAGGTCTACGACAAGCCACCCAACGTCCACTACTCCCACAGTGGTGCCGTCCCATCCGGGTCTCAGCACCCCTACCAGTCTCGTGGGCCCCTTCACCCTCTCCGCAACCACAGCCCGCCGCCCACTGCCCGGCCTTGGCGAGGGGACGACATCGTGGCCAACCAGCACCGCCTTCCTGAGCAGCCCGCACTCCATCACGGCACCCAGCACCAGCAAGAGCTCCTGAACAGCTACTACATCAACCGCCGGCCAGATCCAGCGCCTGTAGCCGCCCACGTGCACCAGGACTTCCAGCCTGCCGTGAGTCCCAAGCAGCCCGCGGAGATGTCCATGGTGGTCAGCCACCTTCCTTCATGGCCCGATTGCTCCTTGGCTGCGGGCTGACCGTGTGTCCCCTTGGCAGCTCCACCTGGTGGCTCTGAATGCCCCGCTGAGCGGCAGCATGCGCGGCATCCGCGGCGCTGACTTCCAATGCTTCCAGCAAGCCCGTGAGGTCGGCCTCCTGGGCACCTTCCGGGCCTTCCTCTCCTCCCGCCTCCAGGACCTCTACAGCATCGTGCGCAGGGCCGACCGCAGCACGGTGCCCATCGTTAACCTCCGGGTAGGTGTTGTGGGACAGGGGGTGCTGCTATGCCGGCTGGGACAGCCTCATGCGACAGTCCGCGCTAGTCCTAGTCCTCCTCTGGGGACTAGGAGCATCTCGGGGGCATGCCGTGGTGCGGGGAGCGGAAATGGTGGCCAGACTGAGCCGCTCTCTCCCCCACCAGGATGAAGTGCTCTTCAGTAACTGGGAGGCTCTCTTTGCGGGCAGCGAGGCCCCGCTGCGGCCTGGCGCCCGCATCCTCTCCTTCGACGGCCGGGACGTCCTGCGGGACTCGGCGTGGTGAGTGCATGGTGCCCCGGGTGAGCGGAGCTCCCATCACGTCTTGTTCCCTCCTGGCTGCATTGTGCCTCTGCCTTGCAGGCCCCAGAAGAGCGTGTGGCACGGCTCGGACGCCAAGGGCCGGCGGCTGCCCGAGAGCTACTGCGAGACGTGGAGGACGGAGGAGCGGGCCGCCGTGGGCCAGGCCTCCTCGCTGAGCGCGGGCAAGCTCCTGGAGCAGACGGCCAGCAGCTGCCAGCACGCCTTCGTGGTGCTGTGCATCGAGAACAGCTTCATGACCGCCTCCAAAAAATAACACCGCGCTCGGGACACTGCACGCCTCCCCAGGGAGGGCCGCGCCGGCTCCCCTGGCTACGCTCTTGCCCTCAGCCTGTGGGGTGGGTTGTTTTTTATTTTTTCCCTCCTCCAGAACTAAAGCCAAAGAGTATTGCCATCGTTTTTTAAATCATGGCCCACCCTGGGGCTCATGATGTCCCTTGCCCCGGCTGTGTGGGGTGAGGCAGCCTGGATGCAGGGGAGCCCCCTGCCAACTCCTCCTCCTTCTCCTCCTCCTTTTGGACACAGCAGTTTCACTTCTAACTCCTAATATTTAACCACTTCAGCTGTATGCGTGCATCAGCCATATCCTCCTAGCATCCTGCTAGGATGCTTTTTTGAGGAGGCTCGGAGGGGATTTGCAGGGAGGGATGTTCCACAGGAGGATTTTGGAGATGCTCCGTGATGTGCTCTAGAAAGCAGAGGCCAGGGGGTATCCCCAGCTTCCTAGCCCTGCACCGTCCTTGCCAGTAGCCCGGATCCCGACCCACCTCCCTGCTGCTGGGGCCTTGCTGTACCTCTGGGCCACCCAAGGGAGGACAGTGCTGACCTCAGGCATCCGGCCAGCTGGCCTCACACGCAGCACACCCATCCCAAGCAAAGAGAGCATCCCTGGGCAGGGACCGGGCTCCTTGGCACTTGCCCCTCTGCTCTGCACCCAGCAGCCTCCACCCTATCAGGTAAGGTTCATCCCAGCCGGCCCTGTGGCTCTTCGGCCTCGCCTCTGCCTCCCATCCCACTGCCTGTTCCCAAATCCCTATCTCTAGGTCACCCTCCATCACTGCCTTGCTCCCCTACCCTCTCCGGGTGCCCTGTGGACCCCATCCAGGCGCCCTCCCCTGGGCTCTGGTGGAGGCTGTCCCCCCTGGGCCTGGGAGGGGAGCACCCAGCCTGCCGCTGGCATGTGTTTACACACGTGTGCGTGCATGTGCGTGCATGTGGACCACGTGGTACCCAAGGCACGGGCACCCTCCGTGCCACCTTTGTTGCGCCCTAAGGCCAAAGCAAAGCAAAGCTGGTTTAGATTGGTGTGGACAAATCTAAGGTGCTAAAAAGAAAAAGAAAAAAAAAGAAAAAAAATCTGTAACTAGCTTTTTATTATTGTATGGAAATTCTTACCATAAAAACTGTGCGAGTCACACAGTCTCTATTTCTTACCGTCTACTGTATTTTGTGTAATTAATGCAATTCAAAGCCTGTGGAGCTTTATATTTTTTGTCGGTTGTGTCCTATAAACCTTTTTTTTTTTTCTAAAGGCACTGAATAAAGAAATGTTATCCTCTTGTAGTGTGGCTCCATGCAGCTGAGCAGAAGGATGGAGAGCCAGGAGTCCTCCAGACCCTATCTGTTTCCTTCCCACAGCACCTGGAGTTAGCTCTGGTTTTGGTTCTGATGCTGCCTTGGGCATCCTGGCCTTGCTTGTGTTTAGTGTCTAGTGTCTAGTGTGTCCACCTCCAACAACGGAGCAAAGGAACAAGACCTGGTGCAGGTTCGTGACTCTGTTAGATTTGTACTTGGGTCCACCCAGCTCCTAGCAGACCCCAAATCTGTGCTAGATGGGGACTATTTCCAAGCATTGATGGAGAGATGGGCGCAGGAGCTCCTAGCAGGTATCTTCTCCAAGAGATAGTGATGGGGCTGCTGGTGGGTTGGGCAGATGGGAGATGAAGCACATCATAGAGTAATGATAGTCATTTATTGAGAGCCATGACCCACTTTGTGGGACAGTGAGCCCCCATGGAGGGGCAAGGAACCAGCCATGGGCTCTGAGCCCTGCTGGCGAGTGGGGCTGGGTTAGCAACAGGGCTTCGAGCCTATTGCTGCTTTGAGGGAATCACCACTCTGTGCAGCCGTCCTGTGCACTACGTCTGGCCAGGCACCGTGGGGATGCGGGGCTGACGCGCTGCCTTGCACGGTTCCTGCCTCGGGGCTCTTCTCCTTCTCCGGCACCTCTGTGGGCGGCTGCGGCAGCTCCTGGGCAAAGGCCGGCTCCGCGGGCTGCTTTTGGCGGCGGTGCTGGATGCCCGTGCCGATGGCTCCCAGCAGATAGGCCACGGCCAGCAGCACGAAGTAGCCGAAGTACACATAAAACTGTGAGGAGGGGACAGAGAGAAGCCTATAGCAAGTCCCTAGCACCCACGTGTGGCAACCCCACTTCCCTGCCTCCTGCCACCATGGGACTTGGCATCCCTGCAAGCCCACTAGCCTTGGATTCAAGGAAGCAGCATGCCCAAAGACCAAGCCCCTGGCTGTCTCCTTCTCGCTTCTTTCTCCCTTGTGCTCTGAGACCACCCCAGTTCTTGGTGTCTATGAACCCTGGCTGTGTCCTCTTCCCTCCCTACCTGAGGATGCACAGAGAGGCCCAAGCCCCTCTTGTCAGCCACGATGATGGTGATGACGGTCTTCAGGACAGTGGCGAAGAAGGTGTTGATCCCAAAAACTAGGGCACAAAGCTCTTTGGAAAGGGAGGTAGCAATCCGGAAACTGGGAAAAAAGGAAGAGAGTGAATTCAGCCCCTCCAGGGCTGCAAACTCAAGACACTACCCCAGAAGGCAGATAGAGCTGGCTTGTCCATCCCCGGAGGAGCAGGAATGGGGTATCACTCACATGGCAATGGGCACCAGGAACTGGTATGATCCCCGGAACAGCACGTAGGCCGCGTAGCACAGCCAGATGTTGCTGGTAGTGTTCATGAGCAAGAGCAGACCTGCCTGGAAGGCTGTCACAGCCCCAATCACCAGCTCCGACCACAGCGTCCAGCGAATCTTCAGGTAGCCAGCTGCAAAGGCAGCGATTGCTCCTGTGGGGAGGGCAGGGCCACCATGAGTGATGCCTCTGATGTGAAAAGACAGCATTTTGCCTTCCTACTGTCCCTGAGCCTAGCAGTAACTATGAGACTTAACAATGTTTGCCCACCCTGCCCTACCAACCAACCTCAAACATGCCCAACATCCTCAATGCAAAAGCACTTCAAGTTCTGCTACAAAAAAAGGGATAGAGCAGGTCAGAGCAGTGCTCTGATCCCTTCCCCTCAAGCCGTGGGAGACTGAAGGAGCATACCCAGCAACGTGGAGGCGGCGTCCACCCCTCCATTGTAGACCCTGCGGTTGTTCCTGGCAGGGTAGATCTCGTTCCAGAGGATCTGCACATAGTACAGTATCAGGTAGTAGCCAGCTGAGTTGAAGACCCACCAAAGCGACCAGAGACGGAGCTGCGGCTGCTTGGCCACCAAGCCCACCTCCCGCAGCATGCGGAACAGGAGCACATCGTGCCAGCGCCACCTCCCCTCGCCACTCTCCTGAGCCATCTTGTCCAGCTCTGTTGGTGCAGCTCCATTGCAAGCTGCATCTGCCCGGTTGAAGAACAGACTGCGCTTGGGCCGCTCCAGAAAGAGCGTGAGGATTAGGCCGAAGCTCATGAAGCCTAGGGAGATATAGTTGAGCGTGAGGAAGGAGACGTCACCCAGCGTGACACAGAGCTGCCCCAGCACTGAGCTGGTAAAGACACCCATGAGAACAGAGGAGCGGGAGTAGCTGGCCATGCGCTGGTAGCGAGCCGGCGTGACGAGGGAGAAGATGTAGGAGGAGTAAGCGATGCGGGCAGCCATGGTGACGCCGTAGAAGAACTCCATGAACTGCATGGCCAGGACAGATGTGCCCAGAATGAGGAGCAGCCAGATGGAGATGTGGCTTAGGCTCTGCAGCAGCAGCACCGGCTTGTAGCGCAGATAGTCCGTCAGCAGGAAGATGGGCACCAGCACGGCCGCGTAGGAGTACGTCAGCACCGGCGTGATCACGTTGGTCACCTGCCACGTGCACAGACAGCCTGAGAGCTCAGCGCACTCTGCTGGCGCCCGCAGGCCCCGTCCTCACTGCGAGCCCCCGCTAGGCCGCCTACCCCAGCACAACCCCTCCTTGGGAGGAATTCGGCCTGACGCGCGCGCTCAGCCAGGGGCCCGGCTAAGCCATGCTGAGAAGGCAGCGTTCCCACGGCCACAGTGATCCGCCGGGATTGGGGCCAACGAGTCTAGATGCCGGGGGGGAAGCAGCCCCTCCTTGGTGGCTGTGGCCAGCAGCACGGCCCTGGCTGACGGTGCACAGCGCCATGCTCACCCCATGGCTACGCACTGTGCCACTGGCTGTGGAGGCTTAAACATAAACCTGGGCAGGCAGCAGGCAGGCACAGCCCCAACAGAATGGGGATCTCGCGCTGGCCCTTTGGGCCAGGCACCCTTTGCCAAAGCAACATAGACCTCATACCGGTGCCAGCCCATTGACTCCCATCCAGACCCCCACTGGAACCCAAGGGGCCATCTCCAGCCCCCCAGGAGAGTACCCACCCAATGCCACCACCCGAGGCAGTCAGCCACCCCACACAGTGCTACTGATGCTCCTAAGGGATGTTTTCCTAGATGCCCTGGAGCGGGATGGTCAAAGTGACCTGCTCAGGTCACCCAGGCACCAGGAAGAGGAGCAGGAGGCAAGTGCACAGCTTTGGAGCGCTGCCAGGCTGCGAGGGCACACAGGGCCAGCCCGTGGTCTCACTGGGCCCCTTCCAGCCTGCTCGCCGGCAGGTCTTTCCCCATGCTGCTGCAGAAAGGTGACCTGAGGACTGTTTTTCCCGCCTGGGGTTACCTGAGTTTAACCCAGCCACCTTGCGGCCGAGGAGGATAGGAAAGCACTGCCGGCGGTGCGGCTGGCTCCGCTAGTGCCACACTGCCCCAGCACCCTTTCCCTGTGCTCATGGAAATACCCCACCCCATCCCAAAAGGGATCTGCCACACCTTCTGCTCCCCGGCATGTCCCTCTGCAACCACACCACTCCGGGGGTTGATTTGGAGCATGGGGAGGGTTGCTACTGCCCACCCCAGCCCTAGAAGGGGCTGCTTTGCGCAAAGATGCCCACGAACTGGGTGCCTGCAGGAAGCCCTTGGCCAAAACCCCTAAGCAAGGAGGTCACGGGCTGCTCACCTCCACCTCTGTGAAGTTCTTGTCAGGCCCCAGCAGGTAGGGGGTGATGAAGCTTTCTCCAGGCCGAATCTGCGTCATGAACCCATAGAAGCACAGGTAGAAGACCTGGAGCTTCCAGCGCTGCTCCGGCGCTGCCTCCTCTGCAGGCTTCTTTGCACCCTCATCCTTGGACATGGTGCTTCCACCAGCCGCCCTTCAGTGGGACAGCGGTTTTCTCCAGGGCACGGGTAGACAAATGGGCTCTGCTGGGCCAGGCAGCTCCTCCGCGGCTGCCCGCACTTGCCGACACATGGACGTGCACGCCGCCGCAGCTTCTGGAGAGAGAGAGACGCATTTGGCGGGGGATCAAATTCCTCCAGGACACAAACACAAATAATACCACCACCTTCTCTCCAGGAGATGTTCTTGCAACAACAATCTCACACAGAGATCAAAAGGAATAAGCAGTCCAACATTTTTTTTGCTTTGCAAAATGTTCCCCACCCTCGTTTCAGGCAGGATTTTCAAAGCACGCGCAAGATGGATGCACGGAGACATCTACTCTCCAGTGAGGCAGCTGCCTGTCCTGCTCAATTCACATAGCCCCCCTGCTTCTTATCTTATGAACATCAACAGGACGTTCCCTCCCGCTATGCCATCCCCAAAGCAAAGCTTTCCTTCGAGCCCAGCTGCTTCACTGGTGATGCAACAAGTTTTCCTAAGGGCTGAGAAGGCTCGCAGGGCTGCACAGACACCAGCTCGTGTCTTTCCAGGTGGCTCTAAACTTGGGCAGCCACTAACACTCGCCCTGAGCAATGCGGCCCCAGCGCTGGTGAGGACACCCTGTGGGTCATGCCAGCTCAGGGCAATTGTGCAAGAAGGTTAATGTGTACTCCTGCACGGGGCTGCCCACGTTACACATTAGCTGTGAGGCCATCAGGACCTTTAGACAAGCTGAAGGCGTGTGTTTCCACCCTCCCCAGTGCATCTCGTCCTTTAGTGCATCTATGCATCTCCTAAATACATGCCTGGATGAGGAAGAGGAGGATGCTCAGGCCCTGGCACACAATGTTCCAGTAAGGACGAGGAAGAGAAAACGCAACAGGGTGCTGGAGCAGTTCAAAAGCTGAGAAGATAAAAAGGTTTAACTCCTCCACTTGACTTGGCGGTGTGGAGGCAGTCAGCTCGGGGGAGGCCTGATTAGCAGTCACGGGATGAAGCTCAGGAAGGGAAAGCCTGTGGCTGAGGCACTGCTTTTAAACCTCCCGGGAACGCTCCCAGGGCTGCCAATACAACTCCTCCAGGAGGTTCCAAGGGCTGCTCCCAGACAGCTGCACCGGGGAGGTCTTCACTTTTCCACTGCCCTACCGCTGGCCCTACAGCAGCACTGCTCCACAGTTGCACAAGGCAGGAAAGGTGGGAACGTCCTTACCACAAACCTGGTCTAACATATCCTCTTCCTTCTCTGTCAGGTTCGTTGCATTTGCCCTGGTCGGAGATGGCGGCAAAATCAGGCTTTTTTTTTTGCAATAATAAACAGAAATGGCTAAATGAGCTCCTTTCAGAATGCAACTGAAAGGAACATTGAGAGGGATGATGACAGAGAAGCGGTCTGCGCTACTTCTCTAACTCACAGCATGTACTTTAGCCATCCGGAGTCAGACCCGCTCCCAGGAGTTCTCCACCTCCCTCTCACTCCCACAAGTCCCTGATGACACTTTCAGAGAAATAAAAGCAATCCATGCGGATAAACACACACCACAGGGCCAAGGTCTGGCCACATGATTGCTGATCGTGCAGCAATGGAGCTGGAGGCAGCTAAAAAGTTCCAGTCACGTAAAGCTGGTGCTGAGGAAGCAGTGCCCGGGCTGGCACTCAGGCTCCTGGAGGATGTTCCCAGAACTTGGCCCAGGTGCTGGCATGGGGAGTTCGGCCACAATCGAAAGCAAAAGCAGCAAGGCAAAACAGTTGGAAACTTCATGCTTATTTTCCCCCCTGCTGCTCTCTTCTTAGAGGAACTTTGTCTCGGCAGGAGGTTGGCCAGTCCGGCTGCATTCCCACTGGTTTGCAGGA
Source organism: Nothura maculosa (assembly GCA_032353885.1). Lineage (NCBI taxonomy): Eukaryota > Metazoa > Chordata > Aves > Tinamiformes > Tinamidae > Nothura > Nothura maculosa. The sequence goes on along the minus strand of JAUBOD010000355.1, from coordinate 261,797 downwards.
CGGGTGACTCAGAGCTGCCCAACCTGGGCAATAGGCTCCCACCCTTCCAACACAACTTTATTTTTTTCTTTTTTTCAGAGTCCAGAGTCTGGGAAAAAAACTCTGATTGGCACCGAGGTGAACAAACAACTTGGAAAAATTAAGCTGTGGCTGCCACGAGCCCTAAGCTGCTGGGACACACCAAGCTCGGCTTTCATCACCTGTCTTTCGGGGGCTCGCCTGAACAGAGGGCTTTTGCAAAGCCTCCCTTATACGCTGAGAATATAAAGCCTCCGGGGGATTACATCCAGAGGGATTTAGAGAGGGATGTTTTCTTACCCGCAAGGCAGCTGTTCCTAAAGCCTGGATTCAGCAGTGTTAGCGTGCACCTTGCAGCAGCATGACCATCCTCGGGCTCAGCGCGGCAAGGGGAAAGGGCTGAGCCCACCTCCAAGTCCTTACTACTGCCTGGACTGAGCTGTCCTCTTACCTCCTGCCCGGGGCCCTTGCCAGATCCGGCTGCCTGGACTATGACCCAATTCCCTCTTATCCCAAGCTTGGAGCAGAACCAGGAGTTCCCAGCCAGACCAGGGGCCTGAGATGTGACTGATTTTGCTCACTGGCTATATCAAAGGGACTTGGGGCTGCCAAAAGCCAGTCTGATGCTCAGGACTAAAATTCATGGAAAACTCAGGGAGTGTGTGTGGATATCCCCACTCCACTGGTGCCACTCCCCCTGCCCTGGCCACAAGCAAGGGGTATCCAGAGCCAAAGCAACCGAGTGTTCCACAAATGTTCCTTGCTCTCTGCAGGGCAGCCCCATCAGGTAGCCATAAACATGTTCCCCACAGGACAGTGGCTTCTTGCAAAGCCTCCCAATGGAATGTCCCTCACCCTCTGCACCGAGCTAGTTTTTAAAGCAGATGCTGTCTGCTTCCAGTTGAGAGTAGATCTTCATCCAGAAGATGGTACCCACTTGTGCTTGGCCCAAACAAGTTTCCACCTGGTTTAAGGCCAAAGCAGGTTGCAGCTCCATGGCAGCTGTCAAGATGAGGGCTGCCCCACTGTCACCATGCCCCATGGAGCACAGCAGCTCTCCAGCTGCAAGTTAACTGCTCCTAATGCCCGTGCAGGTGCTACTTACCCCCCGTACCAGCTCAAGGGCAGGAGGGAGAGCCAGGGAGCAGTCCCAGGAGCAGGAGTGAGGCGGTCACCAAGAGCAACCCCAGGTCCTTGGCCATGCACTGGATGTGTCACCCCTGAAACATCCACCCAGGCAGGCTGAGACCCACTGCCTGGCGGTGTAGAGGGCAGGCACCCCACAGCTTGCCTAGCCTCCCAGTTCTGCCATGGCTCAAGCCA
>JAUBOD010000355.1:249103-260356 GCA_032353885.1 Nothura maculosa | reverse complement strand
CACTGGCGGCAAGCAGGAGCGAAGGTGGCACAACAATGACAGCAGGGCAGGACATAGTCCACCCGGGGCTGAGAGAAGCAGCCACAGGAACCCCACACACTCCACCCCTCCAGCACGCTGCACTCTTGGCAACCCAAACCTCAAGCATCCCGGGCACCCTAGGAACCCAGACCCTCCTCACCACGAGGCTCCTGGGCACCCCATTTCCCAACCACCCGAGGTGCACCCAGCACACCAGGAACCTCCCACTTTAAATGCATGGGGCATCCCATGCATCTGGCGCCCGACACGATCCGCACACTGCGCACGTGGCACTCTGCAGACCTGGCAGCCCACGCACAGCGGCATCCTGGACACCCCACGCATCCCGGCCAGGGCACCCCACGCCGCCGGGCGCCCCATTGCAAGGGCACCCATGCAGCCGGGCGCCCCATTGCAAGGGCACCCATGCAGCCGGGCGCCCCACTGCAAGGGCACCCATGCAGCCTGGGCGCCCCATTGCAAGGGCAGCCACGCAGCCTGGGCACGGAGGGCACGGTGCGGGCGGGCAGCGCTCGCCCTCGGCATTTACCTGGGTACGCGGCGCGCATGGGGGCGGCGGGGCTGGCGCTGCCGCCGCTGCCCGAGCGCCAGCAGCAGCAAGGGGACGGGGCGGGAGGGCGGCGGGGCTCTCGGGAAATGTAGTCTCTGCCCACGTGCGGAGCGGCCGGAACTACAAACACCACAGTGCAGTGGGCAGGAGGAGGAGGAGGACGACGAAGGGAGGGAGGGACGGCACCAAGGCCGGGGCTGGATTTGCAGATTCACGCTTGTCTCCTCCTTGCCCTTCTCGTCCCGCCCGCGCTGCAGCCTCCCCAAACTGCCCTAGGGAGCCAGCCTGGCCCCCCTGTCCTGTCTCCCCCATGGCCGCGGTGGCCCAGGGGACTCCGCACAGGGCAAAGTGAAAGTCCCCACGTCATGGTCTGCACCAAGCGCGCGGGGCTTGTCCCCTGCCGGCTGGCAGGGTCACGGTCACGGTCAACGGGAGAAGAGCCCTCTCCCGCCGCAGCCCGAGCTATTGGGCAGTGCTGGTTAATTAACTCCTTCATACTCCGGATGCTGCCAAACACGGACACGTTGCACCAACAGCCCCTGCTTGTCCTTACAGCAAGTTCAGACAAAATTGCATCTCTGGATGCACCCGCCAAAAAGCACCCTGTCTTTGCATGCTCTTAGCTTGGGGCCTCCAGCTAGCAAACATGCCGGGATCTTCTACCTGCCCATCTGCGGTGGCCTCCGGGCTGGGGCTCGCTCTGCCCCTTCCCAGCAGGCCAGCAGGGTGCCTGGAGGATATCCGGATCTGCGCCTGCTCCCAGCGGGGTCGCTGGCTCCCTACGGCACCGCTGGCTGTCCCATTAATCACGAGGCGCCGCTTTCTCCACGGGCTCCGGTTCCTGCGGGCAGCGCACAGCCGTGTCCCAGGGGAGACGCTGCCGGCACCGCCGCACGGGGCCGCCTCCTCGTCTCCCCGCCGCTGATTTAATGCTCCGCAGTCCATTAGCTGATTGGATTTATTTCTGGCCCCCATCTGTTAGAGGGGGATGCAGCCGCTGAGGCGTCACGTCCCTGCGGGCTCTGAGGCTTCGCTGGGGATGTCCAAGCCCTCCCCCTTCCTCCCCGTCGCTTTCCACTTGCAGCCCATGCATTTCCCTCCTGCCTGCAGTCTGCGTCCTCTGCAGGGACCCCCCGAGGACTGAGGGGAGGTTTAATCCCCTCCCTGGGGCTAGCTCAGTAGATGGTGCTCTGCTATGGAGGTACCTGAAAAGAGCTTAAAATCATCCACTAAACTATGTTGCTCGGCTCCTCCCGGATGCAAGAACATCCTAGGAGGAGATGGAGACCCATTAGTGCTGGGGACCAGATCTGGCACCAGTGCCTCCCTCTCCAAGGATGCTCCTCTCAGGACAGAGCTTCCTCTTCTCTCCTTGTCCTTCCTCCCATCCTTCCTCCTCCCCTCCCAGCAGTTACCCTGCCAGAAACAAATGCAAACTGACAGGCCTCGGCTACAACACTTAAATATTTATACTCCCGCGGGCCCGGCTGGAAGCCAGGAGCAGGATTCAACAGCCAGAGACCGCTATGGAGTGTTTGCAGGCAGCCCCCCCAGCTGGGGCTGTGCATCGTCTCCCCGTGCCCAGGCCCTCATGCCCAGGCGGCATTGAACAAATAATGGTGATATGGGCAAGGATGAGATTAAAGGGGTGCAGAAAGTGTAAAGAAGGTGGCTAGGGACAAGCAAGCCTGGAGTCCCACTTGTACCATGCAAGACGGAGCCTCATGGAAGAACCATTTCTGCTGGCCTGGGAGGAACTCCTGTTCTTATCAGCCCCAGGGCTGGCCATGGCCAAACCTATGGTCCCAGGAGACATGGAGACGCCTCCTACCTGCAAAAAAAGTTGCAAGGACGCCAGGGCAGCAGCCACATTGGATGCTTAATATGCTACCATGCTGCTGGTGGCCTCCTACACCACCATGAGCATGGGGAGGCTGCTCCACAGGCTGCATCCCCTCTGCCATCCTCAAGCCCCAACATTGGTTAAGAACAAACACAATCCATAAACACAGTGGAGAAATTGTCAGAGGAGGCAAACATGATGCAGCGGTTGGATGGCAGCATATCTGGATGTCTTCCCCCAGGAAGGAAGCCCATGGGCAGGATAGCAGGGAGCATGGCTTTCATGGAGCAGAGCCAACTGGGGAAAGCTGCAGGACAAGCCAGCTGCAAGGGGCTGCTAGTTTGCTGGGAGGGTGGCCACTTGCTTATATATCCAACATACACCAACAGGACACCAGCAGGACCTAGGACCAAGGCCCCTACAGGGCACATGTCCGTGAAACTAGTGACAGCACAACTCAGAAGAGGTGCTTGGAGGATGCTACTGGGCCCTGGGGACCCTAATGAGCTTTAATTGCCCTGAGCAGCCTCACCTGAGACTCCCCACCCCACTTCCCTCCCTGTCTATGGGCCCTATTTAAGGCTCTGCTCTTGGTACTTAGTTCTGCCTTGCTCTGCTCTGCATGAGTTTGTGCCTGTCTTCAGTCCTGTTAGTGGCTCTCTCTGCTCACTCCCTTTGCTGTTCCTGCAGCTGTTGATGGACCCTGCACTTGTTCCTGACTCTTTCAGGCAGGCCTGTAGACTCTGTAGGACTGTGCACTGTTGGTAAGAGCTCTACCTGTGCTAGGCCTTCCCCCCGCCTCCAGCTTATACCACCCCATGGGGCAGCCCTGCTCTTGCTGCTTCCCCACTGCGAGCTCCAGTCCTGGGCTGAATATGGTGGGAGCCAGCCCTGTGTCTCCACCTGATTGTGTCTCTTAGCCCCAGGTTTCTCAGTGATCCCCCTCCCATGTCTACCTATCCTGGAGCTCCTCAGGGGTGGCCTGACCTCCTCCTACCTGCCTCTGTGTCCCCACTGCTCTGCCTCCTTGCGGTGGTCTCTGCTGATGGCCTGGGTGTTTTGGCCCTCTCCTTATCTTACTGCAAAGATACTCTAAGATGAAGGGCAATGCAGGCATTTGTATTGTCTGGTATCCTCCCTCTTGGCTGAGGAGCCTGAAGAGCCCCCTTGGTTCCTACTGCCTCGCAGTTACCTCAGGATTTTGCTAGCATCCATCTGCCAGGATGCGGTGACTCCACCGCCCAACTACAACTGCCACCAGCCGCTGTCACTAGCTGGACTGCTTGGGGCCTGCAGCAGCCACCAGCAGAGCAGGGCCAGTGAGGCAGGCGGTGCTCTGCAAAGAAGATGGGGTGTTCGCAGTGCAAGGTGTCTGCGGCCCAGCTGGCAGGGCCGAGCATCCCTGAGAGCTGGCACCGCGCGGCCGCCTGTTGCTGTCCCCATGGGATGTCCCTGCTGCCGACGACTGGCTCCACGCGGGGCTGCGCTCCGGCTCCGCGGGCTGCGGCCGTGCCCTGTGCGCGGGATGGGAACGGCTGGAGGATGGGGTGGGCTCTGCACGGCGGGGTGGGCAGGGCCTGCGGGATCCAGGGCAGGGAGCATCCTCTGGCTGCTGCCTCATTCGGAGCAAGCCCTGCTGCGCCGCAAGACGCGTCCCCCTCCCCGTCCCTTCCCCAAACTCTCCCTGCTCTTTCCTTACTCCCCCCTATCCCCCCTCCCAGACAAACCTTCTTCCCCTGCCTGGACCAGCCCCGATCCCTCCCCACCTCTTCAGAGCTCAGGCATCTGTCACTCCACCCATCCATCTGTGGGACAGGTAGGATTTTTTTTCTCTGGGGCTTTGTTCTCTTTACTGGTCTCTCGGCAGTCTCTGCCTGGTGCATCCCCTTCCCCAGCTCCTGCATGTGTGGAGGGGCAGGTCTGGTGTTGCATGGGTGGCCACTGTTCCCATGTAGAACGGCCATGCCCTACCCTTGTATCCGCTCCAGATGCGGCTGGACGGGACCTCTCGCCGAGGCTGGGATCACTCAGCAGCCTGGAAATGCCCGTGCGTGGCAGGGCAGGTCCTGCGTGGGGTGGCAGCCGCTCAGGGGCCGCGGGAGCAGGGTGGGTGCAGGCGGCGTCTCCCCTCGGCTCCCCGTGAGGCGTCAGTCCTGCACTGACAGCCCGTGAGTCTGCCAGAAGCAGCTACCACTGCAACGGGCGGCTTGAGAAGCCAGTCCTATCTTAAATCCAGAGCAGTTTCTCAAAGAGATGAGGTTTCTAATGCCAACCCAAAAGGAGCTTTGTTATCCCACCTCCCTGTGCGTGTGGCTTTGCAAGACAGGGACTGCCAAGAGGTTTTTTTGTTCCCAACTCCCATCTGAAGTTGCTGCTTTGCTTGGCGAGGGTTGGCCTTGAAGGATACAAGGTACAAAGTGCTGTCTTTGTCCCTGGAGGAGAAGAGGTTTTCCAGGCCTGGTGGGTCAGGGGCGGCATGTGCAGTGTTTCCCTGTTGTGATGGGTGAGGACAGGGGACAGCAGGGGTGCTTGCAGGTGTGCTCTGTGAGCTGGCTTTTGGATGGTGGCTTTTGGGTGCGAGTTCCCTCAGGGTGAAGGGCTCCATGGCAGGAGGCTCTTGCAGTGTGTCAGCTTGGTGTCTGTTTCTGAGCGCTGGGGCTGGATGTGCTGCTCTCCAAGTGCCTGCCGAGCCATTCATCACTGCTCACTGCCGACCACAGCGAGCATAGCCCTGACCTCGGGAGGGAGGAAAGGGGCCTAGGCTTTATCTCTTTGGAGCACACAGCTCCAAGCTTGGCAGCGTTCACCCTGCTGAGGAGCCCTTCAGGGTGCGGATAAGGCCTTGCTGACCTGTCCCGTGATGGGAGCTGCAGGGATCCGTGAGGCCGCGCAGGGTTCCCCGTCATTGCCCAGCCCTGTGCAGCCTCCTGCAGCAGCAGTTTTGCTGCAGAGCGTCCCCACCCTGGCGCGGATGCTGCATGGCCCCCCGGGAATGGCGCAGAGTCCTGGAGTCACCGGCATCTCCCCCCCAGCCCCCTTGGATGGGCCATTGCCCATGTGGAGGGGTCCAACTGGTCTGTGATGCCCTCAGAGATGCCCACGTTTGCCCACCTGCAGTCCCAAGGATGTTGGAGCCTCTCTCGGGTAAGAGGTGAGGGGCACTTGTCCTGGGGCTTTCCAGGTCTGCAGCCAGTATCAGGACCTGGGTAATGCCTGTTCTCCACCCCCAGGTGTGGAGAGACCCTCTCCAGGTCCTGTGGGGTCGTGGAAAATTCCCTGTGCCATGCTTGTTCCCTGAGGGAGGGATGCCAGAGGTCTGTACTGGCTGGTCCTGGTGGAGATGCAGCAGATGCTGCTCCTCACCAGATCGGGTGTTTGTGTGCAGTGGGGTCCCCAAGGGATGTATCCATCCCTGATGGAGGGGGTGGATAACTGCTCCTAGTGCAGACCAACTCTGGATGTAAACAAGTGGGTTGGCACTGCTCCAGGATGGGGATCCACAGGGACAGAGAGGTCAGGAAGGCACCCAAAATCTCTGTAATGCAGTCTATGCTTTCTAGGAGTGTTACCATTGCAGTCTGCAGGAGGATGTAATGGGGAGGCCATACCTGAATCTGTTTTAAATGATGGCCAAGAAGGAGTAGCTCTGCCTCTTAAATCAAGGTGATCTAGCACAGGTACCTAAATTGGTGTTGAACACTACCAGATTGAGTCTAGCAATGCTTTCCCCATCCTGTGCTGCCTGGGCTGAGGACTGCACCTCCGGGTGCCATTGGGCTCTATAAGGATACCATGGGCAAACAAGTCGAGTGAAGAGGCATCTCAAATGCAGGTCTACCCACGGTGTCAATCATAGCAGATGTGAGTGTCCTGAGCTCCTTTTGCCGCTTTTGACAGTTGTCCTGAGCGGCTGCAGGCCTGACTTGTGTGCCTGCTGGGGAGCTGTGGGCACGCTGGGGGCTTGCCTAGCAGGTCCTTGTGCACTGCGATATCGTGGCCCAGCGAGGACCTCCTTAATGGAATTGCTTCCTCTCGGCATCATCGCCCTCCCGGAAATGATGCTAATCTGCTAATTAGACTGATGAATTAAATGCCCTCTCTGCAAGCGAGCCCCCTCCTGAGCGCTCCGCCTGGTGCTTTGTGCAGCTCATCAGGGCCCCTCTGGTCCCTCCAGGCTCATGCAGCCCCACTGTGGAGTATGGCATGGGCTGGCAACGTGGGGGATGCGTGCCAGGCTGAGGAGCATCCTTCTGTCCCCTCTGTAGGCTCTTCACCCCAAGCCATGCCCCAAAGCCCAATGTTGTACTAACATGTGCAGCACAAAGACACAGTGGTGTTCCCTGGGGAAGGGATGTGCACAGGAACCCTTTAAATTTCCTGGTGGAAATGTGTCCTTTCTAAGAAGCAAGCTGTCATAGGATTGCACACAGCAATTTTCAGGAGGGCATCTTCTCCTGACCTTTGGGGGCAACTTGTTAAGACACAGCGCCCCAACCAAGTCAGAGGCCCCCTTTGGCCGGGTACTGGTGCCTTGGATGCCTCCGTCTGAAGCTTTGCCCAGTCTGCAAACTGCTTCCCTTGCCACCCAGTCTGCACCAAATACCCTTCTCAAACACCCTAGGAGATGGTGGATCCTGATGTCTGTAGTGCTTGAATAAGAGAGAGTAGACCTAGTGCTGGGCATCAGCAGCAGCCTGTCAGGGAGACATCCTGCAATGTCTTATCCCACTTCCCAGGGCGGATGGGGCTCAGAGGCTTGGGGACTATCAGGGGAAACTTCCTCCTTCTGACAAGCTCATGTAACCAGCCCACGCTTTGCTGCAGTGGAAAGGGAGGGCTGAAGGAGGGATGGAGATGTGAGAGAAAAGATGCTTGACACCAATCCTATGCTCAGCACTGGGAGGAGACATTCAACAAGATTTCCTCTCTTGGGTGGACCCAGGGTTTTCCTGCAAGGACTTCCCTTGGAACTGAATGCAACACAAAGTGGTTGTTTGATTGACTTGTACCCTGGGAAGAGAAAGAGCAGGAACTTTTCACTCTGGATTCAATGAAAGATTTGGTTTGACTCAGCAGCACATATGGGGCCTGGTTTACCTGCTCCTCTCAAAGGATTTACAGGAGCTTTGGACAGTTGGTTTTGTGAATGAATGGGGCACTTGAGAATGAAACCAAATATTTTTATTGGGAAATGGCAAAATGGAACCCTTTGAATTTTCTACTTTGCTTCTTTCCTTTGCTGAATATCTAGCACTACAGAAGTGGTTTTGGTCACCTGGGCAAGTGCATTTCCGCTGTGAGAAGAGGTGGAATGCCTTCCCATTGGCACATCCAGGGACAAGAGCTCTCTCTGGACACATGGGAGCACCCGCAGCACTTTGCACACATGGGAGACCCAGCATTTAAAGGGTGTTGGGTATCCTTGGGGATAGGAGCAGAGGAAGAAGCTTCCCTACAAGAGTGAAGGAAGATCAGAGGATGGGAGTCTGCAGACCAGGTGGCAGGGAGCTGGTGCCATTTCATCATTTTGCCAGTAGGAATATGGAAGCTCTGCTCCTGAGGATGTCATCACAGGAACCCACAGTATATGCCCTCCGTGGGGGCAGCATCGTGTTGACCACCTTGCTTGTCCTTCCCAGCTCTCCAAGCTGCAAGGGCTGAGTTTGCACGACCTCCACAGCTTGTAAACCTGATGGCTACTAAAGGAGAAGGGTCCATGTGTGACGACAGTGCCTTTCTGGAGAGCCAGCTGGTGTCTCCCAGGAAGGGGTTAATCCTGGAGGAGCACTCAGGCAATGAACCTCCAAGATCTGATATCCTATTGATGGCTGCTTTGCATCTGGATTCAGTAAAAGCTTTTATGCCTTGGCTCCATTTCAAGGGCAGACACTTCAGGATGACTCATGCTCCCCTGCCACAAAGAAATAAACCTGTTATTCCAATTTCTTTGCAGAAGGTGAAGGTTTCCTGAAAATTCAAGTGCTTGCAGGGTCCTGGTCTGCTGTTCGGATGGTGTCATGCACACTTAGGAAATGCTGCTGCTCATCAGAGCCTTCGGGTACTAGAAGGGCATTCTTAAGGGGTTCAAGCTGTGATGCCCAACTGCAAGGCCCCTTCCTCTTTCACAGATGTAGTAGAGTGGATAAACTCCAGTATCTGTCATGGGTGAGTCTGCATGCATGTCCAAGCATATGGTCCTGCAAGGACCCACCTGGATGTACAGCCATGTCCCTGGAGGATGCTGCTGCTTGCGGTGAGGCAGGTACCGTGGCCTCATGTGGCAAACTTGGAGGGAGGTCTGCATCGCCTTGCAGGTGGGATTTCAGTCTGAGGGGCTGTTGATGCCAACCCTGTCCCATTGCCCTACTCAAGTAAATGTCTCTTTTGAGGTGCCTTTGAGGTGCCTTATGGCTGTTTCTACCTTTTTAAGTGCTTGGTTACTTTGTGCCATCTCTGATCTGGGCAGCCCACCTTATGTCCCACTCTATCCAGATGGGACTCCTGGTGTGCTGCTGCTAAGTGCTATGTAGGACATCTGCTCTCCAAACCTCCAGGGAGCTCAGGCACTTTATTCTGACTTCTCCAGTTTCACATGGGCTCAAGAAAAGCATAATTTGCAAGGCAAGCCTGGGGAGAGGAATCCAGCCTGTGGCACTCAGCTCTAGCACAGGACCTGCTGTGTAGGGCATGTGGTGGTCAAGCCCTGGTGTTACCTCCAAGCACTTCCAGCAAAGCCCTGCTGCACTGGGAAGGATGTGGGACCAGAGCCATCCTGACCACCACAGACATGCTGTAAGAGATCAGAGATACTGGGTAGCATCTATTGCAATGGAGACTTTCAAACAGAGCACTCATTTATGACACTAATGACCAATTTATAGCCAGACCCATGCGCGTTCCAGCTCCTGTATTTCAGTTCTAGTTTGCAAAGGCCCTGGCAGTCCCTGTGCTGCCCATGGGCACAGCAGCCTGAGTTACAGGGATAGAGATAAAGATACTGCTGCATCTCTCTGGTTGACTGACTAAAGCTTTTAGCAGTAGGGCTAATAAATAATGCACCAGCATTTGGCCTCTCTTCCATCAGTGAAGCTGCCTGGATTTGCAGGGGTTTTACCCACACACCACAGTCCATGCGAGCTTCACATCACTGCTGCAACAAGCTCTGCACTTTCAGTTGCACAAAAAAGGCTCCTCATTGTCTGTTTTTCACCTCAACCCAACCAACTCTGTTATTATATGACCTATCTATGCCAGGTGGGGATACAGCTGATGAAGTCCCATCAACAAGACCCCCAGACTCAACATGCTCAAAATCAAGCCTCTTGCTGCAGAGTTCCAAGCAGCTGCATGAGGTTCTTCAAGGCAGGTTTGGAAGTGCAGCCCACAGACACGCCAAAGGCTTCAAAAGCTAAAACATAATAGCCTGAACTGAAATAATAATTTTTTCAGGCCCATATGGCTTTTGCTTGAAGCTAGAAGACTGGCAGCAACAGAGACTTTGGGCACGAGGCTTTAGTTTCTTTCCCAAAGAAGGTGAGGGGTGTCTTTAACACCCCCAAAAGTTGGACTTTCCTTAAACGATATTGAAAAATATTAACTTAATCCTTGCATTAGGAAATATGAGCAATGTGTTGCTGCAAATGGGCATTATTAAAGACTCTGCTTATCTCAAATTTTGTCGGTTAAACTGTTGGCTGTAGAGAGAAACAAATGATTAGCAGAAATGTCTTACTGTTATGTGCATCTTTATTTGCAGTTTGCTGTTCCCCCATGAGTGTTCAAAAGTGATCAGTGACTGGCGCAATCTGAAATCTCAGCTGCCATTAAGTAGATGGGCCCTTTCCGCAGGGCATTAGATGGTGCTCGTAGGAGAATTGTTTCAAATGAACCTGATAATTTGATATTAACCCTGCTCGGTTTGAATCTGATGGTCTAATATTGAATTAGAGAAGCTGGCTGGTGATAAGTCTCTGGAGTGTCTCTCTGTTGGCTGTCAGGAGTTTAATCGTGGAAGTGCACATCTGGAGGAGCTGCAGTTGTGGTTTTATTCCAGGAAACCTATCAGCTTGTCTTTCTCGGGAGTTGTTAAACCCCCAGCATGTAGGCTTGAGCCTTGTTCGTGGAAACACAGACCTGCAGGGGCACCCCACTGCCTGGACCCGGTGCTGGGGGGTCTCTGTTTCTGTCCCAGCATGTTCCTGTGCTTAGACAGCAATGGTACACAGAGCAAAGCAGCTGCCTTGCATTTTAAATGACTTCCTGAGGGACCATCCCATCCTCTGGGAGGCCAGTACCGAGCCCTGGTGGAGCAGGGAGTTCTGTGTCACTGTGGCCAAGAGGAAATGGTTTAGTAATGTGGTCCTTAGACTGATGCTCCTTCCCCGCCCTTCTCCAAGAGGGTCTGCTCGTCTCTGCAGTTGTTTCCTCTCCATTAATGATTAAAACCAACACGACGGAGCAGAGATGAAAGGCATTTGGGAAATGTGCATGGGGACATCTGCCAGTGCTGCTGACTAGCACCAGACTGGAGGTGTTTCCTCCCACAAATGATGAAAATGGTCATGGGAGGCTTTTTAAGCTCACCCTGAGCCTCTTTGTGCACATACAGGTGCCTAGGACAGCTCAGTGCCAGGGTGAAATGTGGCCCCTGTTCTCCAGTGCTTGCAGGTAAAGCCAGTGCTGCCCAGGTGGGCCCTGAGCCCGCAGAGACAAAAGCACTGCTGTCTTCTCAGCTAAATGCTGGCTGTGCCAGGGACACCTGCACAGCTCAGTGTGTCCCAGTGCAGCTTGATTCCTTCATCCTCTCTGCTAGGGCTTT
>JAUBOD010000355.1:198857-223449 GCA_032353885.1 Nothura maculosa | reverse complement strand
TGTCCATGGTACGTGCAGTAAGTGAAGGCTAAACAAATGCTTGGTCCTAGCTGAGTGCCCATCAGCAGCTCTTCCTGGTGCTCTGGTAGACCCTTGCCACTTGGTCTTTACCGAAGAATGGTTCAGGAAAGAGTAGGCATATAATCTCAGGAAAATATTTAATCAATTAATTTTACATATTCTTTAATCTGGCAGAGCAAAATACTGCAATTAATGAGAGAGAGTTGCTTGCTTTTTCCTAAGAAATGTTGTTTCTCAGTGCTTGGCTCTTAAGTCTACCTGGCACATACTAAAGGCTCAGACATCTGCAGAGCTGAGGATGGTCTTGATCATTGAGCAATAATAGTCCCAACAGAGTAGTGCAAATGGCACTGGCTCTCACTTTTGCTGGCAAAACACATAATGAGTGGAAATCTCTGAGGTACTTAAGCAGTTTAACATTCACTGAAAATATTATATGGGAAAAATGTTCCAAAATTAAGCAGAGTGAGCTGTAAGTGACTGAATTAAATTTCATTGCCCAACCCCAGGTGGACAACCTCCTGAAAATGGCTTTAAATCACCACAAAATAGACAAATTAAATTCAATGAAGATTTGTTATTCCAAGCAGGGTAATCTAAGCTTGATGAAATGCTTCTCTAACAGATTCAACTCATTATTTTGCTCATAGTCCTGGTGTTGTTGATCACTGAAGCTAGACGAGTTAGGGAAGATTTTTGAGGCTGCCCAAGGGTATGTAACCATTTAGTCCCACTAAACTTAATTTTGCTCGCTGTTCTGTCGTCAGCCTCCATCTACAACCCAGCAGTGCTTTATGTGAATGAATGAAAATTCTGCATCCTATAGATATTTAGGTAAGAGTGCCTGAGGTTGCCTAAGCCTAGCAATTAATGTGAGCCCAATTTTTATGTCATCTTCTGATGTATTGGGAGAAGAAAGCAGGTACTATAATCATGCTGGCTTGTCATATCAAATGAAGCTATTGTTATATCCTCATTGTGTGCAAGACTTCTTCCTCCCATGCTGATCAGTAAGAGAAATTGTAGTTTCAATCAACATCCTTCCCATGATAGATCACTACAATGAAATTGCAACCAATCCAGTTATTTTCAGATGAGATTTACATTAGACATCAGGGATATTAACACAATCTGACAAGAGGGGCCCAGTTCTTCACTAGAACACAGGCAATACCCTGCAATTGAGTTATATGCCCCACTAATGCCAGGACAGAGCTTCTTTTCTGACATCTGACTTTTACATGAGACCATGATACCACAACCTATCTTCCCAGCATACCTGATGCAAGTTTCCTGTTTTATATGAACACACATCAACTGTGCCAGGGTTACACCTCTGCTGTAGACTGCTGCTGGTTTTTATTAATTGTTGAGGTGCATGAAGTTGTGATGAATGACATGGCTTAATGGAGACTCTTACTGAACATTCCTCCACTCTGGGCATCCAGTGGCTCATTCCACTGGTCTATGCTGCTCTTCAGTGCAGAGACTTGTCTGCTTTCATTGCATTGTAGGTCAAGTCTGTATCAGAGGTATGTGATGCTGTGTTTCTGTTCCTTTTGGTTTGTTGATCAGGCCAGGGATCACTTTGAAACACATGAAATCTTCAGTAAGGAACAAACAGTTCAGCCACTTAGTGAATTGCTATGAAAGGCTTGCAGTTTGTACCAGAAGCTTGCCTATCTTTGTCTGGGAGTGAGTTTATAAGGAATGAGCCAGTATACCATGTTATACACTCCCAGCAAGGTGCATAGATGGTGGCTAGCAAAAAAATTAAAATAAATGACATTTGTTTAAACTAGCTTATAGATGTGCTGTATAGAAGAGGAAAATTGTGTGAGCAGCAGAGCATTTACCAAGAGGAAGAGTAGATTAAGCACAGTTTTTTTTTAATTCAGAGTAGAGATGTACTTTTGGTTGAGGTGTAGCAGAGTCCATGATGATTTGGTTCAGAGTCCATGGTGACTTGACAGAGCTGGACCAATGGGCCACTATTCAGAGCTACCTGTTTAGCTGCTCCTAATATCTAGGTAATAATATATAGAGCAACTATCTCTCCATACAAGGCCATCCAGTGTGAAAAAACTACCTTGCTGTCAAGAGGGCCACGATGGCAAAGGATGGGAGGGATCAACAGAACCAGAGAGAAAATCTTGCTGACCTACACAGAGCTAGGAAAAGATTATAAAATGGGAGACAGGCATTCCAAAGAGCTGTTTTTGGGAAAGTTTGGTGGGAGAAGTGGGAATTAGTAAGAAATATGAGGAAAGCAGGTAGCTGCCTTCCTTTAGTAAACCCCTTTAGAGCAGAGGAGATTTTGACCGGAGTCAAGGGCTGCTGGTTCTGAACTTGTAGGCCAAGGAGCTGTTAAAATGGAGACAGTAAGGGAGGGAGCAGAGCAGGGCTCTTTGCAGGTGTTTTGTCCAGCCCTGGTCCAGAGTAAGTCATGTCTGGAAACTCGTGGTAGAAATTGGAGTAATTAAGCTTCTGATCAATCGAGTGTAGAGGTGAGTGGGTCTGGAAGAGCTCTGTGGTGCATGTGAGCAAGGAGGAAAAAGTAGGTTATAATTGCTCATCAGCAGCCCACAAGTGACATCCTGGGCCATGAGTGGTGACACATTGCCTGGAGGAGAGCAGGAAGATGTGAGCAGGTGACCAAGAATGAAGCCTCGGGAGATGCCTGCTGTGAGAGTGAGAGCAGGGAGATTTGTCTCCAATGACACTTTGAAAGATGAGGCAGATGAGAAGCAGGAACACCGCTGACGTTCTGAGGCAGTGGGGAGATGTGCCCTTGGCAGCAGGGCTTTTGGGGGGTTAGCGGTTTCCAAAGTAATTCCACTGGAATTGGAAAGTAAGTTGAAGAAATATGAGCCAAAATGAGCAGCAGCTGGAAATACATCTCTATTGTGAAATAGTATTTGGCAGCATTCATGTAGATTTTTGCTAGTGCTCTCTCCTTAGAGCTTTGGACCTTCTGACAGCTTAATTCTGTTGATGGCTGATGCATTTCCTCATGGAGTCTGTGTTTAAGGAAATATTAAAATTTACTTGCTGCTGTAGCAATTTATTTCCTTACTCCTGCCATCTCTAACCTGATCTGGCTAGATTCTATTGACGTCATAATCCTGAATTTGTTGCATTGCGCAGCTTCCCAGCTGCTAAAAAAATTACCGAAAATCACTGGATTAGGCCTTAATGGCAGGATCAAGCTACAGGGAGATGAGTGCGGAGAAAGCTCCTACTTAGGCAACCAGGCAACTCTTCTCATGAGAACAAACTAGAAAGAGGAAATGGAGGAAAAGCAGGTGTCTTTTGTCTGTACTTTTTGACATTTTTAGCACAGAGCTTTCTGTCTCTAAGGATCAGAAAGTGTTGGTCTGAATTTTGTGCAGCGAGTGTTGGAAGTGTTTAAACATTTTCTCCCTCACAAAGGAATGTGTTTTCGAGTTGGGGACTTTCTGGCAAAGAGGCTAATCCCCTGTGGGAAATTGTCAATCATGTTAGAAATTTGGACCATGCTGTGGCACATGGTGGCATGCTGAAGAACACTGTACTTTTGCAGTTGTCTTGTTTGAATTACTGGTCATGGGAGTCCTGGAGCACCAAAAAGCCCATGACACTTACTGGATGTTTTTAGTAGTGATAGTGCTTTTAAGAAGCTAGCAAGATGATCCTAGGCAGGATCTCAAGGTCAGATCTTCTGGACAGAGTATAGAGATTCTTCATGGTGGAGGGAGAATAGATGAAATACACTTGCAGCAGTACCAATCATGTCCTATACCTAATGCCTATGTAGTTGACATGCTTTATGCTTTCAGTTCAAAGAAGTCTGCTGATCATAGTTGCTAGTTTCTTCCTGCCTGGTGCTGACGCCTGATGCATGTTCTTACAAACCTTTGAGGCCTTACAAAAACTGGATTTTTCCTTCCTTCTTTTTTTTTTTTCTTTTTTTTTTTTTCTTTTTTAGGTTAGGGAATGGATGATGTGGAATATAAAGATATTCTTCCTGAAGCTTGCTTTGGCAGTTCCTTCCAATTTCCATCCATGCTCTTCAGAGAATAGGGAGTTGTGCTTGTGGAAATTTTATTTATTTTTTTAATTTTATTTATTAATTTTTTTTGCAACAAGTTTGCCTCTCTATTCTTCTAAAAGCTTGATCAAAACATTTGCATAACCCAAATATCTAGTTCAGTCCATGAAATTTGGACTGCAGAACATTGGTGAGGACATTCTGTGATGAACTCTAAAACCAGGTCTACTTTGTGTTTAGCATCTGGCATGAATGAACCTCCCAGATGCACCAGGGTGGCTTAGTGAAGATAACCCAAGTGTGTTTTCTTCCTGTCTTGTGTTTTTTCTAGCTTTGCTTTGTAGAAAGGTTTGAGGACAGACTTGAAAAAATGCTGTCAGCTTAGGGCTGATGGATAATTTTACTATGTGTTTCACAGATCTCTAAGAAAGAAATAAAGAGCATCACCTTACCACAAAGAGGAAGTATAGGAAGGAAAGCACCTGCCAAACACTTGTGCTGGGAAGCACATGCCCTTGCTGGAGCAGTCATCCCAGCCCTGAAAGGATGAGACCCTCCTCACTCTGGCTTGAGGGCCTGCAGGAAGCAGCAGTGCTGGCGCCAAAGCCACGGGGACGGCTTTGTGATGGACCTCAATTATGGGAGTGGAGCCAGCCCATCCAAAACACCTGCTGATGTTCCCAGGTCCTGGGAGAAGAGGCGGTTGTGGCTGGGCAGCTGATCCCAGGGGTGCCCAGCGGTGTCCGCGGGAGATGCCTCAATCGGCGCTGCACCCTTGCAGTGTGGGTGCACCCAACGTGCTCAGGGAGCGCACGCGGATGTGCTGGAGGAGGAGGAGGAAGGAGGAGGGCTGGCAGGGCAAAGGAGGGCAGCAGGAGTGTTTCTGCTTGGTGTGGGCTTTACTGCCTGCTTGTGTGAAGCAGAGAATGGGAAAAGCACCTGTACCCATGGCATGGTGCAACTTCAGGGATAAAGAGGTGCAGAGTGTGGGACAGACTGGAAGAGCCTTTGACCTCAGCTTTGCTGAGGGGAAAGAGTTAAAATGAATTCTGTGAAGAACTGGATTTGCAGGCGAGTTCAGGTGGGCAAGGATCTCTTGAGGTCTCTAGTCCGACCTCCTGTTCAAACAGGGCTGGCTTCAAACTTTGGGTAAAGTGTTTGGGATGACACAAAAAAGAAAGTGTTTAGAAGGGGGAAAAATGATCTGTTTTGGTCCATTTGAATGTGCGTGTTTCTGTTGCGTTTGTTTTTTTCTTTTTTCCTCCAAACTCACCTCAGTGACTGGGGGCAGATGAAATGGCATTTTTGTTGAAAGCAAAATACTCTGAGTTGCTGTGTAGGCATTTGGATGCTGTTCCAGGGAGGCATTTCCAAGACAAACATGTCACAAGTTCAGCTGCTATAATGACAGGAGGTAGCTCTCCTTTTGAGGTGACTGGCTGCTCTCTGCACACTGACCATAATGGGTGTCTATTGAGCTCTTATATAGAAACCCAACTGGATAATATAGTCAAGTCCACAGCTGCTCTGTTCTGCTTCACATGCCTTATCCCAGCAGTGCTCAGCATGAGAAATGACTATGAAGATACTCATGACCTGTGATTTAATATGTAAGATTTGACATTCTTTTAATAAAGAGCTCAGGAGTAGCTTGGTATTTGGGACATTGGCAAGTCTAGAACAACACAACCTTAACTGATCAATCTAACCTACTGAAAGACTGAGCTGGAGAACAAGCAATATGTGTATAGGAGAGTCCTGTTCTCATTTTCTATTTTCTCCTTTCTTTCCCTTCCTCTATTATGTCACTTTCAATCAAGCTGCATGTTCAGACACAGGAAATTCCTGAAAGATTAAGAAAATTTCCCAGATTTTTTCCTGCAGTATCTCCCTGCTTGCAAAATGTTGTCCAGCTATTTTGGGTCCCATTAGGGTCAAAAATGACATCCCTCTACCCTGTAGAGCTTCCCTTGCTGCAGTAAAACCTATTCCAAAGATGTTACTCTGGTCCTCAATATTTATTTGCCTGGACATTACATTTGGCGACGCCTTTATGGGCTAGCATGTTTCTTCATCTCATGGCTAAACACGGATCATCCATCTTCTAATGCAGCGTCTTAGATTTCAGTGGGGCTATACCTGCTTTGCACGGGGATGGATTTGGACCTCTTATCTATTTTATCCATTGGGCTGGACATAATGGTATCTTCAGGGCTTTCAAGTAGAAAGACAAGCAATTTCAAAGCTTCTTTGAAATAAGCAGAATATGATGGCCCTGTGAAGAGGAAGAGCCCTGAATGGGTCTCTCTTCAGGCAGGAAATGCTCTGAAATGCTTAAAATATTGTTTGGGGGAGAATTGTTCTTTGTCCATGAAGAATTAACTATATAGAGGGGAGGCACATGTAGAGAGTAAATGCCTGTGCCCTATTGTTGCTATCATTTTTGTTGAGTTTATCAACTCCCTTATAAAAGACATACCTTTCACCAGTATGATTAAGAAAAGGCCAATGTAGCTTTCCTGCTCGCCGGAGCATGAAGCGTGTTTAATTTAATAATGCTGATAAATCTTAAAGCCAGGAGCATTTGGCTAACACATGACCCACTTTTTCAATCAATTGGAAACATTTACATAACGGCCTGATTCAGAGTTCGTCATGTGAGGGATATGGAGCAAGGGATGATAGAAATTGCCACGGTGATTATGCTGTAGTGTATCTGGTGAAAGCAGAAGGGCAAATCTGGGCAGTTCTTAGAAGGCAAATTGTAACCCATCTATCTGCGACCATTAACTCTTGGGATGAGCAAAGGGGGAAGCACTGTGGCTGTACAATTGCTTGTGTATGTGGTGGTGAGTTTTCTCTGTATAACACTTCTACCATCCAGATGAGTTTTGGGGTCTTCTACTCTGGTGGCAAAACCCAAGTTATTCCTCAATCCCACCCTAACCTACCTGTCTGCTCCTAGCTGTTGGGCTGACACTCAAGGTCATCACTGCATAAGCTATGACCATTAGGCACCTTGTGTTGCAGATGACCTTGCAATTACCACCTCTGGAGGCCAGGACAGCCTCTGTTTTGAAGATATGTCTTCATTGTGGACAGTCTCAACCTTCTTCTGTTTGTGTCATTGGCCAGAGATGCGTAGTGTCTGGGAAAGGGAGTTGTGCATCTGTAGTGATGTGCATTGGGCTTGTGGTGGCTCTACTGGAGTTATGCCAGTGTCTTCCCTCATAGCAGGGCTAGATTGCTACTTGTGCAGGATTCCTGGCTGTGTCACACCAGCAACTAGCAGTGAAGATCTTTATGACTTAACCCTCCAAAATCTGCCTTTCTCACTGCACTTGTCCTTTCTGGTTGCCTCCCAAGCGTGGGCTTGAATAATACAACCAGTTATATATTTACCTTTATTGCTTGCCTTTGCTGGCCTCCATCTTAAAACTGGAAGCTCCCGATCTTATGCTTTGTACGATTGCAATTCATCTCATTACCATTACTCTACTCTTCAAGATTCTCTGCCTATTCCTCTGTGATTTTTTTTCTTCCTCCTCACCTTAAAATCTTAACAAAAATTGGCTAGATATCTTCAGTACATTTCATTTTACTTTTTCTACTGAGTATGCTACAAATGAGGAAAAAGGGGAAAAAAACCCACAACACTTTAAGTCAGTGCCCTCAAGACTGCCTTTTAGAAGTAGATTTCAAGCAGTCTCCATACCAGTGATTTGTTCTCCTGTTAGCTCAATGGGAGTATCATCTCCCTGATAATCAAGTGGTTTTTAATTCACCTTAGGATTTTTGTAAGAATCTATTGGAAGAGCAAGCTCTCTATCAACAGCACCTTCCAGCTGTGATTTGTGCATTGCTGATTTCAATACATCCCATGTGCCTCTTTGCATTAAAGTAAGACTCGAGCAATAGTTTTGCTCCCAAAGCAGCTGTCCTGAAGTTCTTTTATTTTTAGGCCACATAAGTCCCCATTTGAGCAAAGGAAAGTGCCAGATGCCATCACATAACCATAATGAAAAAGCTCCCATCAGTAATATACTGACGGTTTAAGTAACACGGAACAGAGTGCTGCAGATCTCAAGGCATTTCACATGGGAGGATCTTTTTCCACCTTTCTCTGAGATAGGGAACATTATCCTCATTCAGTAGGCTACAGAGACATTTGCATCTTATTTGTGACCCTTATGCAGATGTTAAGTAATGTGTCATGAAAGAAGAGGGGGCATCTGTTATTTCGCTATGCCCTCAAAATATCAGTGATGTTTTTCCTTACAGAGGTCAGAAGAGGAAAGAGAGGGAATGGAAAAGGAAAGGGCAACACCTGGAAAAACTTAGAGATTTTTATTAAATAGTATGCAAAGCATTTAGGGTTGGAAATGTCATCTATTCCTCAAACACAGTGCCCAAAGTGGGGCACTTCAAAATCTGGATGGAAACACAAGAATGCAGTAATCAGGATACCAGCTTGGTCCTACTTGCTCCTTGCTCTTTGGGTCTGGTGCATGATTCCCAGTTTCTGAAGAATTACTTTTTTTTCTTTTTTCCCTGACATGAAAGTGGAAGTTTGGGTTTGCTAGATATGTGTCCTAGGTCCTGAAAAGTCATAATTCAGCCACCAGTCTTGGGCCAAGCTGCTCCCCTGACTCCCTGTTCCTGTCTCCAAGCCCTCAACTGGGACATAGCTCCTTTTACCTTTGGATGAGTTTGTGATAGCTCTGTGCTTATGTTGCTTTGGACGCTTGGATCTCTGGTCCTGCTTTGGCTTTTACATAAAGCTGGTGACGAAAGGTGGCAGAGTGCTGCACCTTGCGCAATCCCTGCAGTAAATGGTGAGATTTGTCCTCAGGCTGCAATGTCTTCTTTGCAACTCCTCCTGCCAGTGCCCTCATGTGCCTGCTGCTGCTCTGCAGGATCCATCCCACATTACAAAATCTCTCTGTTTTGAGAGAAAGCCTCATGTGCTCATTTCACTCTCCCTACTGCAGTGAGAGAGACAGCAAAGGCAGGCAGGATTGTTGTTTTTCTGCTAGGGTCAACACTTCACATGTCTGGATAAAGCCACCAAGAGGATCCAGGGGTGCCTCGGTGCAGGTGGTGCCAAGCCTTTCTCCCTTTCTGTCCCCACAGGTGATACTGTCGGGGTGCTGTGTCGTTGTGCGCCGGGGCTCCCCTCCCAGCTAACGCACGTCTCCCGTCCCTCGCTAGGAAATGGAGTCGAAGGTCTCCGAAGGCGGCTTGAACGTGACCCTCACCATCCGGCTGCTGATGCACGGAAAGGTACCGGGGCCTGGTGTGGGGCTGACTGTGATCCCCATGCGCCAGACCACCTTGGGGAGGGCCCGTTCCCTGTGGGAGTTGAGGAGGTGCCAGCTTCTCCTCCTGCCTCCAGGTCCTGCCTGTGTGTTGGCGTTTCCAAAGCCTCAGGCTGGACCTGTTAGCGGAGGAGTGGAGCTGCTCTCAAGTTGCTGTTACCTCTGCCTATGTGGCCTTCTGGCAAGTCATTTGGACTGCTCCAGAGCTGCTCAAAGGACTTTGCGTGCCCACTAGCAGCCCTAGCCATAGGTCCCCACTGCCACCAGCACCATGAGACACCTTCACTGAGGTCCTAATGCTCATTTAGGGATCACGTGGGATGGAGCTGGCTGCTCATGCTTACCTTCAGTCTTGGTGTGGGACTCCAGCTTGGGAATGGTGGTTTTCCACTATCCCAGGTGGAGGGGAACTATCCCCAGTCAGTTTTTCTCTGCAAAACAAGAACAGGGGAGATGAAGACAAGGTTGCATCTCTTCCCCCTTCCAGCTATTGTTGCAGCATGCACTTTCCCTGCATTTAATGGAAGGACTGTGGCTGTGCTGAGTGTCTTCACAGCACACTGCTCACTGCCTTCTCAGATAGTCCCCCATCCACCCTCTTGCTGCCCTAAGATAGGGATAGCACACACCAGTGACACTTAGTGTGTGCCACAGATCTCTCTTTTATTATGAAATTTGACTGTATTATTTTCACATCTTGTAATGTCATTTCCCTTGTGTCTGTTTTTTTTCTTATTTTCTAGGAAGTTGGGAGCATCATTGGAAAGGTACTGATGTCTTTACTTATTTAGATGCTCCCCTGAATTGCCCACACTGTTTACTATCTGTGTTCACATAGATGTTAATTATCTTTTTCCAAGATGAAAATGTTCCCTGTGCATGAGCTTACTGTTGGGTTTTCATGATGGAAATGGTAGGAGACCAACAGAGGGAACAAAGAGTAATTCTATTAAAAATAAAATAAAGCAAAACCTTACTCTGTGCTGTTTGGAGCTGCCTGACTGCAGCTACTAAGGCCAGTTTTTATGATCATATTGCCTCAATATGTTAATTATATACATTCATTAAAGAAGATTAAGAAATGTTAGCCATGAGAAACAGCTTAAATTCCATGGCACTTACTTCTATATGCCACCAAAAAGCATTTGGCTTGTGAAGAAAGCTTTGTGGGAAGATCTGTTCACTGGTGCTTCTTATATTGTCAGCTCTGAAGCTTGACTAGAAAATGCATCACATAGGATGCACCCTGAGAGCTACCTATATGTTTCATTGTGTGTTGTCAAGTCAGAGAGAGCCTTGATGGGTAATTTGGAAGATTAAATATGACTTTTTGCTAATGATATGCTTTTCTGTCTCATTTCAGAAAGGAGAGACGGTGAAGAAGATGCGTGAGGAGGTGAGCAACCTTGACCTAAGTTTCTAAGTTGAGCAGAGAGGAGGTGGAAGGACTGGTGGGGCTGTAAAGTCTGGGGGAGGTGTAGCATGGACATTTATTTGCCCCAGGAAAAAATGTGTAGTCACTCATAGGTTCATCTTTAATGTAAGGAAAAGAAACCTGGCTGCACAATGTTAACATTTCAGAGCTTTGTCCACAGAGCTCTTTTGTCCATTTTGCCCTCTATACTCTAGCTAATGTCTGCTACATTTAATGGGAAATTTCCAGGGCCAAGATCTTGATATTAATGAAACAGCAAAACGAATTTACTTGAAAGATGTGTGAGTTTGTCTAGGACTGTTCTGTTTTTAAATACCAAAGGGTTATCATAGCAGTGGGAAACATGAGCCAATTTCGATCTTGTGGTTTTGCCTTGTCACAAGAGAGATTCAAAGCAGATATTTGGAAATACTTTCTGAGGGTTAGGATAAAGCAGCCCTGGAATATACCTCTGAAGACAGATAAGGAATCTAAATTGCTGGGAATTTTTAAGATTATACAGGGTAGACTGGCACTGGTGATGCTGCAGGCCAAGGGAGCAACCTGTTCCCAGCCCTCCTGGGGCTCTCTAAGCTTCCACTTTTGTGTGGTGAGTTTTCCCAGGCCCGGGCAGGATCAGACTCCATGAAATAATTGCTTATCCCAGGTAGTTGCTTGGCTGTAAATATTTCATGGCTGCCTTTTTCTTTCTAGAGTGGAGCAAGAATCAACATCTCAGAGGGGAACTGCCCAGAGCGAATTGTGACCATCACAGGCCCCACCGATGCCATCTTCAAGGCTTTCGCCATGATTGCTTACAAATTTGAGGAGGTGAGAAATGTGAGTCTGCTCCCCAAGGAGAGCAGAAGACAAGGAGCAAAGGTTGTAGGGACAGAGAAGGCTCAAGAGACACTGCGCTATTTAAAAATGCTGTTTACTCCCTCCTCCTCCTTGAGTTAACCCATCAACTTGCTGAGCCTCGTACTGGAGGAAGTCCCAAAGAATTCACCAAACAGGGCAATGGTATCTGTAGAGCCATCTACATGAGCGTGTAGAACAGCTATGGACAGAAAGCAGCGAGGTGGGAACATCTCTTCAGTGGCATGTGGTCACAGAAGGAGGACTAATTTTCTTGTCTTTTTTTTTCTCTAGGACATAACCAACTCAATGAGCAACAGCACTGCTACCAGTAAACCTCCGGTGACGCTGAGACTGGTCGTGCCAGCTAGCCAGTGTGGCTCACTGATTGGCAAAGGAGGCTCCAAGATCAAGGAAATCAGGGAGGTAAATCAGATCTGTTTTACCTGTTGCATGTAATCACAGCTCCTCAGATAAGATCTGCAACCAAGGGGAAGTCCTGAGAAGGATGATCTTCATGCAGCCGGCATCAGGAACCATGTTGCTTCCCAGGAGAGTGAACTAGCTGGAGCTGGCTGCAAGGGAAAGGGGTGTTGGGCTTTTCCATTCTCACATCTGCCTCAAGTCAGCCTTGGGATTTCTCCTTCTCTCTCTCTGTCTCCAGTCCACAGGTGCTCAGGTTCAAGTGGCGGGGGACATGCTGCCCAACTCCACGGAGCGGGCGGTGACAATCTCGGGGACACCCGACGCAATTATCCAGTGTGTCAAACAGATCTGTGTGGTGATGCTGGAGGTACAGTCTGTAACAAAGGGGGTAAAGTATATAGGAAAAACTCACCTGCCACCGCAACAGCACTGAAAGCTGTGGAGAGTGTCTCTGTCGTTGTTCACCACTTGTTATTGGATTACTTTCATTTCCTGGTATCTTTATTCAAAAATCCACCCTGTGTGTTTCCCTTGCTGTGTTCATATATTATTTCTAGAGACCTGAGCTGGAAATCTGCCTGGTAGGAGGCCGAAAGGAGATCACTTGTGCCATAGTGCTGGTTTAGCTTCGAGAATGAGGGATCTGAGAAGGCTACCCAGGCTCTCTCACAAGCTAGTAGGCACAGCAGCATGGAGGGTGCTGTAGGAAGAAGACAGAGGTTGCCTGAAGTCCTGCAAAACCTTATGGTGTTGGCTACCTCTAAACAGGGGGCATAGATAGCTGTGGTGAGAAGATATACCTCATGCAGATGTTGACATGTGGATTATCACTTTTGCTGGGAAATAACCACAGCCAGATCAGGCTTACAGTATCTAAAAGGAAAAGGTCCTGGCAAACAATAGAGTACCCCAGGGTGCTTTGCCAGAAGAGAAAGGGATGTGAATAGATACAGCTTGGTGCCTGTGCTATTGTTAGCCATCTCCTGCATCAAATAAGTAATTTCCAAAGTGCTATATTAGAATAAAATTTCTAGAAATGCAATTGTGACTCTCCAAGGGTTGTTTCCAACCTCTTGCAGAACTTACCCTGGTGAACAGAGCTACCTCCAGGGCTGGACGCTCTGGCCCAAGTCAGCGCTGCTGCTCAAACTGGCACCTGTGGGTGACAGGGCTGTTCAGTGTTCATTATGCAGCATGGCATGTGCCAGCTTGGATAGTCAGAAACCAAGCCAAGAAGCGAACACAAAGCTTTCCAGCACCCTGTGAGTCTCTGCAGGTGATTCTGAGGAAGCCTTAAGTTATAGGCACCAGCTTTACAGAGAGCAAAGACAAGGGAAGCAGCCAAGGTCAAGGAAGTGTTTTGGGATGCTGTGTGTTGGCAAGAAAAATCCCTATATCCAAGGGTGTCCTTTTCCTCCACCAAATTTCCTGTGTGTCCTCTTGTCTATAAACACTGTTCACCTGGTGTGGATGTTGCTCGCGCATGGTGGCCCATGCTCCGTCGGGTGCTTTCTAACACTCTTTTTGCCACTGTTTCAGGAAAGCTGTTCTCTAATGTTCTCTCTCCCTCTCCTTGTCCCTTTTCCTAGTCCCCACCAAAAGGTGCCACCATTCCCTACCGCCCAAAGCCCGCCTCCACCCCTGTCATTTTTGCAGGTGGTCAGGTAAGAGCCGACCCGCTTGCAGCCTCCACTGCCAACCTCAGCCTTTTACTGCAGCACCAGCCGCTGCCCGTTAGTGCACTCAGGTTTCTTGCCTTCTGACTTGCATGGTATCATCCCATCCATTTCGTGCCACGACAGATGGACTGAAAGCTCTTTGCAGAATGGCTGGGAGTTTGCAACAACCCCAGGCCCACACAGCTTAGCTCCTGTGCTCATCACTGGAGAGGAAGAAAAGGGTTGGCCAGGGGAAAGAGGTGTTAGCCTCTCTGTGCACTCATGCATTTGTATGCCTTGTAGGAAATGGCTGGAGATAGTGCACAGGTTTTGATGTGGCCTGGGGAAACCCATTGTTTCCAATGACTTCATGTGCCCTAAGTACTATTCTTGCAAGTATTCACAGCCTTGCGAGCACTGGTTATATTTTATCTTGGTTTTGCTTCAGTATACTCAAACTCGGTACTTGCTGACCTACATGAAAGTGGAAAATAAAGAAATTCTCATACAAGGAGAGGCTGTGAACAAGCTCCTCAATGGCTGCCAATATTTCTCATTTTCTGACATATCTTGTAATAAAAAATAACTATGTAGTTAAGCAAAGAGAGATAGGAAGGGCTTTTCTGAGCGCTTCCAGTATGATGCTAAGTGTAGTGTCCATGAAAGGGTCATTTGCTGTCACTAGTGCTTCCCTGGTCACTCCAAACACCATTTTCAGGCTAATCCACTGCAAAGTTTGGTCTTATCTATGTCTGTGTGAGAGCCCACATTGCCCTGCCTTTAGCAGCATTATGCAGGGGGTAAATGCTCCCGTTTTAAGTCGGGTAAACCTGACTTAAAAATGAGGATAGCAGTTATGATGCTGCATATGTAACAACCCTTGGGAAGTAGGAACACGTTTCTGCATGCAGAATAACCACAACTCCCATGGTATGTGCATGCAGCACAGGCTGGGAGTTTGCACATTGCTCTGTGTTCCTGGTTCATGACATTCAATCAGTTAAGATAATTATGTGATTTGCTTAAGGCATGCATGAGAAATGGATTTAAAGCATTTTTGCAGTAAAGCAATGCCAGGTTAACCTGTGATCTCCCCTACTGCAAGTCAGGCACCTGCCTTCTGAACCTGGACAGCCACCCCCGGTCTTGGAGAAGCCTCATGGAGAGAGGTCCCAAACTGCACTCCTTTCATGAAAGAAATGTATAAACTGAATTTGAGATGCCCGATCTGTTTATGTGCACTTGTCTAACAAATGGCAGCTTTAAAAAGATGATTTTAATCATTCTTCTATCTAATCTCATTGCCTCTCCTTGTAATGAAACCCATGTCCTTAGATGCTTCCAAGTGCTGTAGCGTGTGAGTATCTAATCAGATGAGTAGCTTCCTTGGAGCTCCAACAGACACATAGAGGTGGGAGACAACTGGAGACTAGTTGGTCTGATTTTTGAGGGGGAGAAAGTAATGTGCCAGCATGTTCATTGACTTCAAGTCAAGCCTTGAGTTTCTAGTTGTTTGTCTGGACTGAGATGACCCTAAATTGCTCCCTTCTCTCCACACCTGAGCCCTCTGAGCACAGGCATCAGCATCCAGTGCTTTCCTTTGCCTTAGCTATGCCTCTGACAAATGACTTCCAGAATAATGCTATATGATTACTTTGTTTCTCCCAAACCATAATAGATCGCAGAAGAGCAAACTACATATAGAAATGTATGACCAAAGCATGTGCTATTTCTAGCAGAGTGCTGAATTAGCATCTCCTAGTTGTGACCAGCCACCAGAATGGGGATGAGCAGGCCATTTGGTCTGAGCAGCCATCCTGAAAAAGAGCTTTGAGTCCGACTGTTTGATGAACTGTTATCTTCTCAAAAGGGAGAGTAAGATGGATATATTTTTTCTTGCTGTTAAATGGTTGGTGTCTTGCACAGAAGTGATGTTGTGGGAAGATGTGACCTTCCAGAAATAAGAGCTCTTTCTTTGTCCTCTGTCAGTTCTCTTGAGCCCTTTGAGTCTGACTGATGGGCAACATGGAGTGAACTGGTTTCCTATTCCATGCAGAGGATGCCAGGTTAAAGCAGGCTTGTTTTGGAGCTTGTTTGTCTTTGAATTCTTGGCAGCTCTTCTGTGCACGGTGGATTTCTTAGTTGTCAGCATCCAAACCTCGTGCCAGGGAGCCTCAAGGCCTCCAAGCATCACTTCCCTTTAGATAACCATGTTAGCAGCTTCAGGGAGACGTTAGTCAGGGACTGATGGAGAGGATGAAACCTGCAGCAATCAGGAAGCTGCACATAAGTCAGCCAGAGGGTTGCAGTGTCAACCTGCAGGTAGCTCAGCTATACAGGCTGAATTTCCCATCTAAAATGTTAGTGTTTTAAGCAAGTGAGACCTAGGTAACACAGGAGCTATTTCTGTGCTGCAGGTTGATGCTGCCAGAATTCTCTTGCATCTATCCAAGATACCTTCCTGCCATTATTGTTATTTTGTATTTGCACAGAGTTTTGGCTAACATTTTGAGCAGCAGAGAATCCTGGGGAGGTTAGGTGTTTATCTGAGATGATTGAGGTTTCACTGACCATGGTGCCGCATAGTTGCTGCAGCCTCTGCAGAGCAATGCACCCATGCCCCTAATCCTACAGCGGGGTGGAGTTTTACAGAGGTAGTAAATGCCACCTCTGTGTGATGACAGCTGGGCATGGGAGAGAGCAAGAAAGCATAGTCTGCACTCGACAAACCAAAGACCAAATTAAACATCCAGGAAGTGCTCCAATTAAACATCCATTTTGAGCGCTCTCTGTCACGGGTGGTGCTGGCAGGCAGCAGGACTGCTGCTTGTGCATGGAGGTTTGCCACCTTCCTTCACCAGGCTTTTGCAGAGGGAGTCCTTGGCACTAAGCACTTTATTTCCAAATGACACTGCATTTTCCAAGCAGGTTTTTTTTTTTTTCCTCATCTACTTTGCTATCTTTACTCTCCCTTTTTAAAGTGTTATCCATCTTCTATACCATTTTGTTTGGAATCATCTGAGTAATGTGTCAACTAGCAAGATATTTTTGTGAGCTGGTAAAACCCAAAATACTGGGCTCTTTAGCATTTGGCTCCATAGCTGCAATGGTGCTTGTTTTCAGGGTATTTACAGTAGTGAAAGAAGTGCTATAAATGATGGTAAAAATAACAAACTGCCTAGCAAACATCTTCATGCATTACAGTGCTAATTTTTGATTTGAGGAGTATCTTCAGTACAGGAAACTGCAATATCAACCTTATCATTCTCCTCCATGGAGTGTGGGGACTTATAATAGATTATTCCTTCTTGGACTTGTAAATAGCTTATTCCTTCTTTTGAAAAAGCCAAACTGAGCTCAAGCCCTTCGAGAGGTGTGACTGGGTAGCTCAGCACAGTTGTGATGCAAAAAGTATGTCCCCGTTGCTGTGGTGGAAGTTATCAGAGGACTTGCTGTCCCAGTGAATTTTACTTTATTTGTTGCAGCATGGAAAGGGATCGTCACCTGGGATAACCAGGTGATAGCAAGGGCACATGTGTGTTGGATAGGAGGAAGCATTTGCCCTCATTCCCTTCAGCATCAGTGATCAACGTCCATCACTGGCAGTGGGTGATGACAATAGATGCTTTAAAAAATGGTATATTTGTTCAAAAGATATGGCTGCATGCAGGGGGCTGAAAGATGTGTGGTCCAGCTCCATTTCCCAGGACAGGGAATCATGCCACAAAGTCTCTGTTTTAGGCTTTTTTTTTGGCATAGCAGTGGCTGTTTCCCATAGGGCACTTTGTGAAGTGCTGAAATCCCAGGCTCAATTCTCACCCCTGGGAAAACAGAGAGGAGAAGTTGCCTGTCCTCCACCAAGCACCTTGAAGTCCTGGTGCAGAATGCAGGGACAGCGCAGGGTCCTGGGCAGGGTCCAAGGTGGGGATGGGGTCTTGTGGTCTGTTTGTGCATTAACAGCTTTCCCCAACGTTAGACAGCAAAGGAGTAAAGCGCAGGGATGATGGTCCCAGCAGTGAGAGACATAGGGCTTCTCCGTATAGTACTGCCACCCCTAATAACATGTGTTTTTCTTTTGCAGGCCTATACAATTCAGGGACAATACGCTATTCCACACCCGGATGTGAGTTTTACCCTATTTTTCTTATACCCTTTTATGTCACCTGCATGCTACTGTTAATTAATATAATATTAATATTAGAAAATAATATTAATAGCATATTTTCAAAGTTACTGGCTGTGTGTAGTATCTGTAACACCTTGAATAGCCTTTTAACCTGTTAGTGCTAAACTTTATTAATTTTGAGGACTTGGCCTGATGCTAAATTATTTGTATTGTTCAGTGCTATCCCTTTGTTATCACACAAACCGTATTCTATGCATTTTGTGCCTCAAAATGGTCAAAACAAGCAAAGGAAAAAAAAAAAAAGAGACTTTCCTTTCTATTTTCTCCCATCTTCCTGAAGTGTTGGTAACCCAATGACACAGTGACTTATTCAGGCACTGAATATCTTCTGGTCTTCTCGAGGGAGGCTTTTTAACTTCCAGAGCACTGCTGGTCTCTCCCAAGCCGGGATCTCCCTGAAGGTGTCCTTTTCCCTACTGCAAAAGGAGCATCCGAGTCTCTAATGATGTTCAGTTATTCCCCTTCTTTCTGGATTAACTGTTGATTTAGACTGGAGAGTGGCCTTACTGTCCACCTGTTCAAGATGGACATGCAACTTCTTGTTCTATGATAGTGAGGGTGAGACTGTCCTGCTACTGTCTTGTGTGTGGTACCCAAGGCAGGTCTGGTCCTTTCTGATGCATCATGCTTTCATAATGACTTTGATGGGACAGGAGAGAAACCAGAGATTTGGAGACACAATAACTCCTGGTTGAAGTTGAGATAGGGTGATGTCTTTTTTTTGTGGTCTTGATTCAAATGTAGACATTGAAGCTGGGAAAGATGTTGTATGCTTCTTGTGAAGGAAGGAAAGGAAAGAGGGATGAATTGAGCACGGGTCTGCTGTATTTGTCCAGGTTGCATCTCACCTCACTGGCTGGTCTATGAATCCCTGCAGGAACCAGACCCAAACCCAAAGGAGAGGTTACCTGCAACATGGCCACTCAATCAGGGGCAAATCTATAGCTCTCATTCCTCCCTTCCTGCTTTCAAATGAAAATAGCATTGCCAGCACAGACTGAGGACAGGCCGTGCCGGGAAGTGAGCGTGGGGAGTGATGGAGCTCTTTCCCTCATAGACTAATTGTGCCAAGGCAAAGTGGAAGCCGGCTCCTAAAGCTCCAGCGTCAATGAGGAGATGCTGCTGCTCAGGAAAGTCGTTCCTGCGACCTTCCCACAATGATTCAGCTAGCCTCAAACGCAGGGGCTGACAGGAGAGGCCCTGGGGGCATGTGCTGCAGCTCCTACACTGTTGTGACAGGGAGTCGTTTGCCAGCACAGCCGTTTCCACTCTCCTAACCCAGGGAGTGTTGCAGTCACCCATTGACTTTCTGTGACCTTCAGAAAGAAAACATCTGGATGGGCAATTTGCTGGGATTGAAGGATACGTGGAGGGGTGGATGTCGCCCCTCAAGGATGGTTGATAGGAAGGAGTGGGGCTGGCAGGAGTTTGCTGACATGCCCATTCTCAGCACTGGCCAACGCTCTACAAGGAGATGAGGGACCTGGGCCAGCAAACATCCCATCCTTTGTGTTGCTGACAGCATGTCAGTGCCCTCTCCTCTGCAAAGCACCAGCAGGACATCAGTCACCCTCCATTTGACAGCTGTCTCGTTGGGTTTGGCGCTCTGCCATCCTGGGAGAGGACATCACAGATACCATCTCTGCTGCAACTAGCATCCTTTATATAGAGGCAAATGCTGTTCATGCTTCAAGTGGAGCTGGATTTGGTACCTGCTCCAATCCCCTTGCTCACTGTGTGCCTTAGGAATGACAGGGTAGGTTAAGGAAACACACAACATTTTGGAGGGAGACACATAGGAAACAAATGGATATCTTTGCTTTAAAATACAGATTAAAAAAAAAAACAGTGTTTTAAAGGATGGAGAACATTAGCAAAGAAATAAAATGCCAGCACCTACTTACTGGTAACATGCAAGTACGGGTTTTCAATGCCCAGGTGTTAGGAAGATAGCTGCTCAGCTTCTGTAGCTTGTCACAGCTGATGGGGGATGATCAAAAAGCTCTTGGAAAATGGCAGAATATTCTCAGTATGTTGGAATAAGGTGAAAAATCTCCTGTGCGCTAATGCAGAAGCCCCTTTGCAGTGACATCTGTGAAGATCATTGAATCTTCAGTGAGAATGGAGCACAAAAGTCACTCTGCAGGTGCCAGATAACTATAAATTGTGTCGTCTGGGTGGAAGGGCCTCCCCATAAATCTATCACACTTAAAGAATTTTACATGATTTGTTATTTATCTTTCTGATGGACAATTGACTATTAAATAATTTGATCACTTCTTGCATAATAAAGAACTAGGCAAAGCTGTATAGTATAAACACGATTCCTATGATGCTAATGGAAATTATTAGAAGTTATATGATCAATAGGATAAACTTTGTTCTTAGGAGCACTGATTTCACCCACTCTAATGGAGGACAGAATACGACTTTCCATGAAACATCAGGACATGCATTTGCATAGTCTGATATAATAGCAGATAAGAAATATTTGTATTTGTCATTTTTTGTTCCCCGAGTAAAATATAAATACACATGACTGCATATTTTAGTGAGGGCAAATCATATATTTTTTGTCCCAATCTTGCTTTTCAATCAGTATCATTAGACTGTTTTTCTTGTTATTATGTTCCTCTGTTTGACAGCACACATTTTGGTACACATAGTGCTGAGGCAATATTTACACTTGAGTCAGTGCTGGAAAAACATTATTTGTATCTTTTTGGCCACAGTCTGGCCCACTGCCATCAGATTTGCTGAGACTTGGGAGAAGTTGTTAGGATAAGGGTTGCATGTTCCCTCCTTGCTCTTGTAGCCCTCTCCCAAGGACCTGTCATTTTTAATACAGCTTACTAATGAAACTGGTTTTGAATAAGTTCTTAAAGTTTTGTCCTTGCTCTTACAGATATTTTTGTTTAAGCAAATGCTTTTTATAGATTCTGCAACAAAGTCTTGACTGTGGAGTGGGCAGGATTTTAAACACCACCACTAAAATCTGAGTTCCTGTCTTGATGTTCTCCCTTGGGCAAAACCCATCCAGTTCAGTGGGAGAGGTGACTCATACGTGGCCTCAGGATTGCCCTGGATGCTTGTGCTCTACATGTGACATTGAGCTACCTGCCCTCACCAAATTTGCAGGGAAAGCCAGGAGGACAGCCAGAGGCAGGGCAGCAGGAGTCAGTGGGGGCATCACCAGTGGAGGAAATTCATGGGTAGGAGCCAGCCTGGCAGATGACGAGATGTGACCAAGCATCTCAGTGGGTGTCTACTGATGCTCCATGTGGATGTGTGTTGGTAGAAAGCGCTGCTGTCCTTGCAACAGTGCCTTTGGGATAATTTGCCTTTGGTCTGTACAAGGAACCAAAGTTGGAGGAAATGCTCCTGCGTTTTTGCTTCCAGCTTTCTCCAGCCTGTAAGGAAACAAGGGAGAGGGTGTTAAATGCAGTGCTAGCGTTTGTGGGACAGCTTTTACAGGAACTCCCAAACGTAGCCATCCTCTCTTTCTGTGCTGTTATTCTCATTGCTGTTCTTGTATCATGGGCATTGCTAAATAACACTATTAAAGCTATTCCTGAAAAATGTTATACTCCAGCAATAGAACAGATTGTTGTGTTTTTCCCCTGTCCCAAATAGCTGCACTGAATGTTCCATGTTCTCCTGATGCCACCCATCAGATGAAGCAGGGCTCCTTCCCTGGGGCATGATTAGGAGCATGCAGGTTAATGAGCAGCTCAGTGGGCTCCATTATCTCTGTGCTTGATGGTGGGCTCCTCTGTGCAGCTCCAGCAGCAGGAAGGAAGCAGGACAGCCGCTGTACAGGAGAGCAAAGTTGGATAAGTCTCCAGATGCTGCAAGGAAGCAGCAAATTTTACCTAGAGCTGTGCAGCAGCTGCCTGCAGTGCTCTTTTGGTGTGACTCATAAGAATAACCTTGTTGGGCCTCATGTCCTTCAGCTGAGCAAGCTCCACTGGCTGTCTTGGAGTCCAAAAGGGATGCTGGAATTAAAATAGTGGCAAATGAACAAGTGAAACGTGCATGGTTAAAGAAAGTAGTACAGACAGGAAACATCTGATTTAAATTTTATCAAAAACATGATATAAAACAGAAGATTGGGGTGTGGGGACAGGAGACTGCTGAAGACCATGCTATCTGCAGGACTGCTGTCATTCCCATTCTTGTCTGGAGCTGGTTGTGGTTCAGCCTGATTCTTCTTCAGCTTATTTTCTGTATGCTACACAGTGAGATGTGTACGTGCCATGTCTTGTGCAGCAGTGAAAACTTTGCCTGGCTGGGCAAACAGACAAAGGCTGAATGTCCTCAAGGCCTTGCCTTGGTAGGTTTCTCTCTGCTACCTCTCTGATGACGAAGAACCATTTCCCATTCCTGCAGCTCCTTCCCATTCTTTTACCTGATCTCTTCAGCTCCCCAGCTCTTCTCTCTCCAGTGCTTCACCCTCACCACTGCTGGTGTCAGACCTCCCTGCACTCCTTCCCCTGGACATGCTGCAGGAGCAAGGAGTTTTCTGAGTACTGTTCTCCCTAACCCTAAATGTTGAGATTGCAACTCCTGCCTCTCCCCTGCTGCAGAGGGGAATGGGTGCCATGAGCTTGTTTGCATCTGGGAGACCATGCGGTCCTGCTAACCCTATGGACACTGATTAACTGCCAAGAGGGAGATAAGCTCCCTTTTGCTCACAGCTGAGCCATGAAATTTCAGCCCACTTTATTTATTTTTAATTTGGAGTAGTAAAACAGAGCACAAAATGTATTGCAAACAAACTCCTCTCTGTGCAATTGCTTCCTGCTGGGGCATGAAAAGATACCCAGCACAACAAGGGATACCAGGATCTGAAATACCTACTGGTTGCAGTTGAAGCCCATATTTCTGTGGTCTGCTACAAGGCCCGTATTTGTAATGCACTTGTCAAAGCTGATGTTAAGAGCTGAAATACATCTGCCTCCAGAGACAGTTCCCCTTGGATGCGCAGCACAAGAACACATTGACAGCGCAGGGTCATGGTCACAACATGGCTCTTGTGAAGCCCCCAGCAATGCAGAAGGATCTTCTAACTGTTGGCATGGGGCAGCCCTGGATCTGGCAGCACCTTTGCAATGCCTCCTCCTGTTAAAAACAACTAAAGGGAGCAGCAGCTGTTTGCAGTAAGTTGCAAAGCCTGGGAAAGGAGAAAGGCAATGACTAGAAGCTGTTTGTGTATCAGCTCTGCTGCTTTGGCAGCTCCCTGCTTCCTCAAGGCGGAGGGGGCTGCTCACCCACAGGATTAGTAGAGCAGCTAATCCATTTTTATGAGACAGAAACCAAGCATGGGCTTCCTGCTGGTATCGTACTTCAGACCCTGACCAAGCACTTCTGCGAAAGATTTGGGCTTTATTGCATCTTACCCAGGCCAAGTCCTTCTGTTAAAGTTGTTTTTTGCCATGTCTCATCATGGCTTCCTGGTTTGTTCTCGGTTTGGTTTTTTTTTTTGCCTTTTTCTTTCTTTTTTTTCTTTTCCATTATGGTTTTGTTCTTGATTTTCAGTGTGACTTGTTGTACTCTATAACAATAACCTTCTTAGCTCTAATGTCCCTCCTACCCCTCAGCAGTTGACCAAGCTCCACCAGTTGGCTATGCAGCAAACCCCCTTTACTCCCCTTGGACAGACCACCCCCGCTTTCCCTGGTACGTACCCAGACGCCCTTTCTAGATATCCTTCTCTTCTTACCTGTAGAGTTTCTTTCTCTTTCTGAACTCATTTTTGTTTAACGGAGGAAAAAAAAAATAGGATGAGTAAAACGGAGGTTGCAATGTCAATGGGCAAGAGCTAATGGAGAGACTAGACGGACGTTTGGTTGTGGCTCTCCTTGCAGGCCAGCAGTTAGCTGTGGGTGCCCGGTTTGCTCTTGTGAAGCCACGTCTATTCTGCCCTTGGCTTTGCTGGCTTTTGGAGCAGCAGTGAGCGAGCGCCAGGCTGAGCCTTGACCCCTTCTAGCCCCGAGGAGCTAGCGTGCTGTGCACTGAGCAGCGCTAGGTGAGACAGCCCCGCTGCACGCGCGGGAGGCTCCGCTGCGCCCGTGCCTGCGGCGCCGGGCGAGGACGGCACCGCTCTGCTGGGAACGGAGGTGATGGGAGACGTGGCTGCAGGGAGCTGCGCTAGCAGGGAGGGCGGCCAGCTCCGTAATGTCTCCCTAATGCAGCGCGCTCTGCAAAACTGGTGGCTAAAATACTACGTGGCGAGCTAGGGAGCAGGCAGAGCATAGGGGGCTCAAATGCTCTTACGTATCGTTGTTACTTGGTGGCCCAAGTGCCAGCTGGAAATGCCTTTTCTGACAATATGTTCATCATATTTTGAGCTTCCTAGATGAAGTGACATTGCTTATCTCCTTGAAGGCAAAAGCATTAAATCTGTTTCTTCTTTGCTCTTCAGGAGAAAAGCTGCCCTTACATTCCTCCGAAGAAGCTCAAAATCTGATGGGCCAATCATCAGGTAAAAAATAAAAAAGTAAAACTACAGGGAAATAACTAGGCTTCTATTGTAATATATTCCTTAAGTAGGACTGTGTCATTGTGCTCCTGGATAAATTGTCTTATTTGTGGAGAACACAGTGTGTTTTCTTCTGGGCAGGCAGAGACCAGGGAGAACATTGCCTTGCCTCTTTTATAGAGCATGTCAAAAGAAATGCA
>JAUBOD010000355.1:173981-198757 GCA_032353885.1 Nothura maculosa | reverse complement strand
GTGTTTTCTTCTGGGCAGGCAGAGACCAGGGAGAACATTGCCTTGCCTCTTTTATAGAGCATGTCAAAAGAAATGCACCTGTATTTTATTACCTGTTTTCTTTGATGTATGTGTGAAGTTTCTACCCATATAATGGCAAGACATCAGAGTTACTACCTCTGTTATTGCTTTTAATTTTGTATGATCTCCAAGAAACAATAGAAAAATGCCATGCTGGAACTGAGATAAAATGCAGTTTTAGCCATCTCTGATTTATTTGAGGTGAGCTACATTTTCAGTGGGGCAGGACATTGAGGGGTCACGGCATGGCTGTAATCACAGAGAAATTTCTATTTCAAATGTGCTGTACTAACAGCTGCATGTGGGTCTGTAGGTTCCAAACATACTTTTTTAAATAACCATTACTCAGATGAATTTCCTTGTGCCTTGAAGGTTCACAGTGAAATGAGAGATACCTGCTCCTTTACCTACCCAGTGCATACCCTGGCATCCAGGCTTTATTTAATACATGCCTTGAAAGAGTCTGGTGACATTGCTTAGCTGAAGAAGCAAGCATAGACCATAGGAACAGATCTTGCAAGACTTAAGCAAAAAGTGATTTGTTAGTTTCAATGTGTGTAAAGCCCTGTTTTCTGTGTTTTCTGCTTTGTCCTTCATGATCACTCATGGCACTAATTCTGCCCTGCCTTAGCACATGGATTCTTCCCATTACAGCCACAGGGGTTGTGTGTACGTGTTGGAGGGAAGGACCTGGTATGCTAAAATAAAAACTTCCAAGGTGATCAATGGGTATGTCTTATCTGTAAGTCTGAGGAGCCACATTGGGATTTCCAAGGCCATGGACTCCTTAGCACTTTTATGATGCCATCCCATAGTACTTCATTGCCTTCATGAAATATTTTCTGGTAAATCCAAGCCACTATTGGACCAAACATTTTATTTCCTGGTGAGGAGATCAGGAGGCCTGTGGGTCAGTCATCCTTGGCCTAGGCAGATTCTGTCTTCTCCTACATTATAGGAAAACTGGCAGGAGTGATGGGCAGTGCCAGGCTTGGCACAAACATTACCCAGATAGGGTAGGTCGTGGATATTTCAGGTGGTCAATGGGCTTGGGGGCTTGGGGGCAACAAGGCATTCTTGTGGTCATGCTAGCTCCAAAACAGATGCAAAGTGGAGGGCAAGGAAGATACCAGGACATGGAGGTGCCCCTTTTTTTCAGTCTTTGGTAGAAGGATACTAGGCACAGTTGAAAGCAGGAGTAAGACTGCTAAATGGAGTATTGGTCTTTGCTTCTGCATTTCACCTCCTTCTGTGATCCTGAAGAAAAACATGTTAGAGAGATTCTTCAAGTAGGTACCTGTGTACTTTATTCGGGCACTACATTGTTGTAGAGGAGATTCAGTTCTTACCCCCATCAAATGGGGTAGGTAGGAGGCTACCTTCAGGTAGTACTTGAATGATATGTTAGCAAATAAAGGATACCCAATCATCCTATTTCCAGGAGTTTGGATGTACATTTTTGAGTGGGTAAATCTCGGCTGGACTGAGATGTTTGATCTGTGGGAACTACAGTAGGCAAATAGCTACCTGTCTGATTTCTTTAAGGTCAGTCCACCCTCCTTCCCTTCCTGGTGCTATCCCAAGGCCAGTCTGGGACATAGCACTGTCGTAGTTCTTGTTCTGAGAGAAAATGCTGTTTTGACAATGCTGGTATCTAGACAAATGTCATTTTTGACCTGTTACTTTTTAAAACCTAGACTGTTGCTGCTAACAAAACTGGAGAAGGAAAGTTCTCTTTCACTATATAGAAAGCCTTGATGGAGATGCAGACTGGCAAATCTTGATCTCTGTTTTTGCTTAGGTGTTCAGGGCTGCTACTGTGCTGTTTCATGGCAGCAGAGTAAATGGTGCCTTCATTGCAGTGAATCAGAGGAACTGAGAAAAATGGAACACTTGACCCTGGCAAAATTGCCTTTTTTCTTTTTCCCTACATCCCTTTTTTTTTTTTTTTCCCTCTTATTTTGGTGGATGCAGACTTTGCTGATTCTTGAACGCTTGAGCACATTGACCTTAAAAGGCTTCATCTGTAGTTTGTACTCTATTCAGTTTTTGTGGTTGCTGTAACAAAAAAAAAAGAAAAAAAGAAAGAAAAAGAAAGAAAAAGAAAAAATGTTAGACACCAGAAAGCTTCTATCTTTCAGGACTGCAGTAGGGTGTCCCTAATGGTGAGATTTAATCTGCAATTAAATTTGGAATTTAATAGGAGTGTTATGAGATGCTATCTGCTGTATGCAGTAGTCTTCTGACTCCAACCTTTTTTTGCCCTGTGGGAAAGTGTCCCTCCTTTCCCTGGAGAGACTGGAAGCAGGCTGCTGTGTTCACTGGTGAATATGTGCTGTGGGGATGAGCATCAAGCAGTCCTGAGTCCAGCTAGCGTGCACATCTCTGCAGCCGCTGCCTGGAATTCAGCTTGCAGAGCTGAGGGGCCTTCGCTTGCAGAGCATGTTGCAAAGCCCAGCAGAGGAGGGCTTCCTGAGAGTGAAACCTTGCATTGCAGCATACCTGCCTCAAAAGCCCTTCTGAGTGGGAAAATTGAGGGCAGGAAGCAAGAGCAAGGTGGGCAGTAGTGCTGTGATCTCCCTGTGTGCCTTAGGAAAAGGAGGAGAGCCAGGAAAGTGATGCAGTCTGCAGCATGGCGCCTGTGAGAAGCAGCTTGAGGAACCCAGAGGCAGCAGGTGAAGGTGGTAACCAGCTCTGGAAGAGTTAGGTAGCAACCGTCTTCCTTCTCCTTGTACCAGAATGTGTGATCCCCTTCCCCTCCCGGCCCCGGAGCCATATGCAGTATTTGTAGTGTCTACAGTTGCGGTAAAGTACCAGGACATCCACCACGCTGCCTCTGCAAGCTATAACCGTTTTCCCTTGCATATGCCCAGGTTTGGATGCCAGTCCCCCGGCCAGTACTCATGAACTCACCATTCCCAATGATGTAAGTATAGTGGCTCCGAATGCTTCCTCTGGGTGTGTGCGCACGCATATGTGTACGAGTGTCTATATACATATATATATATGTATATTTTAAGTTGCAGATAAACTGCCCTGTTGAATATCCTCAGAGAAGCCCCTTCACCAATTTCACTCATGCCATTTGCACAGTTCCTACGGTCTTGTTGCTTGGGGGGGA
Source organism: Nothura maculosa (assembly GCA_032353885.1). Taxonomy (NCBI): domain Eukaryota; kingdom Metazoa; phylum Chordata; class Aves; order Tinamiformes; family Tinamidae; genus Nothura; species Nothura maculosa. Next base: position 195,576 of record JAUBOD010000355.1, on the reverse strand, counting down.
TGCTCAGACAACACTGTAAAATGCAAGTTCCCATTGGACTTTACCCTTCTGATATCTTTCCTAGATAAAAATCCTCCTTAATGCTCCTTTTTTTTCCTTTCAAAGTGAACTTATTGCTCATGAAACATATCCAGAAGGGAGCTCCCTCCCCTCCCAAGCACTGCTAAGCCCGTGTGATTACAGTGCTCAGAATCAGCCAAGACTCTATCTGTTGGTTTAAGTGGGCTGGGAAGGGAGAGGGCTGCCCAGTCTATTTCTGTGCTCTCTGCTGAATCCCAGCATCATTTTCTTAATATCCTGCTGGCAGATCTGAAGTTATGTTTCAGCTTAGGTGTGTTTACTGGGCACCTGCAGAGGATATAAGTAGCGTTACTTGTGCCACAGAGTGCTAAGCTATTAGCTTTTAAAGGGCAGTGCATCTCCTTTTAGTTCTGGTGGCAGTTAGATTTCAGTCTTACTGATGTGGTAAAGTAGATGTTGGACTTGGATGGTCGTTGGAAGAAAGTTGGAGTTGAGCTGGGCACTGAGTGGTAAAAGGAGGGTGCTCAGAGATGCTCAGGTGCAAGTAGGTAAGATGGAGAGCCCACACAACTGGCATCTGTATCCAGGGATCTCACTTGATTCCATGGGCTTCAGCATGCTGTCAAATCATGATCAGAGCAAGTTGGAAAAAGGCTTCCAAGAAGATCCCTCAGCCCGCTCTTCTCAGCAGTTTCTGCATCAAGTCTGGCTGCTTTGTCCATTTCTTTCTACTATTTTAAGAGTCAGGCTGATGTAAAAGAAGAGCAGCGATCTCAGACACAACTGCCCGGAGACCTCCGCTTCTTTGGGACACATGCAAGGGTTCCTTCCACGTAAGAGATGCAGCAGCCAAGCAGCCTCCAAGCATCTGCCTGCTGAAATCTTCAGCAACATTTCACCCTCGGGCAAACGGATGTGAGAAGGGCGCTGCAGAGGAGACCAAAGTTGTGCCTGGCTACCGGACAGCTTTCCAAATCTACTTCTGGTTAAGAAACCTCTCCAGGAAATCTGCAAGTGCTCCTGAAGCTGCAGCAACCATATCTGCCTAGTGTGGAGGAACATGGATCTAGCAACCACAAGGACATGTTTCGGAATATGAGCTACCTTGCAAAGGGATATGCTCTGTCATTTAAAGTGCTGGATGACATCCCATGGGACTCTTAAACTGTTGCTGTCATCTTCTCTTGGATTGGGTGTCTATCTCAAAGTAAAGTGCTGAGAAATTCATTTTTGAGGGCACAAACTAGATTTCAGGAAATTTGATGATGAAATCCAGCCATCACCTCATTCATAAGGCTTGTGGCCAGCTCTATTTCCTCAGAACCTTAACAAATAGAGCTGTGAGGGATCTGAGATGTGACCCTGAAGGCAGCATCATGCCCTCACCTTCTAGGTGCCAAATCTTTTCATTCCTTTGACCGTCAGGAGAAACTTAAACACTGTGCAAAGATCTCACTGAAATCTCCTCTCTAAATAGATTTGGCTCCAATTGTGTCCCCGAAAGGCTCCCAAATATGATTGTCTCTTGCTGAACCCTCTCTCCAGGCCGAGTTATTTCTGCACTAGGAACACCAGGATAGGTGGGTGGTGTGCTATTTCTCATGCTGCAACCCAAGAGCTAATCCACATCTTTCCAGTGCTGCAATGGGGCATTCATTCAGGTTTGTTAACTCACACTATCTACCTGATAGGTGAAGAATAAGATGATGAGATGGACATAGCTGTGGGTGGCTTTTACTCTGTGCAGCTAAGAAGCATGCCCTAAAGGATTGTCAGCAGAGCATTTGGAAAGACTTAAAAATGGAAACCTTTTGGCATGATATTGTTATTAGTCAGGATAACTGCAGGACATCTCTCTGCTCTTTCTGATCCCTTTCCTATATTAAGAGCTCTGATATCATCGAGAGCGCTTCAAGGAAAGGCATCTACCCAGAAATGTATTACCATCTCACATTAAAATTAAGAACCAAATAAAGCATCTCTTCTAAGTTGGATGTGGTCTGACAACAGACCAGTGAACATCTGGAGAAGTAATCATCTCCAGTTCTACCTACAGCAACAGAAGTCCAGCAGCTACTAGGCTGAGTGTCCCATATTCCAAATTCCCAGGTGTGACCTTGGAAAGGGGTTTAAATGTTCACAGATCAGGGCACACAGATATACCTCATGCATATGCTGGAAAAACTGGTCATCTTGATTAGCTGCAGTGATGCTTAAAGAAACTGTAAACTGATGCATAAATGACTAAGAGCAAGTCTTAAGGCCCCTCTCAGGAGTCACTGAGATTATTGAGCCCTCTGGATCTCAGGAGAGAGAGAGGAAAAAAAAACAGAGTATGAAAGACATTTTTAAGTAGAAGTTTTGTGTTTTGCTAGTGCTCTAACTTGATAATGCAGTCCACTTGATCTTCATTTGGTCAGAGGCATATGGTGAAACTGAACTTTCAACATGCACTTTGGTCACTCTGAAGGAGCTAAGAGGGGTTAACAGAGAAGAGGTAGATGGACAATTCTCAAAGGGCAAAAGGATTGGAGGCCATGGGCACAATCTGTGGCCAGGGCAATCCCATAGAAGTGTAAGGAAATTCCTTTTCTCTGAGAGCAACAGAGTGTCCTTAGGACAGGGCACATGGAGATGGGAGACCTTCCCTCCTGGAGTGTCTCACAGAGCCTGTTCCTGGTCCCAAGCACATGGCCCTAGCTTTGGGGTGTCCCTGTTTGGGGAGGGCTTAGGCAGAGACCTCTGGCAGTATCCTTACCTGAGGCTGCCTGCAAGGCTGAAAGACATGTGCAGTGGTGGAGATTAGCCCATGTTTCCTAAACATCAGCTGAGCACATTTTCTCAGGATGCTGCTGCTTCACATTGTGCTCATCTTTGGGCCCTTCTGTAGACAGAAGGACAGGGAATTTGAATGTAGTACAGGATCGGGTGAATAATGTGATGCTCCAATAACAGTGTGTGATTCCACCTACTGAGGGGGCATTTGAGGTTAAATTGACACTTTTCAAAAGTAGCGTGCTTATTTTCTTCTGGATATACAATCTGTACAAGTATCTTCAGGTTAGATGTTACTAGCAGTGAGATAAATCTGGAGAACAGTCTGGAAGATGATTTGTTTCCATCTTACCAGATGCTGGCTCTGGCACTTCTGTAAATCAGCATCTGATTTACTGATCGTGCAAATATTCAGGGATTGCAACTGAGGGAAACTAATACACTTTCAGAGTGAGCTAACTGGGTTTCTACCTCATAAGAGACAGCATTTAACAGGTGTCTTACATTGGGAGTCAGATCTCTGTGCCAGAGTTGGTTCCTCCTGTCCATCTCAAGCATTAACTATCCCAAGGAGACAAGCCTTCTTTGGAGCTGTATGCCCTGAAATGTAGGTCAGGAAAAGACAGCAACCCCATCACTCTCTACTGCGAAACTTTTCTATAATACTCTCTTCCCTCTCCCTGTGTCCATCTGTTCTTCATCATTGCCACCTTTTCCATTGGAGTGAGCCTCTAGTAGATGCTGGAACTGGCTATATCAGCCCACAATGGCAGCTAGATGTGAAATAGCAGCCAACAGAGATGAGTGATCTGATGGATCTCTTAATTTAAGAGACATCTTCTTGGGAGAAACATTAGTAGGAATGGTGGAGGGCTGGGATTATGCTAAATTTCACATGTTGAAGTGAAGGAGTTATGCTTAGAAGTGTTAGAGACTATTGACAGGGTGGTTTTTCATCAGTGCAGAACCCCTTGGCCCCTTCTTTACACAGTATGACCTGTGAGCTCCTGCTTCTGTACTCCTAGGATCCACTGTCCACTAGGGTATGTCAATGTGCACAGGGTGAGGGAGCAGCCATGGGTCCTCCTCGCAGGTGTAAATCCATGGAAAGGGCAGCAAGAGAAGTAGGTTTGCCAGGATACGTCTGGCACTTTGCAAGGGCACAGCCATCCAACAAGCTAAGCCATCCTATCTCACAACAGGGTGAGACGTAGAGCTCCCTTTCTTGATAGTTTCTCAAGCCATCAGGACATAGCTATAAATAAACCAAGCAATGAAGAGGCATCTTTCCCCTTCTGAGACCCTCAGAGCTCTTTGGCACTGTGTTCAGATTGTTAAAATTTGCTCCCGATCGACTAGCCTGGGACAAGTTGCTAAAAGTCACAATGAAAGTATCCTGGGAGAACATTGCTCCTATTAAGTTGGGATTCAACCCAGTGCTTTTAGTTGCTTGTTTTCATGAGCATTAAAGTCACTCATACCCTTGAGCAGAGCGAGCAGGGCTTCTGCCAGCCCTCTGACCTTCACCATGTGGTTGCACTTGCATCCCGCCACTTACTGCCTGAGCTTCTGCTTTAAGACCTTCCCTCCGTACTTTTTTCTAGCTAATAGGCTGCATAATTGGACGCCAAGGGACCAAAATCAATGAAATTCGACAGATGTCTGGAGCGCAGATCAAAATCGCCAATGCCACGGAAGGATCATCGGAACGCCAAATTACCATCACAGGAACCCCTGCCAACATCAGCCTTGCTCAATACCTCATCAACGCCAGGTGAGAGCCGTTAGCGGAGGCCACACGAGCCCAGCCTTTCCTCCACAATCTTCCCATAAAGAGAGAGGCTGGCTGAATAAATTCTGCAGGAGCTTGGAGAGTAGCACGTGCTCCAGTCACTGTAGGCTAAGAGGGGTTTCATGAGGCTTTCTGGGCCGGCACATGACACGCGCACTGATGGTTTCTTGCTGAGTCCTCTGGATGGGGATCAAACATCACCTGCGGGTCCTCTTCTCAGATGAGCACCTTGGCTGGGGGCCAGAAGCCGCTTTGTTGCTGTTGGAGCAGCCACAGGTTGTGCTAGAGCCAATGGTTGGGTTGGTCACTCACCCACCTGCCATCCTCGCTTGAGTATTCTTGCTTTATAACTAGGCAAAATCACTGCTTTTCCCTGAAAAAAAGATAGAGCTCTCAGACAGGACATGGAGATGGATTTGTTCTGGTGGTGGGAATGCGTAATCTGAGACTGCCCCGTGGGCCTTGTCCTCGCTGCAAAATTGTGCAGACCAACTGTCTCAATACCATGTCAGAGGCATTTTAACATGAGCCCAGGTCTCCAAAGTACTTTCCTTTATCAAGTGAAAATAATCAAATAGTCCAATAAATAAAAGACATGGCAACAGCCTGATTGTTTCCTTTCTGTATCAGTATTTCTCTAACAAGTTTGGCACAGCAGGACCTTCCAGGGACACATAGAAACTGAGCTGAAGTTGAACAGGCTTTTATAGCACGGACTCTGGCTGAGGTCCTGATGCTTTCTGTGTTATGTTTGGGTCATGGACCACGCAAGCTAGCTGGCTTGTGGCAAGCAAGGAGCTACAAAGGGAGATTATGCAAGATGACAGAGTTAGAGAGAATCTAGTGCTGAAGTGGAACTGACTGACTTTATGCTGGCTGTGTGCTGTTTCTAGGGGAACTTTGGATTTAATGCAGGCCTGTCTGCCTGTGAGCACAAACTTGTACCTGGTGGACAGGGAATCTAAGAGGAAACGCCCTTTCCCTGACCTGATGCTCCTCCTTAGAAACACAGCCTGCATAGCAGTGCACACTGAGGCACCCATCTCATGAAGCCAACTGTCCACACGCTCCAGAGCAGCCGGAGTTGGTACCAGGCCAACCTGCTACTGGCGCCGTTAATGTAGGACAAGCACTGCTCCAAGCAGCCTCTGGCAGAATGAGGGTCCAGAGGAGGGAGAGGCTTTTGGTGAAGACTCTTATGTTCATTTAGGTGAGTTGCTGGGAGCACTGGCAAGATCTGTACGAGCTGTCTTCTCCTTGCACCGACCCACCTCAGCCTTCACCTGCAACAAACTCCGCCATTTTGTCCTGACCCTGCTCCCCCTTTACTGTGCCTAAGCACCTCCGCTCTGACCTATGGCACCTCTCTGGTGTCCGTGTCTCCTCCAGCCTCACAAGAGAGGGTTGGGACCCCCTCACTTCCTAAAGGTGCTTTGGAAGCACTGTGTGAGTTGCTTTCCTGACACCTCTTAATCCCTACAACTTCTTGAGAAAAGAAAAGGGAAAGAAAAACAAAGCAATAGGCTCTTTATTCTTGGGCAAGGGGTAACTGAACTGCAGCTTGTGCTGTAACATAGGGAAGGGCAGCAGTTTGTCAGGGAGAAGACTGGAAAGATCCCAAACTCCCACTACTTCAATATGCAGAGGAAAATAAAGAGATGAGGGGAGTTTGAAGGTTATAAGCCCAAAAGAGTTCCTGGCAAGAGAGAAGCTAGGGTCATTACCCATCTGCAATATGAGAAATACTTGTAGAAGTGAGGCAACGTGGGTGGGTTGTCTCCTACCAGCACCCATCATTGATAGCTCTCTGCTACAGCAGAGTGCTAAGGAAGGTATTACCTGAATAGCAGTAGGTGTTTGTGCCTGCAGGGAGAGCCGACAGCCAGATGCTTGGCTGGCCCTGTGTTTCAGGTCCTTGCTTCTGCAGGTGCCTGCCACCTCCTTTAAGGCCCCAAAATCCAAGCTGACTAGTCATCAGTCGCCCTCCGTGAGGCTTGAGGCACATAGCCACAAACTTCAGAGGCCAGTTTCTACCCTCCAATCTTGCTTTAAATACCCATCCTCCAATCTCCTGAGAAACCCACCAGACTCCAGGGGTTGAAGGAACCCAGTGAGAATTCAATTGCTGGAAAAAAAAATCACCTACTTCAAGATATTACCATGACTCTAGGTAGGGGCAATATGTCTCCCCCTTTGGCTCTAGGTCTCCTTCTCAGGAATGTGTTAGGAGTCCATGGGTGTCCATTAGAGGATGCCTCTCCATCAAGGGCACTGGGAGAGGGTGGGCCACCTGTAGGCCATATATTCAGTGTCTAAGCAGCCACCTGTGAGGGAAAAAAATAGATGTTTGAGACCCTCTCGACGTGTTGCTTCTTGTAAGGCTGGCTGCTAGACCCTTAATAAAGAGAGTGCGAGTTGGAGGAAGAGCGGGGTGTAGGTGAGAGGAAGAATGTTGGCCCACAGGATCTTTGTTTTCTTTTCTGCTCTGGTTATTAAGTATTTGTTTTTGTCTCCTCCCTCCCCCCTCTCTTTGCCCCTGTCTATTCTAGGCTGACGTCTGAGGTCACTGGAATGGGCGCACTCTAATTTCCACCCACCATCCTTCATTCTGCATCACCCGACCCTCTCAAGCCAATGACACTCCACCCAGCTTGTACAATCTGTATATTTACCGTCTTCCCCTTTATCTCCATAGATACTCTTTTCTTTACTAACAAATATATATATATATATATAAATACACACATATGCACACACTGGGAAGTTTCTTTACAAGCTCCGTCCTGTGCTCCTGGTACTGCTCCTGAATTCTTTAGTTATGGTCCTTGTTTTCAGTGAATGGTGTTACTACTTCATCTGCTTTTTTGGGGAGTGGGGGAGGGCGGGAGGTGGCTTTCCACTGCTGAGACTTCAGGACATGAGGTGTCTCTAGTGTCAGTCTAGCTTAGCTATTTAAACGTTTTGAGTTGACATTGACGGTACTTGCTGTAGTCTATGGAACTGTGATGCCATCCAGAGCTGCGCTTGCTTTGAAGTACTCTTTATTATTAATATTATTCCTTGAGATGCCACTGTTTTGTTCATTTTGCTTGTCCTGGCTCACCTTTGCAACCTTGACTCCTTGCCCTGAGATTAAGGCATAGCTTTTTTTAGCCCATGTCATTTTGGAAGCGGACGTGCAGGAGCCAAGCCTACGTTCATGCATTTGGTTTACATGTGCTCAGTTCCCTTTCCAATGTGGTGGGGTCCAGATAAGCCATTTTTGTTACTAAAGAAAGGGAAGAAAAATCATGAAAAAAACCTCTTTTTTAATTAACAAGCAACTGAAAGTAGGGAGAAATCAATTATGCAGGATTAAACCCCTCTAGGGCCTTTGAAAGCATTCTTATGACAATCCCCACAAGCAACTTTTGGATGATAGCTCAGGAAGCTCTGTGAGCCGGCCGTGTTTGTCAATGTTTGTATTCAATAAATGTCTGTGCAGCTCTGCCATCAACGGGCTCTGACTATTCTTCTGTCGGGTCTCCAGTGTGATTCTTCCCGATGTATCTTTGCCCACCTTTTTATCTACTTTGGCATGGATCACTCGCCAAGTGATGTGTTTATTGAATGGCTCTAGACCTTTGTTTTATAAAGGGGAGGGTATTTGATTTGCACAATGCTTGATGGTTGTTGTTTTTTTTCCCTAAAATTAATTTACTGCTTTCAGTAGGGTGAGAAGCGTCTCTCACTGGCTGCCTTGTCTGGGCAGATTTGCCATGTCTAGGCCACTGCCCTTCCTTGGGATCCTTTGGGCTCAACCCTTATGCTGCCAGGCTCTCATGTCTTTTCATCCACTCCCACTTCTAACAAGAGGAAACGAATTTATTTTCTATCAATTAATTCCCTATTGGACAAAATGTGTGGTGTACATTTTCCTCTTTTGCAAATGAGGAGGGCATAGTATATCATGTCCCCAGACAACTAAGGAGCTGCCTAATACATTTTTGCGCTGTAACTCTTGGGAAATATGGGGTTTTTTTGGATGAGCCCCAAGACCTCATGGCTGTTCATACCCCCAGCTCTGCACCCACACTCCTTCCCAGAAGCAGGAGCTTTTCCAGCTCCTCAGTAAGATGCTTCGATGCCTCTTCCCAGCCTGTTGTCCCTCTGTCCCTGGCTGTTTGGATTCAGCTATGCCTTTCATGTGGCTCTGCATCCACATCATGTCCTTATTCCCTGGCCAGGGGAGCCCAGGTGCATCTGGCAGTGGGAATGGGCACAGATGGGGCCAGCAGCTTCCACTAGGGACGGCAGCAGCCCCAGTGTATTTGTGTTGAGGTGGAAGCCCTGGCACCAAATGTTGCCTCCCCCAAATAACAGGGCTGGCTGCAGTGTGCCCAGAGCTGAGTGGCAAGGTGGGGATTTCGCTGTGGGCGACTGGCACTCGTGATGTCCTCTCCCCAGTCCAGCGCAGGTGTTTATCCTTTCGAAAGAGCGAAATATCCATGCACGGGTCTCAGCAGGAAAAATCCTTGCTCAGTGTAATTGAATCTCCCAGCGGCTCCAGAAGGTGACCTGGGATCATGTAGCAGCCAGGATAAACTTCCCTGCTGCTGCAACAGCCCCGCTGGGCAGCTCGAATGCACGTGCTGCAGAGCCACAACCAGGGAGCTGAGCGCGAGGGAAGCGTGGCCGAGCGCCAAAGGGGTTTTGCAGGGAAAATCTCTATTTGCCAGCTACAAGGACGTCCCTCCGCTCTGTTGACCTCAGCTGAGCTGCTGTGGCCCATGTTTTACATGTAAAATTGAGACCCTCATGCTGCAGTGAGACACCAAGGCCAGCCAGGAGCATGGGCTGATGTGCTCTGGGAGGGACGGAGTACAGAAGGAGTCGGCCCATCTCGCTGTGCCTTGGGTCTCAACGGAGTTGGAGGCTCAGCTGGAGGGTGAGCAGATGCCATAACCATTGAGATATGCAGACTGCAGCATAGGTGCATGGCAGGAGCAGCCTGATTCTACTTTTTACTCTGCTTTCTGTGCATTTTGGGCATTTTGCAGCTCCAGCATACAGGGTGCTGCTAGAAACCAGCATTGTATCTACTGAGACTGAGCAAACCCATTACAAGCAGGTATTTTCACAGGGGTTTATATGTCAGGGCGTCACTTAGGTACTTAGAAAGACAGGGGACCTTATTGCAGTGAGTGATTGAAACTTATTTCGGTGGAGTTTGTGGTTTCTACAGAGCAGGAATGTCCTGGGTCTCTGTGCAAGATGCTGTGCTATGGGATAAATGTGAATGCTCAATAGCATCTGCTAATGCTACCGAGCCCAGAGGTTGCTAGAGGGGAGGAGACTTTAGCAATGCTCCTAAGGTAGGTTTTTCTCAGCCAATGAGTCTGTGCCACACTGACATCTGCCAGGAAGACTCCCATAGGAAAGCCCCAGGGTGGAATTTTGCTAACAAGTGGGTTAGCTGTTTCCAGAGCCTTTTGAGAGCATCGCTATGGTGAGTTCATAGACAAGGAACAGTGGAAACCTAAGAAGAGGAATCAAGTCATTGCAGCTTCAGCTCTCCATGGAGCATCAGTAGATACGCCATTTCCGAGAATCTAAATAAATAAAAGGAAAAAAAAAAAGCTTTTTAAATGGAGAATTCTGAAATGTTATCGTGCAAAATACAGGTCTTGCCTTATCACCTTGGAATTTCATGTTTTGCATGAATGTTGTTTGCTTGTCTGATCTTTAAATATTAACATATTTCCAAGGTATTTAAATGAATGCATTGACTGACCTGAATTCTGGCTTGAGGAGACAGGGAAGCCCTGATGCTCCAAACTAATCAGAGTGCTGCTCTTACTGTAATGGGATAGGATACAATATTAGGACTATATACAATACTTTTTTAATTATTATTTTTGCTATCAAGAGGCCATTTATAACAGGAAAAAAATGGGAAATGCTTGTTTGCCTCCCCATTGCACAGGAACTCTATTCTGGAGGGATCGAGGGTTGCTGCCAAGCCCACTGTCTCTTCTGCAGGTGAATTTAGGTTTTTACCCGTGTGGGGACAGGGCAAATGTTAGGTGGGATATCTAATGCAAGGCAACAAAGTGAGGAACAGGTCCTGCTGGAGTGGCTGAGCTGCTCCTTGTCCAGGCATTCCTTGCTTCTGTGTTGAACTTTCATTTCTGAGGCAGATTTCATAAGAAAGCACTAGGGAAAGAGGACGTTTAACAGTTGTCATATTTTATGGCAGCGTATTGATGACAACAAAATCACAGGGAGATGTCCAGCTTGGCTTCTTTCAAAAGCAGATAGCATGAAGATATGCTAGTTTCTTTGGAAGAAGCCAGAGTGCTTTGCTTCAACTAAGCCCTTGTGATCTGTGCCAGTTTTGCATTTTTCATGACCTTAAAATGCTACAGAGGTACATCCACTGCCATGGGGATGGAAAAATATATGCACATCACTAATGAAGCAGTAAATATTCAATGCAACATGAAAGCTGCAGCTGATCAACAGAATAGCTACGGTGTGATTTTTTTTTTTCTTTTTTTTTCCCCTTTATCAAGCAATGTGTATTATTCAGACAGATGACTTAAGATTTCTGGAAGTAACTCACTCAATATTCCTGCATCAAACTCTTGGAAATCTACTGTTTTGTGGGAAAGTGTGGCTTTGGCAGGAAGGAGTTAAGCTAATGCCTCATCCTTCCCCTCTTGATGGGGCATGATGGCCTTCACTGAAGGTGTCACCTTCATGGGTCATGCTTCCAAAATTTAAGTCTTTGGAATATCGTTATATGTGTTTTTCACAGGCTGTATTTTCAAAAGTAACATAGAGCACAAAATGGAGGTTGGAAAAACAAAACAAACAAAAAAATTATTTACCCTAAGGGAAAGTGACTTTCACCATGGAAACACTTTATATTTAAATATTCTCTTTTAGTTGTAATTCCTTTTTTTTTCTTTTTATGTGTTCATGCTAGTCACTTTTAATTATTCTAATTTTGAGCTCATGGCCCATTTAGAAAGGATAATTTCCACCCTCTCCCCTCTTGCCTGCAGAGCACAAGGTTTCTAGGGGATGGCTCCGTGCTTGGTGCTGTGGGAGGGGGCTGCATCCCTAATCTCATTTTCTCCTTGGTCACGGAGGTGGAAGGATGCTGAGGACTCTGCATAAAGTCCTCCTGACAGCTTTCCCCTTGCATTTGCAGAAACGGGGCTCCCCGTAACTGCAGCTGCAGCAGAGCCTGATTGCAAAGAGCCCCGGTGTTTGGGAGCCAGCCCTGCCACGGCTGGTGCTGCAGCTGAATTTGGGGCTTTTTGAGCCCTCCTCCCACACCCTGCCATGGCAAAACCCAGGGGAGGACGTTGCTCCTTCTTTGCTGCTCCACAGCAGGTGGAAGAGAGCGGTAGGGCTGTTAGGATGCATGGTTTGGCCAAGGAAACCCCATCTGGCACCCCTTCTTCAGGAGGAAGGATGTGGATTAAGTCTCCTGGGCATATCTTGGTGACTGAGATCTAAGCGTACTTCGAAACAGTGCCTATAGGTAGGGCTGTCTTGCTCACTTGGGCAAGGTGTCATGTGTGGCCTTCTGGTTGTGTTAAGAGGTGACGAGCCCATGACAAGGGACCTCCCTCCAACTCCTGAAGTCAGCCTGTATGGAGAAACTCCCTCCAGCTGGTCACTAGATGTCTCTCTCGGCTTGCTTTTTGAAGGCACCCTGTTCCAGCTGAGTTCCTGGCTCTGGTAACTGTGGGGCCTGGCCACCATCCAGTTTTTCTGCAAGCTCCCCCAAGTGCACTTGGTGCCCCAAGTGCACCCATCCAAGTGGGTGACTTCTGTCACTCACCACGGGCTGCCCAGGCTGTTCATCCTCCCCTGTGCCAGCACCCACGGGCGTCCATCACGAGGCTGAGTCGTGGGGGCTTTGGGCATTGCTGGGGGGTGTTTCCTACAGCCCAGGACAGGACTCTGCATGAGGGAAGTGAGGTGCAGGAAGGCATCTTTGGGTGTGCAGTGTGCCTGGCCTCATCCCCTCCCATGTGCAGGAAATCAGTGCTGTTGAGAAGAACATGTGAGAAATGGTGCTTGAGGAGGGATCAATATTTGCAGCCAGTAAAGAGGGTCCTCGCTGGTGATATGCCCAGCTGGTACATATGCCCAGCTGAGCCAGACACCATTTTCATGGATCTTTATGGAGATGGCTTTGCCCATCTGGGAAGCTAGTGCTTGGACAGACCAGTGAGTGGGATGTTGAACGCTCAGCCTCAGGCCTCCCCAAAGTTACAGCAAGGGAAGAGATTCTCAGCACAAAACGCCCAAATTTCATTGCAACAGGCCTTAGCACGTACAATTCTGGTGTCCTGGCATTTTGCAATGGAAGGACATTTTGCTGGAAAGGTCCCAAGTGGCTCCCATCCTCTCAAGGGACCCTCAGTGCCTTTGTGTGCACAGATGAGAGCAGATCTCCTTGGTTCCCTTCAGAAACCTGTGGCAGTTGACGCTAGTGCAGTGCTCAGGTTGGAACGACTTGCAGGAAGGTCAAGGGCTCACTGTGATTCCCCTGCTCCTGCATTCAGTGCCGCTAGGAACAGCACGCTGCTCAGAGGGTTATTTTTACTTTCCCTTCAAAAAAATGCAGCTACGGATCTTAATCCTACTGTGCTATGCATCAAGCCCGAGGCCTCCATCCAAAGGGTAACGTGGCAGTGACTTTTAGGAAGCACTGAATGTACCAGATGTGCAACTCAACTCCAGATGTGCAGCTCCCCCCACTCACCCTCAGCCTACTTGTCTTGAAAAGAGGAACAAGAGGTACCGAATCACTCCAAAAGCATCCACAGTCTAAATCCATCCAAGTGCAAAACCAGAATGTCTCAGGATTCCCACACCAGTGTTTATGCAGCTTAACCACAGGGATGTCTCTTCCCAGAAATCTGCAATCATGTCAGCTCCATGCGTAGGGAGCAAAGCCATTTGGGAGATGAGTTAGATAAAATGGAGTGATGGGAACGAGCCCTGCGTGCCATCAGGAGAAGGCTCTGTAGCTGCGCCATGAGCTTAATGCCATGCTGAATTGTGGGCTCTTGCTGATTTAAAACATGATTGCTATTGCTTCAACGAGCTGTTCTGAGCCTGAAAGGGAAGGCTGGGATGTGCATGAGGGCAACTGGCATATTTGAAACACTCCTAGCATGCTGCCTTCTGCTTTCCTGTTTCCTGAGGTATCAGTGGCATTTTTATACCCTGAGGAAAGCGTATGTCCAAGAGTGTTTGTGAGCAGGCCAAAAGATGAGCTTTGCTGGATGAGGCCTTGGGCCACTTGGCTCTGCCCCTCTCTGAGTTTTGACTCTTCAGATGAGACACTGAGGGGCAAAGCTGCTCACAGGCCCTTGTGATGGCAGACCATCCAGCAGCAGGATCCCAGCTAAGCACCAAGAGTCCTGACCAAGTAGGGTGACCCCTAAGTGCTCTTCAGTGCCCACTAAAGAGTGGGATGGAGGGTTGGAGTAACGCTAGCCCCAAATTTGAGATTGCATCCATTGCTTAGGGTCAAACTGAAACAGAAATCTGGCAGGATTTTCATTGCAAAGGAAAACGAGAGAGAGAGTTTTATTTGACATTCACTTGAGGGTTTTCATTCAGGGTTTTCTGGTGAGATTGCTAAGTCTTTGCAATCTTTTTGTGCTGGGGAAGAGCTCCCATCTGAGGAGTGTGCCCATGCCTCAGCGTGCCATAAACCAGCTGTGCAATGCCATTCCCTGAGGTGACTGCTGCAGGTAGTGCTGTCCTTGTCCAAGGGACATTTCTGCATTTTGCTAAGTGCACAGCCATGCCCCGAAATATATATACCATGGAGGACTGGTGCACTGTTGGCCACTTTCTAAAGTCAGTTTAAAAGTGCAGATTTGGCATGTCAGAGAAACTTCCGTTTGTGTTTAAAACAAATTTTCAGTTGCACACATGGAACAAGCAGTTGCTTGTCAAGTGGCTGGAGGGCACATGGTGCAATGGTGACCTGAAGGGAAAGATGGGGAGCATGACCTGCCCAAAGGTCCCCTGCTTGCCCCATTGCTCAGGTGCACTTGCTGCTTGTGATGCTCCTGTGCAGACCAAGGTGAAGAAGCAGCTAACCTGGCCTGTGCAACCCCTCCATGCCACCCTTCTACCAGCATGTGGTAACAACGCATTTTCCTGCATGAAGCCAATTTGTGCTTTTGAATGTCTCCTCCAAGACTCCCAAAGGGCCTCTTTTGGTGCCCACATATGTGCACCACAGCTGGCCACACCATCACTCTGAAATGAAGGATCAGTCCAAGTCCTTCACAGGACAAAGCCTGAAAGCTTCCCAGTCCTTCATACAGGCTTTTTCCCTGCCACCTTTTGTCCTTTTTTCCTTCCCAAACAGCCCAGTTTTTGCCATACCCCAGAGTTCATCCACTCATCTCTCCCTCTCCCCACCTCTGCCTCGGGAGGATGCTGAGAAGGTGTCCATGCACATTGCAGTACTTTCTCTGCATCCTCATGATCTTTGCATCTATCCACCTTCCAGGCACAGGAGCCACACAGACAGTGTAGGACTATTTGGTACTTGCGGTCCTGGGACCCAAGCAGCTCTAAGCCTCCCTATCGTGCAGTAGTATGTTGTGTGGGCATCTTGGACATCTGGCATGCTTGTGCAAATTCGTATGATACATTAGAGGGTGAACTTCCACAGAAAAAAAAGAAAAGGAGTGATTTGCTGGTGTTGCTGCGTTGTCAGACTGTCAGTGAAGAATTAGACTTCATGGCCCAGGCTTGGCCATGAGGGCACAGATGTCTTAAACATGGCCTGGGAGCATTTCAGAAGCAATGGAGGAGTTGCTGAGAGCATGGCAGGGGGTCCCTGAGGCAGCCCTGTGTGATTGCAGGGCCCAAGGCATGGCTGGGGACAGAGCTGGGAGGAGGAGGAGGAGACCTCTGGGATCCTCAGCTGAGCCTTGACCGTTTTCATTGATTGACTTCCCAGTTCTCTGGATCCAGAGCCCCATGTGAGAAACACCTTCACTGCCTAACTGGAGCATCGCAGCAGACGTGGCACCACCGGGGGCTTGTGCTGGAGCTGCCCCTGAAGACACTGCCAGCTTCTTGCTAGCTTCTCCCTCACCGCGGTCACACTGTCGCACCCTCGCATGGCTCAACTGGAAGCTCCAAACCGCCCTGCCTGTAGCTGCACAGACTTGCGCTTCGCTAGGTGGTCCCTGGCGCGTCTGCTCCCTCTGCAATGGCTTGGAGGACCGACAGGGACCGGAGATCTTGAGCGGCGGCTTGGAAGAGGATGGGAGCTTGCAACCAGCTTGCATGGCATGTGGCCACTTGCGATCCAGCAGTTCCTGCTTTTGCAAATGAGCACTTCCCTGCTTCTTCTCTTTGCCTTTCTTTCCCCCTCCCTAATGCTTCACCAACACAGCTCAAACTTAGTGCTTCTTCCCCCCCTTGTGACATGTATTCGCTTATGCAGCCCCCGGCTTAAACATCGGTCCCTTCTGGCACCGCGCTCCCCTAGGCGATTAAGTGTTATCTTGTCCTTCATGTCCTATTTATGTAAAAGCAATAAAGCGCTCGCTGTTCACAGCCCTCAGCTAGTGGGAGAAACCCGGAGGGAAGGACCACCACCTCCCTGCGCTCTCCCGGTGGAGAGGGGCTGCCCGGGGTCCCCAGTCCCTTGCACCATGGTCCCAGCGGCAGCGGGATGCCCGGTCCCAGTGTGGAGCAGCAGTGCTGTGGGACAGATCCCAGCGCCACAGGAGCTCCCGGGCCTTCCGCGCCCATCGCCCCCAAAGGGTTAACAGCCCACACAGTCCTTGAAGCAAACCAGTCCTTGAAGCAACCCGTAACCCAGAGGCGGCCGGCTGGAAAAAGCGCCTCAGATTCCTGGCTGGGCTCTGCAGCAGGAAACGATCACGCACGGCAGCCGGGCTGCCAGCCGGGGAAGGGGAGCGGGCTGGGGGGAGCGGCGCAAAGCAAACCCAGTGCTTTCCCAAAAGGCATCCAGGCGGGATTCATTAGGAGACATGTTTATAGCAAATGTGAGTCACCGCTGGGCCCCCGGAAGGGAGCAGCCCATGGCGGGGCCGTGCGCGGGCCGGGGACAGGCAATTCTTCAGCGAGGGGGACACGGCGCATACAAGGGCTCCTCTCAGGTCGGGCCGCCACGTGCCAGCCCTGGAGCTTGGCAGGGACCCACGGAGCTATTTCGAGCTGCACTGCAGCACACGTTCCCCCCAAGGAGCCTTGGTGTCTGGCCTGAGGAGCAAGGCCGCAGCGCTCCCATCCCTGCCACGCTGCTCACCCTGTGCAGGGTGTCCCCTCGTGCTCAGCAGGCCAAACCTCTGCTTCACACTTGGCCCGGGGCACATGGGCTGGCACTGGCACTGAGGGTCAGCAAGGCAGCCAGCAAATCCAGCGCTGCCCTCCCAGTCTCAGCGGGCCTGATGGAGAAATGAGGGTGAAATGCCCGTTCCGACACTTTTCTCCATTTGGATGGGCAAGCTGTGTTCTCCTTGGTGCACGTTGCCCCTGCTCCCCCTTGGCTCTTACAGTTCTGGGCCAACCATTAAGTTAGGAGCACACACCCTGGCTCAGCATCTGGCCAGAGAGCTGCTCCCCATCTGCACAAAGAGCTGGTTTGAGTCCATGTTCTGAGACAAGAGCCTGCTCAGCCCTCCCTGTTGCATCTCCTGCCCAGTCCTGCTAGCGGTGGCTTTGCACTGGGCTGGACAGGGACACTGTCCAAGCCTGGGTGGATAGGGATATTCATCAGGTGGCTGATGGCCATTTCAAGGACAAGGCACTGCCTGCCCTCAAACTATCCCCATAGCAGGTCTATTAACTGCTGCCCCTATTCCTGGTTATGCCATGCTCAGGAAACGAGTGTCACAGGGACCAATGGTAAGTGTGCATTACACTGAAGCCACCCTGCAGCACCTCACAGCAGGGTGTCTCCTGCCCATCTCACCCATGACTCTCAGATTTGCAAAGGACAACCGGAACAGGGTTGCAAAGTCAGTGAGCCAGACAGAGCTCATCTCAAGCGTTCCTGGTTTATGGCTGCCACAGGGAAGAAGATGAAGAAGAAGAAAAAAAGTCATTTATCCTGACTTGCAGAAAAGCCTGGGACTCTGTCCCTTTCACAGTAGGAAGTCAGCTGAAATTGTCTTTAAGAAACACACATTTGTCTATCCTAAGGTGGGAATTTGCCTTAAAAAAAAAAAAGGAAAAAAAGGAAAATTGAAAAAAAAATCCACTCTTTATTTTGGAGCAGATGCCACAAGAGAGAAGCTAGTGCTTGCCATGGACTGAATGTGCAAACTGCTCTCCACTGGTAACAGCACCTGTGATTTATCAGCGTCTGTAATACCAGCAGCCAGACAGGCTCAGTGCCTGGCCTGGGCAATGCACAGAGCTGCTTGCAGCACGCAGCTCCAGGCCTGGGCACCCAGCTTTGGCAAAAAAACACCCTATTTGGATCTCTCTCCTTCATGGCCCTGCTTAGGTTTAGAGAAGAAACTCCTTGAGGTTGCCCTGAATCCCCTGCAAGAAGCAGGACTTGTCTGAGCCACACACGTGGGTCCAGCTGGCCCTGGCACATCCCTGATCCTGGAGGGCGCCTTGCCCACCTCGCTGCAAGTCACAGGGCGCCTGCAAGCACCTTGTGTGCTGCGGTCCCAGCCCAGCCCTTGCACAGAGCTTGGCCATGGTGCTGAGGCTCCTTGCAGAGATAGTCAGTGGGCAGCACCTACTTAGGAGCTGGCCTTGCACCTGGAGCAAACACCTTAAGCTCCGCCCATGTCTGGCTATTTAAGAGGAGGGGCAGGCCTAACTTCCTTTCCAATGAGCCCACAGGTGCCTGCTGTTTTCCCTCCTGGTTTGAATACTTGACCAGGTAGAGGGAGAGATGGTTACCTGCACTGCTCTTGCTTGCTGTGTTTCTTTGTTCCTTCAGGACCTCTCAAGATTTTGGATGAGTGCTGATCCTGCAGGTAGGAGGGCTATGGGAAGTGCAGAGCATTTGTGTCCCTGGCTAGCCTTGGGCTCGGTGGCTTGGGAGGATTTTTAGGAGAGGTGATGGTGTCCTTGCTTCCCACCCCTCAGACATCTGCTGCAGGACATCTGCTGCAGTGTTTGACTGCTCCTTCCTGAGAAGGCTAAAAAGAGGCAGAGTGTTTGGAGACTTGAAACTGCCTGTTTACCTTTAAGGGTGCCTATAAAAGAGCAGTGAAGGAAAGATGTTTATCTTTATGTCTTGCTGGGATCTCCCTTGCTGCAGACTGTGCCTGTGGCCTCTTATCTGTCTGCTATGTGCCTCTCAGGAGGGTCTGGCTCTGTCTCCTGCACAGCCCCTAAGTGGAAAATGGAGGTTTAGTCTATCCTCCCCCACTCCCCTTAATCTGCTTTTCTCTGGATTGAAGAAGTGCAGCCCCTCCTTGCAGAGCAGTCCACATGTTCCAGCCACGACCATCTTGGTGGCCCATCATTTTTTAATGGAAGACTTCAAGTGTTTCTGCTTGCTTGCAGCAGTTGTTCAGCCATCTCCCTGTATTTGGCATGTCCTGGACTCCTGCCCTGGTGGAGTCAGGGCACTTACATGATGCTGTTCCTTTTTTAGCAGTAAAAAAGCGTCACCCGCTCATGGAGCTGCAGGGCTGAGCTAAGCACGAGTGCTGGGAGCACAGCCCTGGTGTGGTGATGCTGGCACGTCTGGCTCGTAGCACTGGGAGGAAACCAGGCAAGCAGGGCTTGGGATCAGCAGGGACGTGCAAGCTGCTCTTCTACAGCAGGCCTGTCCCCGGGAGGTAGATATAGGCTGAACCTATAGGCTAATGCTATCAAGCAGCAGCCACCTTGTTTCTCCTCCAGCTCTGTGTTCTCACTGCTGTCTCCATTACAGTTAATGCTGAGCAGAGGAAGAAGACTTCATGGGATAGCAAAGCCTTTAAGTGCTTTCCATCTGCTTCATTGCCTGCAAAAAAATCAAGGACGATGCTTGGCATCCCTCAGTGGGATGGGAAGCTGCCCCTGCCAGAAAGGGTAGCTAGTTTGTTTTATACTTCTAGGAAAAAGCTGTGGGCTGGGTCTGTCTCTACTGTAATGAACACTCAGCTGCAAATGTTGATGCATCCTTTGAATGCTCTTGAAGAGCAAATCTGCCATAAGCTGTGATACCTGTTTTCATGATATAAATGAGTATAAATGATCCATGGGGAGATAAAACAGTCTGAGAATGGACAGGGATCTCAGCTCATCTCCTGGGTCTGCATTCTCCATGGGCAGAGACTGAAGCGTAATATATTGCTGTACGGAAGCAAACTGGAGCATCTGCAAATACGGGGAGTTTAGGAACAGCACCATAACCCACACCTAGATTGCAGGAGCAATATGAGTTTTTAATCTGTATAACTAGTGTCTCTGCATTTTGACACATGCTGGCCCAGGCTTACAAATTAAGGAGTGGCAGAAGCCTCGGACTACCCCAGCCTTCTGGTAAGGGAGATGATGACTGCCTGGCAGTTGGTAGTAGATGTTCCAAGTTCTTCCAGCTGGAGGCAAAGCCATTTTGCTGTTCCTAGAGTGCCCGGTGCCTCCTTCCCAAGAAAGATGTGCTTGGCCCAGCAAATTCTCTCTACTCTCTGGGAATTGCCCAAGCAATGTATTTTGCTGCAGAGAAATGGAAAATCTTTTCTGTCCAACTGCTCTAGGGATTAGCATATGTTTTTCCAGAGAATCTTCATACTGTGCCTGCTGGATATCCTCCATGAGGCCACATGGGAGAACACCCAAGCTTAACAGCTTCGTTATGGCACATGGAAACTATAACTGCTCTCTTCTCAGTACCAGTGATGGTGGCATTTCCTCAGTACCCTACTCTCTTTGGATGATCACAGGGAGGGAGGGCGGACTATGGCTGACATAACAAGGTCCAGCTGGAGGAGAAATAAAAAATAATTATTTGACTATGAATTAATGAGTAATAATTCTGAAGCATTGACATTTACTGTAATTTCCTTTCCCATCTTTATCAGAAAAACTGAAATTCCCCTCCTCCTTTTTCCTCTTTTCAAAAATCAGAGAACACTGGAGGTTTTGATGATCTTTTTCCCATTTTGGTCAATTTTATCCCCAAACTATGGCATTTCTGACCCTTAAAAGTGAATTGTGCTCTGTGATGAAAATTAGTTTTGCTTTATTTGCTTTCAGATTTTGATGGTGTGGTGGGAAGAAGATTGAGAGACTCAATTTCTGTAAGTTTAGCAAGGCCCTTCCTGGTAGGCTGAGAGAGTTGCATCCTGATGTCTCACAAAGCCAACTGGTAGTAATTCCTCTGGGAAAGGGGTTTTCTCGCTCATAGATCATCCAGGGTCAGGCTGTGGTGAGATTTACGTGAGGATTGACTCAAACACCAAGTTATTCTGTCTTCCTGATGATACTCTCTTGTTCTTCCATCTGCTCCATTTTTTTTGTCGTTCTCCAGCCTCTGGAGAAGCTGGAAATATCCTTCTGAATTTGCAGGCTGGGTGACTGGTTGGTTCAGGCTGCTGTAGGCTGAAGGCTCACCAGCCTTTCCAGCTCTTGGTGCCAGCTTCAAAAGGGAGCACTTGGAGCAAGGATTTATTGACTTAGACTCCTGAGAGGGAGAAGTGGAGCGTCACCACGTCGTTACACTTTAAACAAGGATTTAGGCCCAGTTTACCTGCTTCTGAAGCAAAACCCCAAACCAGAACCTGAGATGCTGAAGTGGCATTACTAGAGTTGTGAAGGTTTTAATGCCAAGGTACGCTGCCATGATGGTATAGAGCAAGTTCATTCTAGCAATTTTAAAATCCTAAAGAAAGGAAAACAGCAGCTCTGTGGTGGTTGACAAGAGGCAAATGTTGACTGTGATGCCCAAAGAGCTTCATCTCTACCTAGTGCTACTTCCTTTTCTAAGGACAGTTGGTTTCTGATTCCCATGGGACTTCAGCTCCTGGAGATGTCACCTGG
>JAUBOD010000355.1:73680-90947 GCA_032353885.1 Nothura maculosa | reverse complement strand
AGTCAGAAACTGGTGTGTAGTGTGTGTGTGTGTGTGTGTGTGTGTGTGTGTGTGTGTGTGTGTGTGAGGGGTGGGCAGCATGTATGAGAGGAAAAGGTCTTGTGTCCCTCCAGTTTCTACAAATGTCTTTATTTGCCCTGGTGTGTAGTCCATCTGTTGTGCATTTTTGTAATAGCTTCTGCTTCTTCCTTCCTCTCTTCCTTTTTTTCTGATGGGATATTTGAACAGCATTTCGGACATTAAATTTTGTTGACTTTCTCAATATTTCCCTGAACATGCAATATGAAGTGAGGTGACATCTCATTTCAGGTGCTCGTGTTGGGGTGGTGCAGTACAGTCATGACGGGACCTTTGAAGCCATCAAACTTGATGATGAACGCATAGATTCACTGTCAAGCTTCAAGGAAGCAGTGAAACGCCTAGAGTGGATTGCCGGGGGCACCTGGACACCATCTGCTCTTCAGTTTGCCTACAATAAGCTCATCAAAGAAAGCAGACGAGAGAAAGCCCAAGTATTTGCTGTGGTGATAACAGATGGGCGCTACGACCCCCGAGATGATGACAAGAACCTAGGGGCTCTTTGTGGTAGAGATGTGGTCGTCAACACCATTGGCATTGGGGACATGTTTGATCAGCCAGAACAGAGTGAGACTCTGGTCTCCATTGCTTGCAATGAACCCCAGCGAGTCCAGAAGATGAGACTCTTCTCAGACCTGGTGGCAGAAGAATTCATTGATAAGATGGAGGATGTGCTCTGCCCAGGTCTGTACCTATCCCTGAACTTCTTGCAGGAACTAAAGTTTCCTAGCAACACGAGTTGGAGTGGGAGTCATATATGGTGCTTTGAAGCAATTGCAAAGCTGCTCTGCCTTGCACATTGGCCAGTAGTTTGGCACACTGCCTAGGTTATTTATGATGGGGAGGATGAATCTCACCAGATTATCACCAGACAGGATTATATAGCCCTGGATAGAGAGTCCTTACTCAGATAAAGAGCAGCTTTTGGGGGCAAGTCTTTGGTGCTCCTCTCCCATGTGAGAGACTTGAACCTGCTACTCTGATTTTTTTCAAGCAGCAAAGAGGGATGGCAGTGCATCACTCAGTTTTCCATGCTTCTTTTCTTTCCAGATCCACAGATCGTCTGTCCTGAGCTGCCCTGTCAAACAGGTAATCTTTACAAGTAGCTTCATACAGTCTGCACAAAGTGCTAGATCCAGGGGAGTGCACACAAGGCTGAGACTGGGAGGAAATGCTAATCCTCTACATTCCCCTGCTATGACTGAGAATTTGGGAAACAGTATTACTTTACATCAGGAGAGGCCCTAGGTTTTCATCTTCTTTTCTTTTCTTGACTCTTTGAGCTCTCTTCACAAGCCCAAGTGCAACAGAACTTTACATAGGTTTCCAAATTCCTGGAAGACACTAAATTTTGATTTCCAGGCTCAATAATGAATTTCTCAATTGCTTGTTTTTTTTCTATTACATATCAAATCAAGACCTTGCTAAGCTTCCTACTACATATCACCTTTGAAATCTAGAGTTAAATCTGTGGTATGGGACAGGATGCTCTATGTGAATAATGAGGGCAGAGGCAAAAAAAGGACAGTTTGAAAAATGACACTGTAGTGCACTGAAAGCTTTGGCTTCTCTAACACTGGCTGTATTTTAATTAACAATTAACTCAGGGTGTTGGATCAAAGGAAAAAGGCTGTAAGGATCCCCTGGCATAAAAGAAAGAGCTGCTGCTCGCTGCAGGTAGCTTTACTTGATCATACTTTGCTTGTGAAGGGTCAGATCTGCAATCTGAATTTCTAGAGAATCTTAGACTGATTAAGTCTCTATGTCTGTTTAAATACAGTAGATGCAATATTTGCTGAAACGTGAAAAGCATATAGGGAACAAAGTTTTGTAATTTGCTGTGATTTATTTTTTATCCCAGCTTTTCCATGGTTGTGCTTTTCTGAAAGTCCCAAGTTTCAGCTTCCATATTTTTTAAAAAAGTCTCACTCATTTCCCTACTGAATTAAAGAAAAAGTTGTCCAAGAATGGTCAGAAAAGCTGTAATTATTCTTACCTACAGTCTGACTTTTTCACTAGTATTTTGAGTGTTTGTATCTGTACCTGCAGAGAAAACAAGTCAAACTGTCGTGCTGAACTGTCCAGGCACACTCTGTCATATATTCTGAGGAGCTGTGTCCTACAGATCCATGCATGAGAAGGCAACTTTTCAATGTCACACTAATGACTCTTAGATGTTTTTTAAGGATTTTGGTCTTTACAGGCTCTCCCGTTCAATGGAATGCTGCAGGAGAGAGATTGACCTGAGTAGGGGCCCATTGGTCTGGGCCAAAATAACACTCCAAATCAAGGTGAACTTAGCTGTGCTTTTATGTTAGTTCACTTGGGTGTGTCTACTCATGATACAAGGTGAGAACAGTTGAGTTGTATCTGACTTGCTTGAAGACCATAACAGGAATGGCAGATGTGATAGGAGAAGGCTTTTCAGGAGATTCCCTCCTGGGTAATTCCTTCAAAGCATGCTATAGATGGCCAGAATGCTCTGCAAGCCCTATACACCTGCACCTTGTAGAATACGGGAGTAGGAATGACATGGCATGCTAGTCCTGAGTCTCCTGTGGAAAATAACAATACATTCATCTCAAAACGGGCCATTTGTCCTTGTGTGTAAGAACCTGCACTATGCCTGATAGATTAACTAGGTTTTAAATATTGTCCTGGAATTAAGGGATCTTTGCCTGAAGAACCTTCCACCTGCTGTATTGGACTGTTCATGATATATTTCTATCATCATCTAGAAGGATTTGAATGATTGTGTCCATGTAGCAGTAAGGAAAAGTGTTGGATGAGAAGAAACATAAGGAGTGTGATGGAGTTGACAGAGTTTCAGCTGCTATAAAGCCATGGGCAAAGAATTATGCATCAGTGTTCAGCTTTCTCTTGCTCTCTGAAAATGTTCTCAAGTACTAATGCTAAGTCGTATACAAATCCTTTGGATGGAAATGTTGACTTCTGCAGGGTATGTGAGTGAGCTTTATTGCATATGCAATGAATGTGTCCAAGTGGTACATTGAATGTGTCCAAGTGGTACATAGATCAAAGAGATTCAATGATGGAGCTTCCTCAGCCTTGTTCTTTGCCCTTAGCCTTAAAGAATTGCAGTCCTGGCACTTAAAGGAACAACTAATCTCCAGCCTGAATGTTGTCATGAGAATATGGAGACACACATATTACATGAGGAGTATGGAGAGGGAGAGCCGTTATATCCCAATGTCTTCTCTGCTGCCTTGCAGAGTCAGATGAGTCACTAGCTTTATGAATTCTCATCTGCAAATGGAGGAAGCCAGGAAGGCATGCCACTCTTCAGGATAGACTCATGTCTCCTTATCTCACTGAGATTCTTACAGGATAGTGGAGTGTTTCTAGATGTTGGGCCCAGGCAGGGTTCAATGCTGAGCAACTCTCAACTGACCAATTGCTTTGACAGAGACTGCATGATGCTCTGTGAGGCTTTTTCTAACCCATACAAAAGGCTTTGCTTTGAGCTTTGGGGTTTTACTATAATACAACTGCGTGCAATCAGATTCAAACTGAGTATCTTCAGCTCTTGAATCATTGCAGGGATTGCACAGGAAAATTATACAGAACAGGGTATTCATTCTAGTCAAAGTACAGAGGGCTAGGTGCCAAGCAAGGAGCTTATGCGATCCTTTTCCTTAGATGTCTTTCCAGACCACAGCTGTATTCCATCTTGCATACAGTTTGCATGTAATAGAGTTCAAACGTACTTGACAGCTAGTTTCAACCTATCCGATATGCAGAAAAGATGTTGGACCTTCTGGCCTTCATGAACACATCTCTTCCTCCATCATGAATATGCTGGGCTATTTGGAAGAGACTGGACAGCTGTATTTTTGTGTCATTTTTCTGAGGACTCCTGTTTGAGGGGTGCATGATATCAGTAAAAATTCTA
Source organism: Nothura maculosa (assembly GCA_032353885.1). Lineage (NCBI taxonomy): Eukaryota > Metazoa > Chordata > Aves > Tinamiformes > Tinamidae > Nothura > Nothura maculosa. Next base: position 86,956 of record JAUBOD010000355.1, on the reverse strand, counting down.
TAATTACTCAAGCAAATGTGGTATTTTCCCTGTCATTAAGTCGCCAGATGCTGTTTATTTTCTCAGATGTTGTGTGAGACAGAGACCTAGTCCATAAGTTAATTCATTTCTCAAAAATAAGAAACTGATTGTCTTATTCTTTTGTTTGTTTGTTTCCAGTACTCTTTGGGATTTAATATTATCTAATTCCACATGTCAGGTGCCCTAGGAAGAACATCTATAAGACAGGAATAATTATTTTTGCCTCAACGCCAGCTGCAGTAGGGTTTGTATCTCCCTCATCTGATCTTCTAGGGTAGAACTTTCCTGAATCGCTGAAGAGCTGCTCTAGTCTAGGTACCTTTAAGGACTATTCTGCAAACCATTGGCAGTTTTCCCTTAACCGAGTTGTATATGGCTGCAGCCTTTGTTGCAAAAGGCACGGGAAGAGCTTTCAGTACAGGAGCCACATTCAGCCTTGGGACATTTACTCTAACAAGGAGATTCAGATCTCAACATTTCAAGTCTTACTTTGGTCTTTACTTCTCTGTCCCTTGTTAGCTCTTTTCTCATCTGCTACAGTGTACATAGAAAAGCCAGGTAGCATTCAGACAGAGCCATTGCTCGAAAGCCCTGAAAATATTCTTTTGACGCTCACTTACAGATAACAGGAATCCTGGGAACGTAAACCCACTTATTTTCCGCCCCATGGAAGAGGGGGTCAACATAGATTTCCCCAGCACCATACATTCGATCGCCCAGTTCCTAAACTCCACGCGGAAAACCCAGGACCCCAGCATGTACACCCAGCTGGTGGCCACTTTGGCCTATACCGCCGAAAAAGCCAAGTTTGCCACTGGAAATGAGCGGCAAGAGTGGATGGACCTGTTCATTGACACCTTCAAAATGGTGCACAGCGAGATTGTGGGCGACCCAGAAACTGTGCTAGGGCTTTGCTGACATCTCCATTGTAGATCGTATGAAGTGGGTGGAGGCAGAGGCCTAGTGGAGATGGGAGAATCATTTGGATCTGTAAACATCTTTCCTCAAGTGTCTACTTGGCAGAGAGGATGAGTGGATCAGTAGATGCTTTTAGTTAGGAGAAACACAAGTAGCAAGATAGCTTGGTTACATTCAGCCATGTACATGACGCAAGGGTTGGATCTCTCCAGCTTGGCTGGCTGATGGCAATCTTTGACTACAAGCTTCTGCTTCACCTACTGCTTTCCTGCAGAGGAACTTCCAGCCACTAGCAGGACAGCTGCTCTGCCTTGGTCTCTGAATTAGCCAGGTTTCTCCCCCTTTGCCTTCCCTCCTTGGCAAGCTAGTCTGCTGCAGCAGGGAAAGAGCACTGCAGAGTCCTCAGCCACACAAAGGCCCAAGGCTTCAGTTATGAGCCTGTTGGCACATGTATGACTGAGGGCAGACAAGAGCAGTTTGGGTGCAGAGAGCCTAGTGATGTGCTTTTCCTATACTTTCTACATACCTTATTGCTGACTGCTTCTGAAGTGTCTTCCAAGCTCTGTCTTCTGGTTAACCGAGTGCTGCTGTCTTCAGGTTGTACAAGCCATTAGTATGGCAAGACTGGCCAAGCTAGATGTATCTCCTTTTGCTGCAGCTTCAATAGACAATTTGTGGCATTAAATGGAAAGAGCGAGCAGTAAAGAAAGGTGATTTTGGCTTTTCTTCAAGAATGCAAAAACCCTAGTAGTGCTTTTGTCACAATATATATGTTTTGTGTGTGCTTTTTACTCCGCTTTGTTGTGTATATGTTTGTTTTTTCTCTGTCTTAAATAGCTACATACAGCTATTCATAGCCAGGAGATAGAGTTATGTAGAACCAGGAAATGTAAAGCAAAATCCATGACTGTGCAATCATAACTATGTGACACATTAAGATGTTCAAAAGCACATATTTAAACATGATATAGTTCATAAAATCCATAACCAGTTCTAGTCTTGATTCAGAAAGTCTATAGGCCTATCACTTGTGCTGTAGTATGTTTGCCTAGACAAGGAGCAATATGTCCATGAGTTCACCTGTCGATGGCTTTCACTAAAAGTTAGACAGATGACTGCCATTTGGGCCTCTAAAGTAAACGTTGCCCTGTAAAGCGATAAGAAGATAACACAAGACTTGAGTGTACAGATGCGAGTGTAGAGGTATTTAGTGCTTGCAAGTGACCTCTCTGACTGACTTAATATTATTGCAATAAAGTCTAATGAGCAAATGTACAATTTAATGGGCAGAATGGAGATGTGAAGTCTTTAAATGATGCATTTTGGCTTATTATGAAGTTTGTTTTCAGGTATGTGGAGACAGTTACCAAACTGCAGCTAAGCTCAGAAATGAGATTTGGAATGAGGAATTTACCTGCTTGGAACATAATACTAGATTTTATTTGAATTTTGTTCCAAAATCTGGGATTTGCCAAACTAGGCTAGTCCAGCAACAGGCACTCAAAGGGATTTGTGTCATTCAACTTGTGACCAGGCTAAATGGAACTGCTCAAAGACAACCTTATGTCAGCATTTTAGCACATTTTTGCTCATGGTCGGTGCAATACAAGAAGTTTAGAGAATTACACTACTGCAATATAAGGAGAAAAAAATGATTCAAAGAGCTCTTCCTACCTTTAAATGGCTTGCTCAGAGTTTTAGGCAAAGGTTTAGCAGAAGGATGAGAATCTGTCTCTATCCAAATTCGTATATTCTAACATCTTCTTATAATCCACATATAGATAGTTTTTGCAAAACCAAACTCTCTATTTTGATTTTTATCCCAAAAGTTAGTGTGTGATTTAGCCTGTTGTGGTGCCTCTGAGAAGACTATACTCGATTAAGTTCCCCCAATCACGAGGCTAAGGAGAAGTCCTTGAGTACAAGTACAACTAGATACCCATAGGAAAATGCTGCTTTGAAAAGAACACTTTTGGGCTAAACTGACTTGCTGTGTAATATAACTTTAGGAAAGTGAGTTTAGATGTCGTTGCTTATTCCATTTCCACTGGAAATATTTCCACAAAAACCAGTATAAGTGTTTGGAAACTAACTTTTTTTACCTCTAAAAAATCTTCAATTTACTTTGAAGAATAGTTATGAGAAAGCATCTGTCTTGTCCGAACAGTATTTGCATTTACCCTTATTAGACAAAAGCAAGTGAATGTAGTGGTTTGATAACATAATCCTGGTGAGTCCCGGTGCATTATGTGAATGGGTGAGATTAACTTGCACATGTACATCATTAGTTGAATTAGCAGCACTTGGGCACTAGTATCTGCGATATGAATCTGCTTTAGACAACACTTTTCTAAGAATATTCAAAGGTGAGTACATACCTTTATTGCTTTGAGTGGAGTAATGAATTTGAAAATGTGATGTTATATAGAGCTTATGAAGAAATGTTACTTCCTATTGGAGATGGCTATATTGGGTATTGCTGTTGTACCATGGGCAGAAGTGGTGTTGAATAATCTGCGAGTACAATGCATAACAACAGCATTCCTGCTGCATGGGAGTTCAGTCCCAGCCTGTTGAATTTTGTGTTCAGTCACCTGCAGTTACTGATGGCTTTTTAAATGCACTTACAGACCTGCTAAGTTTTCTGTTGTGTATAGCTATACTTTCTTACTAAACTTGCATTCATTTTGTTCAGATCATAGGTGGAATTAAAAAACACTTTGTTTTTAGTACCTCACAGTGCTGAATCCAGCCCCATGTATAATAATATTCAGCACTGAAAGAGGATTTTGTCAGGTAAATGGATTTTTTTCATCATACACAAATTCAACTTAATATGAAACTCATACAACAAAAGCTACCCCTTGCTGGAAATGGATGTTCAGTTTAAAGCTGCTCCAGAATCCTTTGTGGCTTGCCAGTCATACAACACAACATGATGTCTGCTCTGTTTTGTTCACCTTATCACTTTCAAGATATAATCCTAACGTCCTCATCATGGGATTGCTTGACAGGCCATAGTATGGCTATTGCTCTGCTACTGCCATGATGGAAAAACTCAAGAAGTGACCCGTCCTGGCACATGTCTGACTAATGTCATGGTTTCTTGTGGTGGTCTCTCATAGATCTCAGAACTAATGCCCATAAAGAGCCAGTGCCCACAAGCTGAGGCAATCAAAAGCAAAGGTCCTGTTACCAGTCACCAACAACTGGTCCTTTTTTAGGCAAAATACACAGAGACTCTTCCAGCCCACACTGCACAAGGGAAACCCTAGCCTTCTCCTATAGGCTTTCTTCCACTCCCAACTGTTGTTTTTCTCTTTCCTGCAGAGCTTTCAGTGGCCCAGTGCACACAGCGCCCCGTTGATGTCGTCTTTTTGCTCGATGGCTCTGAAAGGATTGGGGAGCAGAATTTCCGGAAGGCCTCCAAGTTTGTGGAGGAGGTAGCCCAACAGCTCACACTAGCCAGAAGCAACAATGACAACATGAATGCCAGGATTGCCCTCATGCAGTATGGCAGTGAGAGAGAGCAGGAAGTGGTCTTTCCCCTGACGTACAACCTAACTGAAATCTCTAATGCCCTAGCGCAGATCAAATATCTGGATTCATCCTCCAACATTGGGTCGGCCATCATTCACGCCATCAACAACATTGTGCGCAGGCCTGGGGACACACAACGAGTTGCCCGGCGCAATGCTGAGCTCTCTTTTGTCTTTATCACTGATGGCATCACGGGAAGCCAGAACCTTGAGGAGGCCATTGACTCCATGAAGAAGCAGGATGTTATGCCCACAGTTTTGGCTCTTGGGAGCGATGTAGACATGGATGTCTTGCTGAAGCTTGGCCTTGGGGACCGGGCAGCCATCTTCCGGGAGAAGGACTATGCCAGCCTCTCCCAGCCCGGCTTTTTTGACAGGTTCATTAGGTGGATATGTTAATTGAAGGGAGTGCACATGTCCTCCCCTCACCAGTATACACACCCCAGATACTCCTTGTTTTATTTTCTTTCCTTTGTATGGTTGCAAGCAACTCTGAGCTCACCCAGAACAGCCTGTACACAGCTGTCCTCTGGGTTTTCCTTTCTAGCAAAAATTCAGAGCTCCTATTTGATTTTCATGATGAAATCATGTATCTTACATTTATGGTGCTAACTGAAATCAAGATCGAAGCAGGATACAGAGCCATACAAAATACTTCTGTAACGCTTTACACGTACCAAGCCATTCCTTTGTGTATGTACTGTAAGGTTAGGAGGTCTCACCAAAGAAACAGGAAACTTCTGTAGTTCAACAGAACAAATGATCATCTCTAATTTTCAGAAACTGTTGTTCTTTTGTTCTCTCTTCGTTCCTTGAGGAGTTTTATGCTCTCAACCAATCCACTCCTCATCCTTTCTCTTCCCATAGTACTTCTGCCCCCTGAGAGCACTCAGGGAGGATTTTTTTTTTTTTTTTTTTTTTTTTTTTTTTTTTTTGTTGCTGTTCCTTTTTTTCTAGGAGTGATGGGATGGGCCTCAAGATGTTCATCAGCCTAAGTTAGGCTCAGTGCCTTCTGCACTTGTCTGTAGATCCACATGCTCCTTTCAGGGATCATTCCCAAACTTCATAGATCAATTTAGAGATTTTCATTCTCCTGTGGGACATACCTCTGTTACTTCCTTCTGCCATTCCTATCTTTATCAAAACCTGCTACACTACCCATAATTCTGAGTCTAGCCTGAATAAGTCTGAGAGGTTTAGCATCTCCAAATGCTAGACTATATACCAGGCACAGTTGCCTCTCACTGTCATCCCAATGTGCTCAAAATAATCATGGTGCCTTTTTCCAAACAGTATCTGCCAAGCACTACCCAGATTTGAACTTGAATTGTGCTATCTGCAAAAATCAACAAATAAACTCTTTTCACTCTCTCCTGAAAAGTCTCTGTAGTTCTTTTGTGTTTGTTTCACTGAAGAGCTGATTCTCTTGATGTTAAATTGGCTTGACTTTTCTTAAAGGTTGTAGAGCACCATTCTGTAAACCAGCATATCTTTCCAGGAGTCTGAGTGAAGTCTGCAGTTAGACTGGCTCAGCCTATAGCTCCATCCTTGGGCATATGCCTAGGTGTGACCACGGCAAAGTAGAAGTTTTGACCTTCCCAAGGACTGCAGCATTTCACCAGACCCACCTCATTACTGATGTTCAGGGAAACACCGCCTTCTAGTTTTCCTTACAAGAGGAGTGCAAGGCCCCTGGTGCCCGACTGGATGTTATTCTGGGCTATCTGCAGTAGCTGATCCTGCCTGAGCAGGTGAGTTGAACCAAGTGATCTCCAACTATCCCTTCTAAACCCTGGGTATATTCTGTGTTTCTTTTCCCACTACAGAGGTGATGTTGCAGCTGAAACAAGCTTTCCCCTTACCTTCTTCAGTTCTTATTTCATCCAGCATTTGTGTGTCTAGAGCATGGCAAGTGGATCAGGGCAATGCAGAGAATGGGGCATTTCTGCATGGTAGAATTTGGAGGAGAGATCAAGCAGGATGTGGGTTTTGTATAGGGGGGTCTCTCAGGCAGAGGGTGCAAAGGAGTCCACAGCATGGATACAAGGAGACACTGCCAGTGCACACACAACTCTGGGCCAGTGCAGACATGGCTGTGAGAAGCTATTGCTGAGTGTGCTGTTGTATCAGTACCATGTGTTTTGTTCCTTTGAAAAGGAGAGCTGTAAGGGGAGCTTCTTGTGAAGGAAGAGGATGAAACGTGACAACATCCAGGTAGAAGCTGTGGTGAGAGGACAACTAGGAATTCTAAGAAGGATGCTGCCTTCCAGGTGTGGAGTCTAATGCTCCAACACAAACACATACACACTCACACACTCGCTCTCAGCAGTAATGCAACAAAGATCTGGACAAGGAATAAATTAGTTCCTGAAAACCCAGGCTAGCAAAAACCACTGGCCATGGGCAGCCCACTGCGTTGACAGAATCTCTGACACCTGGCCGAGAGCCATATAGTATGTAGTACATACTGAGCATGTCACAGTCACATAATCATGGTTCAGAGGCCTGGGAAAGAAAAACTCGCTACTTCTTTTCTATTTCAAACATCCAAAATTTTACATTGATAATCTGTACAGTTTATCAAGGATAGGGACCACAACTACCAAGGTTTACACAAAATTTAAGGAGCTCTAACAAGTGATGGGATCCCTTTAGCATATCATACATCATACATATCATACAGTGATGGTCACACATCAAAGAGCAGACTGCAAGTCATCATGTAGTGCTCCCTGTGTTGCTGTCTGCAGTATTCATGAGTCATTTTTAGTGAAATGCAGAGGTATGAGAGTGAATCCCTATGCAGACAGGGGCTGTATCTAAAGACAGAGGGAGGAATTGACGGTTGTATTCATGCAATGATTTCAGACTACAGAATTTACAAACTAAAACCAGGAAAAATCACCCAACAGACAACTCCAGTTTGCAGAGAAAGGGAAAAGGAACAAACTGGTAATCCTCATGAGACATTCATCTTCATGTTTTGCTTCTGTTCATTCCTCACCAAGCAGGTGGGAGCCCATGCTCTTTAGTCAGAATCAGAGCTGCTGCTGCTTGAGCTGCTTGAGGAGTGCTGGAGGAGGAAGAGATTAATTTTAGGATAGCATGGAAATACGTCTCGTGCCTTTTAACATAGGTGTCTATGATCCTACTGCCCACAGGAGTTGTTGCTCTCTGCTGATACTGACAGCACAAGTTCAACAGCTAGAGCGGTCCCAGCAGAGGGGCCGCAAAAAGATAAGGTGGATTCACGGTGCCAGTGCCAACCTGGATCAGGACTGAATCTGTCATACACATCTGGTGCATCTCTGACTGCCTCCAGAACCAGCTAACTCACCTTCTTTCAGGTACCTTTGCATGTTACCAGGATTAGTATACTGACGTTTGCAAATTATAATTATGGTAGGGCTAGAGAGGAGGAAAGATATTTAAAAAGGATGTTCTGGTTAATTACAATCCAGAAAAATTCTGTTCTCTGTCAGTGAGGGCAAACATCAACACAGATAGCTTTCCAAGGTATTAAACGCCAAGAGGATATTATGGTTTGGTTTGTTTGTAGAATGCTTTTCTGATGGTGCAACTGGAGCTTTTGTTCAGAAGACAATTGTTCAAACGTACTCCAGATAGTACCAGTCATTAAGAAGGCATTTTCTTTGGGGCTTTGGGAAGCATTTAGGAAGCCCTTCTCTTTCCAAGTGGAGATTGCTGTTTAGGTGCTTGACATTCCTCCTTACCTTGCCTCCATGGTGCTTATGGTCACACTTCGTGTGTTTCTTCTTGTTCTTCTTGTGCTTCTTATGATGGCAGCCAGGCTGGCATGGTGGGCACACCGGCACCCCTGGAGGGGGGTGCCCATGGGGGTGCCCATGGGGATGCCCGTGGGGGTGGTGCCCATGGTGGTGGTGCCCTGGTGGGTGGGGGCCATGGGGGTGGTGTCCAGGTGGAGAGGGACCGCAGGGGTAGCCACCCGGAGGTCCAGGGGGATGCGGCATGGGGGGCACTGCTGGAGGGCAGCCAGGATAGGGGGCTTGCGGCGCGCAGGACCCAGGGTATGTTGCAGGGGCAGGTGGGCAGATCTGTACTTGTGGTGGTGGCACCCCTCCAGGTGTTCCTAGAAAGAAGAGAGTGTATGTTTGCAAGCACAGGCAGACCCCGTGCATCTCCCCAGACAGCTGGTCCCTGCAGTCCCCTCCCATCACAAGCAATGCCCCATCCCGCTCTGGTAACAAAGCACTCCCTTTGGGAGCCAATGGAGCCCGTGACTCTGCCCATGTCCTGCTGAGCCCCCTCACCTTGGCTGTTGTTCCACATCTCCTCCTGGTGCCTCCAAGCTGGAAGGGAAGGACAAGAGGAGAGGTTAATGGCCACTCTTGTAGTCCAAGCCAGACCCTGTGACTCACTTTGCTCCCACATCCGCTTTGAGAACGTGGCCTGGGCAATATAGGCCTCTTGCCTTGCACACCTTTGCTGGCCCCTATGCCATGCTAAGGGCATGCCATGTGCTGTACTGCAATCCAAAGGTGGAATATGGCTCTCTTAGCTGCGCTTCAGTCTTCAGACTTGGCTGTACCAATTGCCACTAACCTCTCCTCAGCCCTGAATTCATTATCCTTGGATCTCGGTGGCCCCAACTGTGCAAACAGCTCTGATGTGTAGCCCCAGGGTACACCGTAGTATTGCTGGTCCTGGCTCCCTGGGGACATGTCCCTTCCACAGGGGACATCCTACTGTAAGTATGCCATGGTGCTCTGAGCAGCCAGGACCTGTCTCATCTGCCCCAAATATCTATCTCTGATAGATATTTTATTTGATTTTGAGCACAAACTACAATATTCCTGTCCCTAGGTTTCCACTCCACCACTGATCCTCACAGCTGCCCTTTCCCTCTTGGTGATAGCCATGTCCTCCAGCAACAACTACCCTGCCTCAGTGCACCCAACAAAGCCTGGGCAGCTGGCGTCAACACAAAGAGTGTTAAAGAATAAACCCTGCTAGGCCCAAAGCATACCTTCCCAGCAAGCTAGTGTGCTTAGCCCCTGGCTGCCCAGCTGCAGAATCAGCACGCCCTGGCCCACAGACAGGCACCTGTGCTCCTGCTGCCCCTTCATATGCCCTGCACTGCTACTCCAGGACTTTTACCTACGTTTTAGCAAACTGACCCAGCAAAGGCAATTGCAGCAAGCACACTGTGTTCAGTTGCTGAGCCCAGGGCTGTCCCCAAGCTGCCTTGGCTCAGGGTCTGCTGGACACAGCAGGGTCCTAGTGGTGAGTCCTTCCTCCCCACCGCATGGCTATATGGATATCTTCAGTAATGCATAGACTCCCCGCAACACACACACACACACACACACACACACACACACACACACAATGCAGTTGTCAGCCCCATTTGCCATAAATGCAAAAATCTCAAACCTCTGCTTTGTGAGACGAACCGCAACCTCTTCCCAGCAGCAGCCCTGTTGTCCTAGCACAGTTCTCCCTGGGGAGGTAGGACCAGCCCTCCGGCACCCTTTAAATGGGTGGACACTCCTGCGGGCAGGACTGACGCCCTAAAGCCCTGAAACTGGCTTTACGGCTGCACTGGCAGTCACCTTGGACACGCAGGGAAATGCAAACACACCGCACCCAGCCCGGGCACAAAGGTCTGCCAGGCCTGATAAAAACCTGGTGGTGGTTTGAGGCACCCAGTGTCAGCTGATGGGGTGAGTCAGGTGTCCCTGCCATGAACCTAGTCCATGTGCCAGGCATCCACACGGGAGCCCAGGAGGGAACTGATGTGGGAAGGGCTGAGCCCCCTGACCAGGGCACTGGGGTTTAACTAAACATCCCTGTGTCAAGGTGAGAGCCGAACGTGGTGCCATTGACCCCCAGGAAGCTCTGTCCAGACATCCTGGCATTTCATTCTGGCTCCAGGGGACAAAATGCTCTGGAGCTGGGACAGCCATTGCACAGAGAGCTCAGTGCCTGCTGGTGGATTCCTCTGCTCTTCCTGATGGAGAAATGATGACTGGGAGTGGCAAGAGGTCACACTCAGGGTGCTGCAATGATGCCAGGGAGTGAATATCTGCCATTAGACCTAGGGATGTAGGTCTGCCCTCTTGTCCATAGGACAGATAGAGACATGAGGGACGCGTCGAGTACCTGACGTGTATCTTGTTTTCCCCAGTCTGGTGGGGCAGAGCTTCTCCCCATGCTGTCTGTGATCCCATTTACACGCCCCTGTGCTGCCCTGTGTTTGGCACCACTCCTTTCCCCACGCCAATGAGCAATGCAAACATGTTTATCATGCACAATGAAAAAGGCACCTTGCAGCAAGTGACTCACAGGGAGGATATTCTCCAGCCCTGGAGGCAGAGAGGGGGGCTGTCACAGGATGCTTTCTGAGTACAGAAACATTCGGGTTGTGTATGAGGTCAGGACATGCCCATGTGCAGGATTTTCCTATTCCAGCCATGCCCTCCAATCTGTGCTTTGTGAGTACTTCCAAGTGGTGCTGGCCACCCTAGCCCTGCATAGCTGGACTGGAGTGGGCTGGAGAGACCTCAGCATTGCCCGCTGCACCCAATGTGGCACAGACACACTTGGGGATGGTGCCTGAGCAGAGCAGCTCTCTCCATGTGGGTGCCAAAGAAGCTCAGGCAGGGACATGCAGCATGTTTCCCAGCTGTATTTGCCACACTGGAGCTCCACAGCCCAGCCTGGAGCTCCTCTCATGCCGACCGCTTCTCCAGCAGTGCCAGCACAAGCTCCAAGTTCTGCTTTGCCTCGTCCAGGAGTCTGGAGACCTTCTGGGACATCTGCAGGAGGAAGGAGGAAGTTAATCATTTACCACATGGAAGGGCACAGAAGTAAGTCACTCGTCTTTGCTGCCTGGCCCTGCCATGCACAGCCCAGCACAAACCTTGCTCACGGTGAAGACTAGGCATGCTGGATGTTTGGGCCACCCAGCCCTGGCACAAAGGGATTTGAGGGACCTCCTCTGCTTGTCTGTCTCACCTTGTCCTGGCCACAGGGCCCCCATGCACTGCTGGCATCAGGGCACGAGGTAGCCCCCACTTACCATTTGCTTGAACTGCTCATCTGTTATGTCTTTGAGATTGATCATGACATTGCAATAGGCCCCAAACACACCAGCTTCCAACATCTTGGCTCCCACCTATGAGAAAAAGATCTTTGAAAAGCAATTTCAATAGCCTAGTTAGTGAAACAGAGCAGCATTTCCATGTCCTGCATTAGGTCAGATCCTCCGAGTTGCCCCCAGATTTCTGATCTCAGTGACTCAATGCTCATTGCAGCATGCAGGCCTCACCTGCTACATGGAACAGTGCTTTCCAACCCAGTATTTTTGGCCTATGTCTTGGAAGACAAGAACTGCGGCCTTGCCACAGGGGTGGGGAGATGGAGTCAAGAGGTCCTAAACAGACTGCAAGCTGCCAGAAAGTTAATGGGCTAAAACAACTGTCCAGTTCAAAAAGCAGGACTTAAAAGATGACTGGTCTCCCCAGCCAGCTGAGCCACTCAGCAGTAGACAACCTTACAGGAAAAGCTAACAGGCCGGGCAGCCTGCGAAGCCGCAGTGAGGACAGGGTGCAGAGCGTGGTGGCCGAAGCCGCTCCGGAGCGTGGCGCCGTACCTGGATGTCAGATTTGCAGGCCAGGTTGCAGTGGCACGCCATCTCCTGCAACGCGGGCCACAGCCCGCTCGCCTTCTCCGCCAGGGCACAGGGCACCTCCACCGCTGTCTTCAGCCCCTGCTGCATGGCGGCCGCGCGCCTGGCGAGACGGGACAGCCCCGGCATGAACACCAGGACGAGCGCGCACTGCCCCGGGTAGCTCTCCTCCTGCCACATAGGAGCCCCTGCCCCCGTGCCAGCCCGCGGGCCCGCAATGGGGTTGTGCCATGAGCCATGTCCTCCCTGAAGCCTGCCCAGCTCACCTCACCTTCTCGTCAGGGGTGTTTTTTGGCAGCTTCATAGCTTCCTGCAGGAAAGGAAAAACAGCTTTGGTCAACCAGGACCTGAGACCCCCATGTGCCTCACAGCACGTACTGTTGTACACCTCTTTGCTTCCAAACCTTGAAAACATGCCTTTACCCCATGTGATGTTTCTTACCCAGGTTATAAACTGTTCTGAGTTGCCAGTCCAGCAGACTCTTTCTGAGCAGAGAGTTACCCATGCCCAGATGCTTCTCTGGATAAATGCGAGCACTCTAAGCATGGGGGAGCCCTTTTTCACCCAGTCACTGAGTATACCAGGTGCACATGCCCCAACAGACAATTCCTAATGTTGTGTTTACAGCTCCACTCCCATGGTTCCCAAGGGAAGGATGCAATGCCCTCACCCTGTTTCCAGCTGGAAAACCACCCCATTCCGTGTTGTATGCCCGATGGCAGCAGGATCTCACCATGTAGCTGCTGAAGGCACGGGAATCAGCATCCACCATGGCCACGAGCTCATCCATGGCTTGGTGGAAGGGAGGTATCAGCTTCCTCATGACAGCATCCAGCTCCTCAAACTGCCGCTTCCCATAGCTCATGAGCCCCACCATGCAGCCCAGCGCTGCTCCCTGCAAGGACAGGGCGCTAAGCCCTCAGATGGGAATCACTGCAGGAGTCAAAGCCCCACTCTGCCACCACGCCAGGTCCTACCAAGCTTGCCAAGAAGCCATCGACAGGAGCATCCAGGTAGGCAGAGTCACGCCATCCACCCTGGACAGGGGCACCTACCAGCGCAGACACGGCTGCAGACACGGAGCCTCCTCCCGGCGCTGCCGACCTCTCACCAACTGCTCGCACA
>JAUBOD010000355.1:0-13191 GCA_032353885.1 Nothura maculosa | reverse complement strand
GCGCTCGTGGTGAGCACGCGGGGCTGCGGCCGCCTCCACGAACAGCCCCCTTTTCCAAAAAAAAATACAACCAACAAAACAATTTTGCGCAATTTTAAGATGCGTTATGGTTTTTTTTTTTTGGTTTGTCCCCCGGACAGGCAACGGCGGCCCATGGGTTGTGTCATTTGCTTGGCTACCGGCACGGCACAAGAGAGGAGTGGCAGCAGGTAGGGAAGCGGCCTCAAGCCGGGAGGGTTGGCTGCAGCAGGCCTGTCAGATAACGCACCCTGGCCAAGCGGGAGGATTCCCCACCTGCCTTCTCCCATGAGGGGATAACCCTCTGCAACCCCTTGAAAGGCTCCACAGAGCTTTCAGTCAATTTAATTTGTGTTAATTGTCATGCAAATATCAAGTCCCTTCAAGCAAAATGACAGAATCTCAATTTTGTTGTTAACAGTGCTTGAGATGTATTGTCTTATGCATGGGAGTTTCTGCACAGTACAAACACTGAGCTGCATGGGGACCCTTTTAGCTGACCCTGGAGGTGCAACTGTGGCGCAGGAACTGGCAAAAGACCTGTGCAAAGCTGCCAAGACAAAACATTTCCAGTAAGAAATGGCTTTTTAGGGGTGCACAACATTTTACAGGCACTGTAAACACACCCTTCTGGTGCAAGATATGATGCTTTTCCTTCAGAGCAGCTCAGAAAAGCCCTTTTAAATGGAGTGTAATTGTGGAACCCAGATTATTTGAACAGTCTGGTTAGAAAAACTGCTCACAGCTAAGAGAAAGCCTTAATCTATTGTCCAGTTTCCTCACAGCGGAGCAATATGTGGCCTCTCCTGCGTGATTTTTAAATAATCAGGCTGGGAGAACATGTGACTGAACCACAGTTCAGTTTGGAAACAGCTCTGCAAAATGACTAATTTTACGGGTGTTTCTTCTGCAAGTTGGGAACAGTGATAGAGGGGACAGTTTCTTGAGCATCTACACAGTGGGAGCTGGTGCCCAAAATGGGGTTTCCACAAGGCCCCTGGCCTTGGAGGGGGCCATGGCACTCGCGAGCCCACGACTCAGCAGCTCTCCTCTCTGCCTGCTCCTTTCTGCAGATGTACCAGAAGGAGAAGGAAATCCTGGAGGAGCTGAGCCGAGTCACCGGCACCGACTTCCGACCCTTGACCGCAGACCTGTTCTGAGGGAGCCGGCAGCGCGGGGAGGACCGGGGTGGCCGCCGCCATCACCCGGGCCTGCGGCAGAGCTGCTCCGCTCCTCTCCTCAGCCGCCTCTCGCTGCAGGGGCCGGGCTGGCGCCGCCCCGGACGTGGCGCCGCGCGGCCATGGCGGCACCCGGCCGCCACATCCTGCTGCTGCTGGGCCTGGCCGTCCTGGCGCCGCTCTTGCCCACAACAGATGCCCAACGGCCGCCACCAGCGCCGCCGGGCGCCGCCTTCCGCGCAGGCCACGGTGCTGCTGCGCTGCCACCCGCTGCGGCAGCCCCGCGCACACGGTGAGCGGGGGGGCCAGGCCACGCGGGCTCTCGCCTCCTTGGCCCAGGGGTCTTTCCTCATCCCCTGTGCCCTGCATTGGAGCAGACACCTGGAGTGACATCCAGGGTGCCCTGAAGGTGTCCATGGCTCCATTTTCTTGGGTCCCTGGGGATTGGGGGCTTCCAGGGCCTCCTTCACCCTCTGTTTCTGGGCCAGTCCTTCATGATAGATCCTCCCTGAGGCCTTCCCAGAGGTGGGAGCAGTCTTGTTCATCCTGCACTGAGCAGGTGGTGCTCGTGCCCTGCACCTCCCTTGCACATGAGTGAGTGCTCATCCTGGTGTGTGCTCAGTGACCTCTGCCTCAGCGCTCCCCGCTGCAGGCCAGACTGGCCGTAGGGGCTGTCTCCATGAGCACCCATGGCAAAGTGCCAGCCGGACAAGAGACCCTTACATAGGGCCAGGCGGTGATGTCCTCACGACATCTGGGCCTTGGGCTCCTCTGTGAGTGGAGCGCCCACTGCTCCTCCTTCCCCTCACACCATCCTTCTCCTGTCTCTCCAGACAGCAAACTCAAGAACAGCTCCATCCCCGTACCGTTGAACCCATCATTTTGGAGAAAAATCCTCTGTGTAAACAACTTGGAGTCTCCCTAACATTGCTCTCTTCTCTCTAGTTACCTCTTGTACGACGTAAACCCTCCCGAAGGTTTCAACCTTCGTCGAGACGTCTATATTCGCATTGCCTCGCTGCTGAAGACCTTGCTGAAAAGCGAAAATTGGGTGTTAGTGCTGCCTCCCTGGGGACGCTTATACCACTGGCAGAGTCCTGACATTCTGCAGGTCCGAATCCCTTGGTCCAGCTTTTTTGATCTCACAAGCCTCAATAAAAACATCCCTGTCATTGAGTATGAGCAGTACATTGCAGGTAAAGGAGCTAATACATTGTATGAAAAACTAAATGTTTAAAGTATTTCTGGTTGGCTTTATTTGTTTGGAAACAACCCTGCTGTTATCTCAGAGATGAGTAATTGAAAGAAGGAAGAGAAGTAGATTCTTTAATTCTGATGAGCACAGTGCTGCAGTATTTTGTCTTGGCTGTCCTCTTCTAAAATTGTCATAGACCACTTCTTTCTGAACCCAGTTATTTGCCTGCTGTCCATTTTACAACAATATATAGCTTCAGGAGGGTTATCTCAACTGCCCTCTTGCTCAGAGCAAGACTAACTTCCAAGACTGGAGATTAAAGCTCAGGACTTTATCCAGTTGAATTATTTACAGTCTATTGATGGTCTAGCAAATCAAAGAAGTTTCAGAATAGGTACTCTCCCTGCCTTTTTTAAATAATCTTTGATTAGATTAAATCCAAGTGTCCTCACACTCAACAACACAAGTTGTACCTCATTCTTATGTACTAACTTGATTAAGTTTTGATTTTGTGCCTCACATTAAACATCTTTTTTTAAAAATTAATATTAGAATTGATAGATTTTTAACTATAGGTAATTCTGTTTCATACCTTTACTTTGTGGGTTTCTGTGCTTACAAATGCTCTGCTTTGCTTCCCGCTCAGAGTCAGGAGGGCCCTTCATTGAGCAGGTGTATGTCCTGCAAGGCTACGCAGAAGGATGGAAGGAAGGAACATGGGAGGAGAAAATCGATGAAAGGCCCTGCATTGACCAGCTTATGTATTCCAAAGACAAGCATGAATACTACAGGTAATATCTTGTAGTCTTTTTAGCATTCTCCTTTGTTATGTTCAGTGAGAAATTGGCTTTCTCTGACAGATTGTGTGTTTATTGTAGTGTGTTGTAGTGGTTCTCTGGAGGCTTGAAAATGATTTCCTTTGTTTTTTTAACAAAGACCAATAAAACCTGCCAATAACCTGCCAGACCTGCCAATAACAAAATACTGTACTGATACTGGAACATCAAATTCTTGTCAACTAGGCATTTAGTAAGATTTAGTAAATAACTATTTCATGTAAAATCTATGTAAAGACACTGAATGGCTTATTTAAATTATACATCTTCTTTCCAGGCCATACTGCTGATTCAGTTCATTTATATAAACATATTAATTCCAAATACAGATATATGAACCATTTTTTGTTGTTGTTGGTCTTTCAGGGGATGGTTCTGGGGTTATGAGGAAACACGGGGTCTGAACGTCTCCTGTCTGTCTGTCCAAGGATCTGCCTCTATTGTGGCTCCCATCCTTTTGAAGAACACTTCAGCCCAGTAAGTTACTTTTTAATGCTGTATATTGTATTGCATGCCCACAAACTTATTGCCAGTTTGGAAGAGCAGGGATAGCTTATATGCCCTATGCCACATTTGTGGTATTTCACTGTTGGGCTATTATGGTCCTTTAAAACCATTGTAGAAAGAATTTATCCTCTAAAGAGGACCTAACTGCAAATTATGTTAAATGCTGCAATACTGATAAGAGATGAAATAGCCTTGAGCTGCTTTTTATTCTCACTCAGGCGTCTAAATATATTTGCCACCTTGTGCTTTCCATTACCCTTTCATCCTGTGTCAAAAGGGAATGAACAGAGTAGAGCTGGTGTTTCTCAGGTTCACATCTCAGATCCTGAGAGGCAGTGCCTGGTCTTTTACTTCCATCCTCACTGGTGTGAGCTGAGTTTAGAGAAAACAAACAGCATGTTTCAGCTCTCTGCTCTGAGGTGCAGAGATGCCATTAGGATGATCAGAGGAATGGACAGCTGTCATATGAGAGAGATGGAGCATGATGAGATTTTCCCAGTAGCAGAAAATTTGCAGTCAGCCGTGACCTTTTAACACCCAAAGGCATATTAGCAAAGCAACAGCTACTAGGGTGTGAGGTGGAGAGTCAAGATGAGGAGATTATTGCCATCTATAAATACCTAAGGGGAATAAATCCATAGGAAGAAGACAAACCCTATAAACAAAAGTATGGGATTTGCCATGAGAGCAAACATATGCAAAAATATGACATACAGCTTTTCTAGAAATGAAGTGAAGGTCCTCAGTAGAGTAGTGGCTATCTGCAGTGCATCCTATTGGGAACAAAGGAAACAAAACCTTTCCTAGGGTCTTTCCTTAGTGGCTTCTCAAATTCTTTTTTTGGCCTACCTTAATATATTGTCCATTTAATTTCAGTAGCTGCTAACACACCTTTTTATTTTAAATAGCATTTATATGTTCTTTGCTCCATTATTTTTAAAAGGCTCTCAAGTGGCCTCAGCATGAGTATTATCTCACTGGTCACTTCTCTATCCACTCGTTTCAATCACTTTCTCCCTGCTTTGGTAGTCATATAATATCTCCAATAGCAATTAGCGTGAGGACTATGGGAGGGATTGTCATTTCTTGCCTGTGTTTAATTTTCATACAGGTAAATGTAGCAGTTATTGAGGAAGAGAACAGCATTACACAATGGCATAGTTCCCTTCTCTCTCCAGCAGGCTGTGGGTCATAGTTTGATGTGTGCAGGCTAGAGTGGCTGCAGATCCCTCGTTCTCTGTGTCCCTTTTGCAAAGAGATGATAGTCTGTGCTTTATCCTGCCTGCTGTATAAAGAAACATAGTAATGTAAATTCTGTTCCTAAGGGAAGTGCACTCAGTTTCAAAATTTTTAATAGGTCAGTGATGTTAGACAGAGCTGAAAACCTTCTTCATGACCACTACGGAGGGAGAGATTATTGGAATGTGAGTATTTTCCAGTTAGCTTCTCCAGATTTTCTACTTAGTGTTGATAAAATTATTTAGTAATCTTGATTTTTTTTTCTATCTTTAATATTTTTTAATTTTTAAAAAAAAAAGGTTTAGTAATCTTGAAAGTACCTTGTGTCTTGTATTTCAGTGGCGCACTCCAAAGATTGTCTTCAGGTTGCCACGGATTCCTGTAACTCAGGAATTTGTTTTGGTGTCTTATCCCCAGAGAGTCAGTCCTGCAAAGGGTTGTGTGTGGAAGGACCTCCCCTGTGCAGCACATCTGCAGTCAAAGGGAACCCCCTTTGTGCAGTTTGATCTCTAGTTTGCCCCAAGGGTAGGCATTTCAAAAGAGTTCCCAGAGTGTTCAGTGTCACCTTAATTCTCTCCCCTTTGGCTTCCATGGCAAAATTCCCACCACTTTCAGTGTAATGCTGAGCACTCTGGAAGATCTCATACAAAGCTCAATAGTACATGGAAAAAGACATACAAACCTCTTGGCTCCTCACTTGAGGAAAACGGTTTTCACTGCATTTTCTTTAGTGCGTATCACTCAACTGAGCTAACAGAGATAAAATTAAGAATTAAAGCTTTTTTTTTTTGGTCACTGTCTTATGGAATTGAAGTGACAGTGGCTACAGATATGAATTTTTATCATTTTTTCTTACAGGTGCTTTACAAGCTAAGTGTTTGTCCAGCATTTAACAGATACCTGCAATCCACTCTGTATACCTATGCATTGCAGAATCAGTTGAATATATTGGATATAAATGGTGTTATGATTTTGATTAAACATATACAGCTAAGATATAACATTAGGAATTGTTAGTGAGCTGCACTGGATATATTGGAAGTAACTGTCTTCCAGAAGTTCTCTGTATGTGAAATTACCTCTATTTATTCCCTTTTAGCCATCTTCCTGACTTGGCAACTGCTCTTATTCCAACAGACCCGTCGGAGTATGGTGTTTGCCAAACACCTCCGCGTAGTGGGAGATGAGTTCAGAAGCAAATACCTTCAATCCACAGATGAGGCAGACAGGACTCATTACAATGAGGACTGGACACAGATGAAGGTAAAATTGTGACAGTCTGTTCTCCATAACAAAAGTAATACCTTTTTTTTATTGACTTGTTTACTCTTGGCTGTACAGGGGATGATAGAAGTTACCTATGAATCTAGCTCAGATCATGGTGGACGTGCACATTTTAAAGTGTATTTATCTTTCTCCCTAGGTTAAGATAGGCACAGCTCTAGGTGGTCCATACCTAGGAGTTCACCTGAGAAGGAAAGACTTCATCTGGGGTCACAGAGAAGATGTGCCTACCCTGCAAGGAGCAGTGAAGAAAATCCGCAGCCTCTTGGACACACATAAACTTGAAAAAGTTTTCCTGGCCACTGACGCTGTTGAGGAGGGTAGGCAGAGAACTATCAGTTTAGTTCCAGTTGCTAACTGGAAATTCCTGTGCCTGCACACCAGAAAAAGGAATTGAATAGAATGGGCAGCCTTTTCCCTTCAAACTGTCCAGGTGATACCCAGGCATTAATGTTGTATTTCCCACAAGCAGTTAGTTTGACTATCTCTCTGATGGAAGATTGGAAACTGAATAAGTGACGTGGTGTTTCTGCCTTTCCTTCTTCTTATATCCCACCTTTTCCCATTGCATTTTGCAGACTCACTGATGAACCAGTGGGATGTGATTTAGGAAATCTCTTTTTCTACTTCTTGTTCTAAAGCAGGATTATTCCCAACACCAGCTCCAAACAGCCCCAGTTGTGTCTAGACAAGGACTGGAAATCCCCAACTATGGAGTTCCTTTCTTGAACTTGTTCCATCCCCTCCTGGTAGTATGTAGGGATTATGTTTCAATATACTATGTATTATACCCTACAGGTATAATATCTGCAAGAATAATCCTGCAGGGTTGGACTATGTAATAACTAATCCAACTTTACTGTCATTCAGGGCTACTTGATAGATCATCCTGTAGGATTTAGACAGCAAAACTGGTGGTTTTGGCACTCCTAGCCTTTGCAGGTTTCACCCCGCTGTCAGAATTACTTCCTTGACAATTTGTCTCTGTGTTCCTGACTCCTGCCCCTGCCTAAAATAATCTGACATTTGGCAAAAATTTCTACAATTCATGTCTCTCCTATTCTGTGATTCTGTAATTCGTACGTAGATTTTAGGTTTCCCTGTTTGAAACTGTTCCCTCAGGAGTTACTTCAAGCACGTGTATTTTCTGACAGTAGTAGATCATGCTTTCTAGCATAAAATTGAGCTAGGTATTTTGTGTCTTTCCCTTATATAGAGGTTGAATTGCTCAAGAAACTGCTGCCTGAGATGGTGAGGTTTGAACCCACGTGGGAAGAGTTGGAACTCTACAAAGATGGAGGGCTGGCTGTGATTGACCAGTGGATCTGTGCTCATGCAAGGTAATCAATTTGACTTTTCTGGGTGGAGCCAGATTTTACAGTCACAAACCTGAATATTGCCTTTGACCCAGATAGAGTTGATTACATTTCATTCATTAAAAGTCACTGGACTGAGATGAGTCACTCGTAATCTAAAAAATTAGCCCTCTTCACCAACCACTTCTGCTCTCTCCACAGGTATTTTATAGGCACCTCTGTTTCAACATTTTCCTTTCGGATCCATGAGGAAAGGGAGATCTTGGGCTTTGATCCAAAAACAACTTACAACCGTTTTTGTGGTGAGAAAGAAAAAAACTGTGAGCAGCCAACTCACTGGAAAATTGTATACTAATATGCAAAGAAATCCAAGGACTTCAGTACTGGTGAGTGCAAAAAATAAAGAAGGACTACAGGGAAATACATCCTTTTGATGAAACTACTACTCTCCCTTTTTCTCAGTGTTTTTCTGACATCTGGGTTTTGAAGCACAAGCAATATTTGTCTTCTTAGCCAGGTACTGATGGAACCAAAGAAAATGAAGTCACCCTAAGATTCACTTGTCAGCATAACCAGGATTAGAGGACAACACTGGGCACTACGACTGAGAACTGAAAAGCCAAAATTGTCCTTTTGAGTAACAAATGAAGTAAATCAAGCTTTTCCTGTAAAGCTGTGAAGAAGAGGAAAAATCTTTTATAATTGTAACACAACTGTGGTCTGTAAAATATTTCTATTTTTACCTGATGTGTTTTTGTTTGAGATCGGCACTTGCCTCTCTATTCACAGAAGAACATATTTTATTTTGGACCTTGCACAATATAGGCTGCAGATAGTGTGTAAACTCTGGAGTTCCTCGGTGCAGTCTTCCATTTTTAGGTGGTAATGTGTGAACATTCAAACTGTCCTATTCAAATCATGTTCAATAATGAAAAGAGAAGGTCATATTTCTATATGAGCACTGAGTTCTTATAATAACAGTCTCAGTGGAACGGTCCTTGCTGAGACAGAAATTGGTTTTGTAGGGTGGTGAAAAAAAGCTTGTTTCCTCTTGTGTTTTTTCTTAACATAAGATGCTACTTCCCATCTTCCTTCCTCTTGTGTTTTTTCTTAACATAAGATGCTACTTCCCATCTTCCTCCCAAGAATCCCTTCAGTTAGACTGATGCCAAAGGCCTTTCCAGCTTCTGTGTCAGTTAAACTGATCAACCTATTAAATCCGTTTTCACGGGATGGTTGAGGTTGGCCACCCTGTCACCCTTACAGTAAAGTTCTTCCTCATATGGAGATGAGACTTCCTATATTTCAATTTGTACCCATTACTCCTTGTCCTGTAACACAAAGTAACCTCCAGCCACCACTGAGGAAAGTTGGCCTCATCCTCTTTGTCTTCTCCCCACAGGTTTTTGTACATGTTCATAAGATCCCCTATCAGTCTTCTCCAGGCTAAACAGGTCCAGCTCACTTAATCTTTCCTCATAAGATAGAGGCTCAAGTCCCTTAGTCATCTTCATCATTCTATATGGGATCCTCTGTAGAATTTCCACATCTGTCTTGTCCTGGGAAGCCCAGAACTACACCCCGTGCTCCACGTGTGGCCTCACCAGAGCTGAATAGAGGGGCAAGATCCCCTCCCTCGACCTGCTGGCAATACTCCTGAGGCAGGCCAGGATCCCATTGGCTTTCTTGGCCACAAGGGCACATTGCTCACTCACGGCTAACTTGTCAACCAGAACTTCCAAATCCCTCCCCACAGAGATGCTTTCCAGCAGGTCCTGAGGTTATTCCTCAGGATATCCTCCTGAGGATATTCCTCAGGACTAGTACAGGTTCCTGAGGTTATTCCTTCCAAGGTGCAGGACCCTGCACTTGCCTTTGTTGAACATCATGAGGTTCTTCTCCATGCAACTTTCCAACCTGTTTAGGTCTGTTTGAATGGCAACACAGCTTTCTGGGGTGTTAGCCACTCCACCCAGTTTGATACCACACACAAACTTTCTGAGGGTGCACTCTGTCTCTTCCTCCAAGTCACTTATAAGTTAAACAGCCCTGGACCCAGTACTGACCTCTGATGGACACCAGTGACCACAGACCTCCAGTTAGACTCTGCATCTCTGATCACAATCCTCTGAGCTCTGCCATTGAGCCGGTCCTTGATCCACTCCACTCTACATTCATCTAACCCACACTTCCCTAGTGAACTTTCCTAGAAGGATGTTATGGGAGACATTGTCAAGAGCCTTTCTAAAGTCAAAGTAGACAACAACCACTGCTTTCATCCAGCCAGGCAGTCAGCCCATTGTAGAAGGCTAGCAGGTTGGTTAAACACGACTACCCCTTGGTGAACCCATGCTGACTACTCCTGAGCATCTTCTTTTCCTTGACATGCCTAGAGATGTTCTCCAAGATGAGCTGCTCCATCACCTTTCTAGGGGCAGAGGTGGTGCTGGCTGGACTCCAGTTTCTGGGCTCCTCACCCTTTCTGAAAACCAGAGTGAGGTTGCCTTTCTTCCAGTCGTCCAGCACCTCTCCTGTTCTCCATGACCCCTCAAAGATGATAGAGTGGCTGAGCAATAATGCCTGCCAGTTCCCTAACACCTGCAGTTGCATCTCATCAAGGCCCATAGATCAGTGGGTGTGTAGTTTGCCTAAATAACCCAATCCTTTTTTCACATGGATGTTTTTACTTTTAACAGGGAGGCAAACTGAGGAAAATGACAGATGACACAAGTCTTTGGGCCCTGAAAATATGTTTTTAATTCCAGCAGATGTTCCATGTCCTGTTGCAGTCTCTGATGGAGACATGTGAAGTAGATGTTTCTCCTTAAGATCACTTTTACTAGAGTATGCTCCTGTTATTGGTCCCTGTACTTGCTTTTTCCTGTTGGCTTGACTAGGAATACATATAACCCACCTGCAGCGTGCACCTTACGTTTCATAGAAGCTCCTAGACAATGAGGTGGTTTCCTCCTGTGCAACTGCAGTAAGAGCTGTGAAGACATTTCAGACATCGAGCAGTATCAGCTCTCTTGTTCCTAGCAGCGGCTTATTGTATCTCCTTAGAGAAAGTGAGTCTTTCTGGTGGTGAAGCAGAGAGCCCAGCATTTCATAGCAGTGCCTTTTTCCACCAAGTCAGATGTTCTCATTTAGCCTGTGTGCCATGTAAAGTGATGGTGGCATTTTACATATAACATATACCTCGTTTGTTAAGAAAATAAAAAAGCTTTGTAGCATTTTATGTGGCTTGTCTGTGTTGCTTTTTGCTTTGTTACCATGTATTTTGCCGTCTCAGGATCTGACTCTCTCACGTCCATTTCCAGTATAGGAGAAACTGAGATAATCTCAATACCTGCGTGCTCCAGCGAGGCTTTTCTCATCATCTGTTCCATGACAGGCTGCATTAGCAACACGGTCACCAGCAGTCGAGATGTTGACGAAGAGTGTCCGATGGAGAGTTGTTAAGACGGTCGCAGGCTGGAATACATGGGGTATAGAGAGAATAAGGGAGTTAGGATGGGTTTTGTTTGTTTTTCAGTCTGGAGAAAGTGAAAGGAGGAGGAAGCTCTAACTGTTGTAGTCCACTATCCAGAAGTAGTTGCAGAGACAGCTTTCTGGAAGGTGCACAGTAAAACAAGAACTTACAGATATGGCATCAGTTAAAACCCCTTGCCCTCCAGAGTGGTGCAGCCCCGGGAAAAGGCCCAGGGGTGAGGGGTGGACCTTTGGGCTGTGCTGTTTCTGCTGCACGGAAACAGCCCAAGCACCACGGCAGGCACCAGAGGAGAAGCTCGCGCGCAGTTAGATTTCACAGAAAACAACGTCCACCTTGCTGGCTTAAATAGGAAACAGGGACTAGAGAGAAAAGAGAGGAGTGACAGCAGGGTGTCGTGGCCACAGGTTTAAAAGAATTAAAAAGAATTAAAAAGAAACCAGATCTCTCTTGAATCAGTGTCATCACAATCTCAAAAAGTGATAGCAGGGAATAGAAGTATGACGTTTCCTTTTTGTTATGAGTCTCATTTATCTGTGCAGTTCTAACAAATACATTTACAAATATATGCATTTTACACATGCCAACCTAATGTTATGTTCATAACTGACCACAATGCCTTTCAACTGAACCAGGCAATCTGCACTATTTCTGTTATAAGTTGCACTGTGATTCCACAGTAGCTACTGTTTTTCTATCACTATTCTGCAGCCAAGTCCTCTCAGTATCTGCCTCAGTGTACAGTGACAGAAAACACACTCATCGCTGCAAAAATAAGAGGAAGCGCAACTGTATCTGTAAAACACATTATCTGCAACCATATTATAATGGTTTTGATGTCCACTTCCAAGGACAGTCATCATGTGTTTTGTGGCTACTTCCACTCCTTTTCCCAGAGGAAGATCAAAATGCGGAGGCTGCTGAAGCACAGCTGTGATCTTTTACTCTGCACAGCACTAGATTGTTTGTATTCAGCATGTCCCATCTTGCCCATTGAGCTCATTGACTCCAGTGTGGTCTCTCTGTCACCAGGTGGAGACAGCAGACCAAGCTGGGATCAACAGCAGAGCCAGCTCTCCAGATGCTCACTGGAATCCAGCCCGGATTGTGGGCCTCCCTGCTCACACAACCCCATTCTGCCCCCATGGCTGCAACAGTGCCTTGCTGAGCAGGCCTCTGGGGGTCCCCTTTCCCCTCACCTCCAGCAGTGCTGTCATGTCCGACTTGCACTGCCAGAGTTCCTTCCCTCATAAGGTCTATGCTCCAGCCCCTCCACCAGCTTTATTGCCCTTCTTTGGACACACTGCTTGGGGTTGCTCTGACCAGAGTGCAGGACCCAGCACCAGGCCTTCTAGAAGTTCATACATTTTGCCTCAGCCCATAGATCCAGCCTGTCCAGATCTCTCTGTAGAGCCTTCCTACCCTCAAACAGATGAACTTTTCCTCGTAGCTTGGTCTGATGGGGAAGCTTGGTAGCAGGGAAAGCCAGCGCCAGAGAGGGGCCGCTCCTGCACTCTGCTCCAGCCCTGACCCTTGTGTAATGGGAAAGCGGGGTGATTCCCTGGGTGCTGCAAGGGGCAGGGAAGAGGTTATGGTGGCCACAGGCTGCTGCAGAGGATGCATCCCCGACCCCTCTTCCCGGGGGAACCCAACTCCTTCACAAGCTGCGATTTCTACTGTTTCATTCGCTAAAGAAAAGACACAACACACGGTGAAGACACAAGGCAGCTTCTTCAGTGACCCTGGCGTGCAGAGCATCAAGATGGAGCCGAGTGTCAGCAGCAAACATTGATGTCCCGCAGAGGATGCTGCCACTCCTCCCACGCTCTCTTTAGATGGTGGCACAGGCTGTCATTGGACGGAGTCTCCTTCCCTGGTGCTCTCAATATCAGGATGGTTTGCAAGGCCAGGGAAGAGATGGTCGGGCTCCTGTCCTCGTGCTGCAATTCTTGCAGGGCTGAGAGAGAAGGAGTAGAGCTGAGGTCAAGTCTCCCTATCTCCCCAGGCCCCAGGAATGGCCCTCCTGCCATGGCCAGTGCCACCCAGCTCTTCCCAGAGCCAGGAGGCAGTGGAGGGAGCAGCTGGCAGGACTGTCCCCAAGGGGCCTGAAATCTCTCCCTACTCTACC
>JAUBOD010000354.1:307837-339571 GCA_032353885.1 Nothura maculosa | reverse complement strand
TCATCAGACACCACAGGGAGCAAACTCAGGAAAGTGGAATAATTTAACCTCACTAGCAGAGACACAAATTTAGTATTTTGGGACTGCAATACCTTATGCTTTTTAATAGTCTGTGATGCAAACTAGATGAGCTTATCTTTCATTTTGGCATTGGTTTCCATTAAATTTAATGGGATTTCCAAGTGTGCCTAGAAGTCACTTAAATGCCGAACTACCAAAGAAATCTTCTAACCCACAGGAATTCACTGAGTAAAAAAAAAATCCAGCAGGATGTTGTGTCAATGAACCACAAAACCATTACATACCTTTAGAGAAAGGCTTTCCAGTTATCTCTATTTTAGTAGAGAACCCAGGTCCTCTGGGACAAAGAGCTTCGAATTCGGGTGTTCCTTTCAGAGGACACTCCTCACACTCAAAGCCCCACGCTGCACCCACTGAACAGCAGCAGGCGTCCATGCGGTGTCGGCCCGGGACCTGTGACGTGCACTGCTCATCTTCGTGCTGCAGGTAGCAACTCTCCAAGCGAATGTCTGTTGGGCAAGTGAAAATATGTTGACAGAGAAAGAGAGAATTTAATTCACTGCAAATGAACCCCTTTCCAAAATCCCTTCATAGGACAGAGGACTCAGAGGAATGTACCAAATGACATGGCATAGATTTTAAAGGCAAATAACATTTTAAAGTTAAAGGTATTTATTAATTTTCAAGTTTTCTGTAAAAAAGGGCTCAACATCTGAAGTGGGTTTTGGATAGAAGAGGGCTTTAAGCATGATCAGCTTATCAAATCTATATAAGGCCCACTAATTGCTACAAGCTACATCTTGTCCTAAGAAAAATGTTGTGCATTTACTGTTAGCAACAGACAAACATGGTCCAGACAGAAAATGGACAGTGTACAAAACTCATTTATTTCTGTTGCACTGCCCAGTCAAGAAATACAGCATGGCCAGAAACATTACAGGCTTCCTCACATCTACAAACCTTGGTCCTGGTCCACATCCCTTCCAACCCAATCCATGCTGACTTTAGCGGGACTACCAATAAAGACTGCTAAAAGCACTGGGGAGCTGCAGGGTTTAGCAAGATGAGCATTTTGGAACTAAACCAGTGCTGCTCACCAGCTAGCAGATGGTGACAGACTTGAGCTACTACCATTGGAATCTACTCATGTTCCAGCTGAACTAAATTCACGTCCTTGATTGACTCTAATCGAAAATGATTTATGTGGAAAAAAATCATTTTCCTTATTGTTAAGAGAACATACAGTACAAACACTGTCACATAGCTTTGCTTTTCCCTAGTAAAATTGTAAATGGAATTAATACTTACCAAGACATGTCCGTCCAGAAGCATCTAAGGTCATCCCATTGGGGCACTGGCAAACGAACGATCCCAAGGTATTGACACACTGTCCGTTTGTACATACTCCTGGGAACACCTCACATTCATTTACATCTATTTCCAAACAAAATGTGAATCGAAGGAATCACTAGCATGCTCAGCATCAATAAATTGGGAATATATAAGCACTGTAATGGTTTAGGATAAAATGCAAAATCACAGCAGTTTACATGGACCAGATAAATTGTGAACACTTGGGATTTCCTACCAAGTCAGGAGAAATCAATTAAAACTGATGATTAGACATATTAAGTATCATTATTTGCCATTCTAAACAGATTGAAATCCAATTCAGAAGTTAGAAAGATCTAGTAATTTCAATCTGAGCAAGATTTTTAAAGTACTTGGGCAAAGAAAAACTGGGAGAGGTATGTAATGAAATTACTCATTATTCCCATGAAATCAGATTATGCTGTTTTAAACGTCTTTGAAAATATTATGAGACATACCCCTGCCTTTCTGGGCACTAACATCACACCTTTGAAAACCAGGCCCAAAGTTTGTTAGCGACTAGCAGCTTTATAGATTAAAATAAATACCTTAGCCTACACAGACTTTAACCTCATTAAGAAGAAGATAATCATTCCATATTTAAGTGGTAATTTTGGCCCTTTTAGGTATGAAAACAGGAAAAGATTATCTGATTATTTATATTAGTTTGACCTGAACATAAATAAAGTTAGTAATATAAGGACAGGGTCCTCCCCATAGATTCCTCAATATCCTTTTGCAACTATCTTTAGGCAAAACCCTCCAGCATTAAATTAAGATGCAAAAGACAGAAGAAAATAATAAGAAATAGGAAGAAATGACTCTGGTAACCAAAACTGAACACTCATTTAAAGGGAGTGATCAAGAAGTTGGCAGCTTAAATTCACTAAGGTTCTAAGCAAAACCCCTAGTGTGATCAGACTCTGTTACCCTAAACTTCATGAAGGAGGGTGGACAACAAAAATAGGGTGGAAATCAGTGGCCTCTGCACTTAAACAGATACTAAAACCCCATACTTACTGGAAGGCAGTAAGCGTATGGACTTTCTGAAACAGTTCACTGCCTGGGAACAATATTCCATCTGACAACTCCAGGGTTCACCCATAAAATAGAGGAACGTTGCCAATTTAGTTTGCTTATTGCCTTGCACAAGGTCCATTACTCATTTTACATGGGCTGTGTATGGGAGAACTGAGTATCACCTTTTGGGAACTAAACTTACTCCCTTCTCCTCTTTCTCACTTGCCAGTAAATTTCCTAGAGCTCTTCCCCTGTCTTGAAAAATGCTTACATTGGTTGAAACCCAAATACCGTTTCAGTACACTAAGAGAGCAGGGGAAACTACTTTGCAAAATCGAGGGCTATCCACGTCCCATTGAAACAAGAAATATTAAAGCATGTAATAGATGTACTCCGCAGGGCTGGTAAAGGAAATGCTGAAAACAGTTATGTCTACATCTTGGAAGGATAAATTTTCCATCCCAGCAGCGCTGAAAATGTTCTAAGACTTTCCTTGTGAATAGAGATAGGTGGGGCCACTTTACTTTTTTTTTTTCTCTCTTTTTCTTCTCTTTCTTTCACTTACACACTCCAGAAAGTGTTGCTGAGGTCAGATAAGTTATGTACAGTGGGTCTGCAGCACAGACGTGCCAAGGTATTCAGTCATCGTTTGGAAAGCAAAGAATATGTGTGAGGGTGTTCCTCTTTTTTATTTTTTTTTCTTTTCCCTCTTTATTTTATTTTTTGTTAAGGAGAAAAACAATGTTTCTTTATGGAAGCTACATATGGGAGTAATTTTTAAAAAATACTTTAACTGCAGTGTCATGTCAGATGTTGTCAGTCAGGATGACCCACAGCAGTTTGAGACTCTCTGAGCTTCTGCATATTATGAAAATATGCAGTACTTTGCCAGGGGTTCAAATCAATTCAAATGAAGATGAAATAGGGTGGGGAACCTGCAGTTCTCACAGAATAATATATAGCCATCTCATACTGAGCAAAAAGCTACACATTTTTTAAATCTTCAGCATTTTCTCTATCAAAGCTTAACTGTGTCCTGATGCCCCTTTTTAATAAAGCAACTAAAACTATGCTTTGGAACATGTCTGATTTAATGCAATGTTACATAGATGAAAGCCAGTGTTAAGAAAAGCCTTCATGCGATATATATTCCTTAAACATTCTTCTTCTAAAGCATAATAATGGCCTGTCATGTCATTGTATCATATATGTAATAAAACATGGCATTAAGATGCTTATTTTGCCCAAATGGCTTACTCAGTATCTCAAAAGACAGAACCATCTCCTTATACACGTAGACACTATTTGCAAGTGTGTACTTTGAGATAAACTGTGAGTAAGTAGGAATGTTAAACAAACTGAAACCAAATTCAACACTGACATAACTCTAATGAAGTCAATGGAACTACAAGAGGTAAGAATTTGGCATAGCATCCCTCAATGCTAAATTAATCATTTAAATCAATACACTGGCAGTTTTTTTCATTCAAGTTCTGATTTATACTAAAGCAACAATAAATACCTTCACACAATGTTCCTCTTATTCTTGAATATCCCCTTTGGCATATTGGGTCTGTAAAACAAATAAAAGCGACCTTTAGAACACTACAGTGAAAAGTTTGCCATTAACTTATCATGCAAAAAATAATCATGTGAAATACTATTTAGGGTTTATTGCTATGAGTAGTCGGAGTGTTTAGACAATCTCTCAGTATTTTACCAAATAATATTTCTGAGACAAGGTGAGGCAACCATGGAAACTGTCATTCATCGTAAGTACGTAAAGTGTCAGTCATCATCATCTTTTGCTTTTATTGTGTCTTAACTAACTGAAAAGTAATTATATCATTCCTACTTCATTTAAGTGAATCAGTCATTTAATCTAATCATACTACATTACAGTCAAATTTACCATTGACAGAAGATGATGAATTCTGCTAAGATGTGAAGAATTAATTTAATCAAAAATCAGGAAATTAGCAGCTTTCAGCCTAGAAATAACAACCTACAAAGACTTCTGGGTACATCTGCTTGAGTCTGGGTTCCAAGGTCATCCCACAGTTCAATCTGGTTGCCAAGTAAACAGGCAAAGACCTCAACCCTTTTCTCAATCAACCATAGGATTCTCTAGGTCATCAGCTAATCTACAGAGTATGGTAACAAAGGCTACTCCCTCTCCTCCCTCCATTACCACACCAAGATCCATTCGCTGCAAACATTTTCTTGAGAGCTCTGGGGAACATGCATCTACTGCTACATCATTAGGAATGCTAGAACACTAATTATAAGAAAACATGCTAAAGTAATGCTGCAAGTTACAGGCTGTAGGTGTGGTTGCTTCCCTTCAAATTTTATCTTGTAAAATATTTATTATAAAAGCCAGCGTTAGAACCTACTGTAGTACATGTTACTATCAAATATTAAGATACCTTCTTCCCAGACTGAATAAGGAAAGAGTATATGATAATATAACAAGAAAAATGATTTGATCTTGTGTGGCAAAATGACTATGACAATACTGTAGGTCAGCCTCAAAATAGAAAAAAAAACTCAGGTTACTGAGGATATATATCCATTGTGACACAATGCCACACTCACCATGACACAGAAAAGCTACACAAGATACAGCACAGCTCTCAAGACTTTCCAGTCTTTAAGGACTATATGATAACAAAGCCATTCTTACTATCTTCTTTTATGTGACATAGGTGCCCAGATAACCCTTACCCTCTTCTATGCACCAAAGGACTACATCAGGGATTACAGTTAGATGATTTTCATCAGCTATCCTTTTAATAAGATTATTTCTTTCACCTGAATGTTCAATTGTTCACATATTCAAGTTAAATGTGAGGGAAAGATGATGCTATGTCTATTCCTGGTAATGTTACAGTTGTGAGGCACAGGAGTTTTAAGGGAACAGCTAAACAGGGTTACCTCGTTCACATGGTGTACACGGGCTGCCCCAAGCAGCGCCCAATGAGGAACAGCATTGGGACTTCAGAGTTGCTCCATTGATGTTTATTTCACATCTTCCATTCACTCTGTTCTGCCAACAGGTGCCCTTGACAGTTTCTGTCAGGAAAAAAAAAACAGGATATTATCATACAAACTGCTTAACCTAACACATTAATACATTTACCAACATACCTGAACCATGACAAAAATCATTCTTTCGATGTAATATGCCATATCAGATTTGAATTCATTTTAAAAGTTCTTTATTTGTCCTTCTTTATCAGCTACAGCATGAAATCCATCCCATCCACAGACCAGATCTTAAGGAGCACATGGTCACCTTGCCTGCAGGAGGATCTAGCAGGCAACCATAGTGCCAAAGAATTGGCCTGAATATCTCTGTATTTGTTACAAAAACCCTTTCATCTCCCTTTCAAATAAGACATGGAAGCACAGTGTGTTCTCGAATGCTTGGACTCGCATTTCACGTACCCACGGTAATGATGAAAACAAACACTAACATTGTTTCTGTAACATTTTCCACTAAACTTATCTACTCAAGCTATTTTTAAATATTTTCTGAACTTGGTGTACAATATTTGCATGTCACTGGACATTCTCAACCAGTAAATAAAAAATTCAGGGGATAAATACCTATGCAGATGGTTCCTGTTGGATCCAATGTGCTTTCAGGAGCGCACTCACAAGCGAAAGAGCCGGCTGTGTTTTTGCACACCCCATTAACACAGGGGCTAGATTTGCACTCATCAATATCTACAAGAGAGACATACTGCCATTAGTGCCAGGAAGCATTAACAAACATACCAAAGGCCCTTTTCACCTTAGATTAAAGACTGAAAAGAATCTCTTCAGGACAGGATTTCCTCATACTCTGTTTTTCATTTATGAATCTGCTCACAATAGACAAGTGACCTACACAACTTAAAAGACATGCTAGTATGTTAGACCATTAAACCAGCGAACTCAACTGAGCATCTCATTTTTCTGTGACATCCAGCTACTACCCTGCTTTGGGGTGATGAATTGTGATGTTTAAGTACTTTAATACAAATCTTGTATGCGGCTCAGAGAATCTCAAAGGATGACCCATGAGGCTCTTTGTTCTTCACGTAAGAAAACAGGTTAGTAAAATCTGCTTCTTCTCACATTTCTCTAACTCTTGGCAGGAGGCACACTCATGAGAGAAAGTCCAAAAGGAAAGGGCTAGTACAGGCCAAATTTGACTACTAGGTGTCTAACATGGGCATATTTTGGCCTTGTCACTCCACTTCCACTTACTTCTCCCTATTTCTGTTTTTTTCTATTCTGCATATTATATTTCTCTCAAGCTTAAAATAATTCTGGCACAACCTGTGATTGGTCCCAATGAATACAACTAGGTTGGATGGAGGGTTATTGGTTACCTTCGCATGTTTTTTGTTCAGGAGAGTATACAAATCCTTTGGGACAGGTGCAGCTGAAGCTTCCAGGGGTATTTCTGCATTGTCCATTGTCACAAAGCAGCATGTTCAGCGCACATTCATCAATGTCTGTAATAAAAATTAAGAATTTTTAAAGAAAGGAAATATTCCTAGACTGGAAGTCATGACAATGAGTCTTCTGCCAGCACCCATAGCTCATTAGATATTCCATATGTGATAAAAGAAAGGAGACAAAGTGGAGGGAGAAAGAATACACACACTAGCCTTGTACTGTTTTTCAAAGATGCTAAAGAGATTTCTATATTTTTTGGTAGATAATAGGTATGGATGCATTTCAAATGGAAATAAATACTCCATAAAAACTACAGGAACACTAAAAAATGTAAAAAAGACCAAACCAAACCAAAACAAAAACCCTACTTATTGCATCTTCCTTTTTGTAAAATCACTAAAATACTGGCTTCATACTACCCAGATAAAACATTTTTATTTTGTTAAAAAGAAATCTTCCCCAAATATTTTTATTGATTTTTTTTTAAACTAGGCCATTTTACTCTTAACAGCTAGTACTTGCTTTCTACGCATACTCAGAACATGTGACAACAGAAGCATTGTTTAAAGTTGGGAATCATCCTCTCATCTCACCTATACTGAAGAACAGATTTGTGCAGCTTCTGACTGCCTGCAGATCAGGCCTTATATTGCCAAAAGACATTAGAACAGAATTGGTTTGGAAAGGTTTGCTGGTCATCCTGGTCTTTACATCACTGTTGCTTCCAGCTCTGCTCTGTCTTAGATAACAATCTGTCTTAGATAATCTGCTCTGCCTTATGGATAACAAGGCTTATGTGAATCTACACATGCTGTAAAGGTGTAAAATTTGAATAAAAATGCTAGTGTAGACAGTGCTAGTGTTCTCTCATTAGAGAGAAGTTGCAAGGCAGTGGCAATGGGCCATGAATGGCAGGTGAAGTTCAAGATAAACTCAGAGAGCAGACAGGAACAATTGGCTAAGTCAGAGAGGCCTCAAAGTGTTGAGAGAAGTTGGGAAGACTGAGACGGTCAGAGCAGCAGCTGGGAACAGCAAAAGTGCTAGGAAAAGCAGGGAGATTTGCAGAATAAAACAAACCGTGTGGGAAGCTTCATAGGAGTTCAGAAAAATTGAGAGAGGGCCAGGTGAAACATTACGGAGGAATGGGAAACAGCTGTGATGGAGCATGGATGTGGGCTGCAACAGGGTGGGCTGGGGAGCAGCTGGAAAAGTCACAGATGGACAGGGAGAAGAGAAGAGACGCCATAAGTTTGGGGCAGTCACTGAAACGGGACATGAATAACCAAAGATAGCAAAGCAAATGGGAAAAAGGAATAAACTGCAGCATCACTTTTACCAAACGTATATCAAGTCAGATTATTTGGGTATTTTTTTAAATACAAAAATCGATATGTTAGAGTAAAATTACACTATAACTTAAGGTATTTAGATTTCAGTAGAGAATACAGATTCCAAATAAAATGATTGTGTAAGCTGGGGATAACAGGAAGGAATTTAATAACTTTAAGGAAGATCCAGACCTGGCTAAAGCACAGACTATGATGGGGTATATTAAAAAGAAGAGTCATCATGATAGATAGAGGACATTAGCAATGTCTTCCAAAGATCATTCTTGGGACTAGTGCTATAATATACTCATCACAAAGCAGAAATAAGAAATGAATGAGATCAAAAGCTGTGGACACTACTACATGGGAAGGTATAACAAATATAGAGAAGGACTGGATGCAAGAAGATGATTTTAATCTTGACAACGGGAAAAATAGCATAAAATAGGACGAAATACAATAGGACAAAACAGAACAGGTTATAAACCAGGAACTCATCAGTTGAAGGCAATAGAGAAGAGCGAGCTCTGAGTGTAACTCCCAGTCAGGGGCTGATGCTGATTCATAAGCATAAAATGTATTTAAGAAAATATTAATGTAATCCAGAACATTCTGAAGGATAATCTTAGGAGAGATGGCAAAGTACAGGTATCACTGTGAAAGGCATTCACAGGACGTCGTTAGACTATAGTATACTAGTCGGATAGTTTGCATTTGGAAGAAGCTGCTTCTGTGAAAAGACTGAAAAGGTGGATTTGTTTAGCTAAGCCACCAAGTGTGAGAAAAGACAGGATGATTCTTTGTAACTACTTTGGGAATAAACATCACAGTGTAAATAAAAGGCAACATTAGTTGTAAACTGGTCACAGGTAAGTTTTAACTGGAAATTAGAAGAAAGTTCTAATCAGGTGTACAAAATGGCCTCCAAAGACGCACCAATGCAGGGGCAGAAGAAAGGAAACTAATGCGTTTTCAGTAGGGAGCTTTTGATGAGATTGTATAATGGAACAAGAGAATCATCAGAATTAAAATTTCCAGTCCACAGCAATCCACAGAGATCTGCTGAGTTTTCTTTTTACATCCCAGGAGAGAGAGAAGTGCTAGTGATTTGGATTCTCTTCGTCCCATTCGACAGGGCTTCTTGTCTTCTTAAGATGACCATTCTGTGATGAACAACTTGGCTTCAGATTTTTTTCACTTGTACAGCCCAGGAAGTCAGCCCTAGCTAGAGAGGGCAGGCAGGCAGAGTCTGCTGGTGCTTCTACTGATATTACATTTCCCTGTGTCTGGCCAGTACACTTCAAAGCAGTTAAACCAATAGCCAAGCCTGAAAAGTTGGGAGGGAATTTTCCCCAAAGTCAGATTTGGCAGAAGCCATTGAAGCCTTTTTTAGCATGTGGGATGCTTATCTTCCTAGGATCAGTTGGAAGTTCTGCTTAAATATCCTGCTATTGGAGGGGCTTAGCACACTGATGATATTGGATCTCTCCTGTGGTGCATTTTAATTGCAGTATCAGGTTTCTTCTGATGTTGAAAAATGTTAGTGCTGTTAGAGCACATGTTCAATGAACTGCTTTCAACTAGATTTTTATCGTTTGGTTGCCAATGACACAGAGTCTGATGACAACAGTCCCTCACTGTCCTATGGTGGAAGATTCCACGAACATTTAGAAGCACAGAAATCAAAGAACTTAGACTTAAAAAACATATAGAACCATCAGAAGAGCAGTTAGCAAGTTTGATGAAAGAGAAAATATGATGAAACTTACAGAAGATAAAAGAAGATAAATGCAAGCATCATACTTTAAAAGTGAAAATAAGAGATTTCATACCAATGCAGTTTTTCCCAGTTGAATCCACTTCATATCCCGGGTCACAGATACATTTGTATGTTCCATGCAGATTCTCACATCTTCCATTTGGACAGAGATCAGTATCCAGCAGGCACTCATTAATATCTACACAAAGGTGAAAAAAAAAGGAAAAAACCAGTTATTTGAGTTCCCAAGTTCCATCTTTCAGAATAATAAATTCTCTAAACGAGAAAAATATATATTTTCAAATATTAGTACCAATGGCTGTTCTACATTTGTTATTGTGTATTTCTTATTAGGGAACTTTAACCTAAATATTCACATTCAATAACAAAAAGCACTCCCATCTTCTGACTGCCTTAGGACCACCTCCAATACACTAACATTTAACACACTTGTAGATAAGAACTGGGATGTCAAACTGAGATCTTACATTTACAGCTACAAATACTTCCCATTTTCCCTGATTAAGAACATTTCCAGGTGGCATCTCCTCCCGCAGAGGGACAGCCTTTCTTTCTGAATGCTGTTCCCTCTCTATCAGCAACAAACCTATTAGTGAGCACTGCCTGACTACAGGACTACAATTTGACAGCACTAGGACTACGAAGCTGCTTCTCTATATTTATTACCCACACTCTGTTGGCCTGGCTTTTATAACATGCAAAGAACGTCCATGCCCAATGGAACTTTATTCGTCAGAATGACTTCTTCTAATGGGGGAAATGTGCAAATATGACTTTCTTAATTACACAGGTAATGACAATGCTCACAAACTTGCTACTATTTACAATTGCTTGCTGTTACTGCGTACAACAGCACTCACATACATTCAATGACACAGAACAGAGAGAGCGCACTGATGAAATTGCATTCTCCATTCATTTCAGGCTAAATCCGTCTCCGTGTTGCAAACAGGTATTTGGACATGCCCTCCTCCCGCTCTTTAACACTGCCACCCCCTCATATTGAAGTCATCTAAGGTATCAAGGAAACTGAAAGTCATGCTTTTAGCCAGAACTCCTGTTACATTAGACGATCTTACCATTTCCACCTGCAGTCATGCCAGTTCCACTGCTGCAAAGAGCCTGATATTCAGCTGGAAAAATATTAAAAGAATTGCTGTATTTTTTTTAGGCTCATTGAATTCAACGCCTTTTACAAAATGCAAACTATTCATTCCATACAAATAACATGCCTTCCAATAATTTCGAAGTTGAACTACATGCATACCCTCACTATCTTTGAAACATCTTGGCAAAATCAGATGTGCATCTGCTGATGAGTATGGCCAAGTGAAAGCTTCATGTGGTGAACCCATGTATTTCGGAATGGACACAAAGTTCACTGACCCTCATGCACAAGTGCACTGCAAGATCTTCACAGCAAGATTTTCTAGAACTCATGTCCAAGTCTTTCTCAAAGTGCACGCCCAAAGCGAGTAAGAAACAGAAAACGTTCTACAAATCTAGAACTGTGCATTTAATTCCACTTAGCAGGAGTGTCTGCAAGAATTCATACCAAACCAAGACTCCTTTATCCTTACGGATTATTCTTAAGAAAAGGATTCCTTTCAGGAAATTTTAAGGTTTCTGACACAATACGCCTCTCTAAGAAATCTTGTTTTCTTCCCCACTCAAAGCCCAAAGTAGTGCTAATATTCCACCCTTTAGGAGATGGCATTTTTTAACAGTAGAAGAGATGGGCAAAATAACATAGGAAAAAATAGCTTTCATATGTGTAAATATTCTGCTAAATTAATTCAAATATAAAACAGAAGTTAATGACACTGAGTCTGACATTTACAGAACATTTGAACTGTACTGTACAACAGGAGGGTCCTCGTGATAGCAGCAGCAGTTGCTAAAAGGCTTCCTTCCTATTCTGGCAACACTTCTGTGACATATAGCTGATGTAAATGACATGACACATAACACACTACAAAAGGTGTCTCACACAGCTTCTCTGAAGTGCTCCCATCAATCTGACTGGTCTAATTTGTTCCAGTCAGTTTTGTCTCCCTAAAGCTTTTCATTATGCTGTCAGTTAAACTGAGATTTAACAACATCTGAATTTGCTTACAAAACAGGTTTAAAGAAAAAAAAAAAAGAGAGATCACAAGGTGCTCCTGACCTACATATCAAATGGCTTGCCTATACATCTCAATAAATTTGCTAAATGAAAAGAATCACTTGGCAGAGTTGGGCTTTCAAGGAGTGTCCTTGAGCCACCTCCAAGAAAGCAGGGTCTCTTACTCAGTGACCTAATGAGAAGGACCCTGTGAGCAGGCTGCTCTTGCAGGCAGTGCTTTCTTAAAAGGAGCTCCTGCCCACACGAATTATTACAATTGATATCTTGCCAGAGAACAGCCCTGTTCCAGACAGCAATGCTTGGCGGGGATTTTGGTAAGAGACTCAAGTTTTCTTAGCAGTCTTAACTGGGCTTCTATTTGCATGCTGACTATTTAAAGGCTAGTTACTGTATAAAAGATTTCAGACCACCTGAAAGATCTGAAATTCAGGCAGCAAGCATCTGACTGACAGGCATACATAAGAAGCTCCCACGAATAACCTGAGGTTAAAAATACACTTTCAGTAACAAACTTACCTAAACAGAAATGACTGCGTGAAAATTTAGTTTGATGCATGTTATGACTCTACAGTAAATCCTGGCATTTATTTATGCCTCTCACAAACTGTCTCCTGTACTCTTCCAACTGCAAAATAGTACACTTCTCTAAATATGTAACATGCTTTATGATAATGTAACCCTCCGGATTTAAAATGCATTGTTAATATAAAACTACAATTTACCATTCTAAAAATCATTTGCCACCATGTCAGGTAGGCGAGAACACATACCTGAATTCTGTGCCGGGCAGGGCTGGCAGGGCTCTCCGAAGGCGTAGTCAGTGCTGGCGCAGCAGCACTCGGACTTGGTCACTGCACCAGTTAACGGTCTCACGCACTGGCCTCTCTTGTAGCCTCCATAGCATGTGCTCCGCATGTGTGTATCTGAGGAAAGAAATCCCTCTTAATCCTATCATAACCAACTATGGTGCCATAAATTATAGCTTCTATTAAATCTAGCTCAGGAGTTATAAACACTGC
Source organism: Nothura maculosa (assembly GCA_032353885.1). Taxonomy (NCBI): domain Eukaryota; kingdom Metazoa; phylum Chordata; class Aves; order Tinamiformes; family Tinamidae; genus Nothura; species Nothura maculosa. Next base: position 326,455 of record JAUBOD010000354.1, on the reverse strand, counting down.
AAAAATGCTGTCAAAACAGAACTCTGCTTACCATTTCCTGTGCTTCTCACCTACCTATATCATTGCTCATTTCAGGAAGAGAAATTCTTCTTCTAAAGGTCTTAAAGTTCAGACATACAAACTACTTCTTTAATGACTTAACATGCATTAGCAAACTACAGAAAACATCATTGTGGCCTTTAAGCCACAGCAAACATAATGCTTAATGCATTAGCCTAACTGTCTTTTATTGACCCTGTAATGCATTTTAAATTCCTACTTATTTTGCAACAAAGCACATAAATGGATACCACAGCTCTGCTGACTATGGCAACTGTCAACTGCAATAAATCACACACACACATCTGGGCTCAAAATTTTGTGGGGAAAAGGAAAATTTTCTGGCCCCTGAACATTAATGACCGTTTCCTTAATGACACATCATTAAGATGGCTTATTAAAAATGACTTATGAACTAAACATTTGGAGGTAAACACTAAGATATGAGAAAATTTTTACTTTTCAGTGTTTTTGCCCTGGAGGCATCTCAAAATACTCTGGAATCAAGGCTCGCAATTCCTGGGGCTGCCATGACTGCATGGAGACACCTTCACATAGTATTCTTTTTTATGACTCTATCACAGCAAAGGGAACTTTCAGGGAGAAGGGCAAACAGTACCTCAACCTTCAAGTAGCAAATGGCTGTGGGAATAAGGAGCTATAAGTCTGTCATCTCACAGGGATATTAATCTCTCATAACTCAACAGGTTGCTGCATCCCAGAGCGAGAGCTGAGTGTATCTGAAAAGTTCTGGAAAATCTCAAAAGAGTTTATTTTATTCTCACAGTTATACTATTAGCTTGAATATAACATTATTTTCTTTCCCCTTCTTCAACTTGCTAATTGTCTCTGAAGGATCATGGTTGAAATCATCCCTGGTGAAACACCCTGGATTAAGCCCTTTAAAGGCCCACTAGAGCTTCTGTTTTAAATTTATACCTGATAAAAGAAAGAATGGGAGAGGGGAAAAGAAAAAAAAAAACAAACGTTGATGCAAAGTTAGGACAAGGCAGGGAGAGGAATGGCTGACCTCTGATCTTTCTTTAATAAAAACAAAGAAAAAGTCAGTAATGTTATTCCAGCACATGAGATTTAAAACACACATCTTTTCAGGAATAGGGCTCTTATTTATTACTTTTAAAAAAATTGCCTCATAATGACCATGCAACATATCAGAAATACCTCAAACTTCTTCTAGCTATGCACAGGTGGAAAAATCAATACATCTCATGTTTAAAAGACATTAAAAGGCTAACTACATTTTTATGCTTAATGACAAATCAAGAAATTCATGTTGACAGAAGGAGGGCAGATTCTCACCTCCTCAAAACCAATATAACAACACTGATCTCCAACAGAACTATATTAGTTTCCCTCATCTCCTCATATGGACCACATATTTTTTCCCCTTGAAACGCAAAGAGAAAGAAGAAGGACGAAAGCACAAACCCAACTTTTGCAATAGATATCCTTAAGCTACTAGTGCACCCTAGTGCAGTAACCCTTTAAGCTAAGGTTCCCCAGTGAAACTCTGTCCAACTCAGTCAAGGCATCAAGGCCTTGACGTTGGCCAGTTGCAACCTGCCAGCCATTGAGCTTGTCTTACCGACACACACGCGGCCATCCAGCCCCACTGCCAGGCCAGGGAAACATTCACATCTGAAAGAGCCATCAGTGTTCACGCAGCGCCCGTTCATGCAGATCCCAGCCGTCTCACACTCGTCGATGTCTGTGGAAGAAGAATAAGTGTTACTGGAGAAGAAATGACGCTGCGTTCAATGCTGAAACTCTGAAACTTGTGTTTTGTGCAGCTTACTTCCAATGTATCCTATAAAAAGGACTAAATGAGAAATGGTTCGAATAAAGAATATATTAAGAATAATATTAACTCAAACTGCAAGATGGGGAAAAACGCACAATTCCAGAGGAGGAAAAAAAATAAATAAATTGCTCTCCATGCATTTTTCTCATGCTCAAAGGGTTATATTTTCCTAGTTGGCTCCCAAGAGGTCCATCCTCCAAATTAAGGGTTATTTAGGCAAAAACATAACTGAAGAAAGGAGGAAATTCTGATTGCTTAGACAAAGAAGTGGTATGGCATTTAATATGGCATTCCTTTCTGGGTTAAGAGTTAGTTTGTGCTGTAAGAAATCACTCCAGATGGCAAATAAAATATTTGATTCTCTTTATGAAGTGCCTCCCCAGGGCTACCAAGGAACCTTCTTTCCTCCTGCTGGGGGTTTGTTTTTGGACACAGGTCAGACCCTGCCTGCGTGTAGTGTCTCTCTGGTTATCTGCATGACAATTGGGTTTTCATATCGATGCTCGTTACAGCTCTATTAACTTCTAATAGACAGACTGCACTCCAGCCTTGAAAGGAATTTGTTAATGATTTGAGCTCTGAGCAATTGCTGAGCATGAGATACCATCTTTGCCCAACAATAGTACAGGGAACAATAAGGCTCTTAGCAATGAAATACGAGAATAAAGCCTCACAGTATTAGACTATTAAGAGGGGATGTCAAATTAGTCAAATATTTTACAGCCTGTGTATCCTGTTAATGGTAAGAGTATTTTCTAGACACAGGGAACGTGCCATTATTTTATAACTGATTAACAAAAGGAGTGTTTAAAATATTGTTTGGAAGTATGCATAACCTTTATAAAATAATCACTTCATAACAACTCCCCATAATATATACAACAGACAGCATGTGTGACGATTTCCTTTTTTCTGACCTTAAAAGGGCAAATTGAGAGTGAAACACCTCTATGTTTTACTTAGTTTGTGTTGTTTGGCATAAAACATGGCTCATATGAGCCAAAATTCCTTTTTCAAACTGCATTTTAAAATAGAAGTTATACTTTAGTACACGGGCTCAATTAATTTCAACGTTATCCTGCAATCTTTTGTTCCGTTGCAGGCTAGTCTTAAATGCTTTTCCCAATTTAAATTTAATCCTTATTCACTGTGAGTAAAAACTAAGTTGGAATTTCAAATTCACTCACTGTTCAACAGTGGAGATAAGTTCCTTTCTAGACAACATTGAACATCTTTGACAGATGTTTTTTAAAAAAAAACTTGATGTTCCTTTTAAAAATTGCATACACAAAGTTATATTTTTCCCTTTAATTGTAGTTATTTATAAATAAAGTATTTTCTAAGCTAGTAAAGGATGAAATATGTGACTGGTTTCTTTCAATCTGATTTACAAATGTGTTAAAAATAGTCATCAATGTTGTGTAGAAAGGTGAAGTGGGTCACTCAGAATCACACAGACCAGCTGAAATCCTGGCTCCTGTGAAGAGAGCTAAAACTCCTTCTGAAGTTAATGGGGCCAGGATGACACCCTGTAAATCAACTGCATACACAGGCACAAAGTCCACATTTCGAAACCTGATGTGGATTTGTAGCCTTCTGTGGTGCACGTTACCACTGTGACAACTTCCAACAAACACCAGCTGGTTTTTGCCAGAATACCTGATTCTCAACCTGCTTCTGGAAAACCACTCAGCAGACTCCTTCTCCATGTCCAATCCATCTTTGCCTCTTGTGCTGAGCTTGCTCAGCTGTGCCAGCTGGGTACACAAAGTCCTCTAATTCTGACCAAGAAAAATTTACTCAGACTACGAAATAGCCACTCTCAGTGGCTTTGCCACAACTTTCCATTTGGGGAATTACTATTTGGTCTAAAGGTGCAACAAATAACGCTTTAAATCTCCTCCTGCTTGATGAAAGTATTTGTGAAAAATCATCAGCACATCATCAGCTGAAGAAGCTAATAGTGAATAAATTTAATATGTCTTGTATTACAGGGAATACACAAGACTATGGTGTAACATTCTTTTCTGGCATGTTATTTCATAAGGCCTGAGTGGAATTTTTACCAGGCAGCCAAGCATATGCCCTGTACTTATACTTAAATTCCAATTTTATGGAACTAAGGGTCAATTACAGTATCCCTAACTTTGGGTTAAAATTCCTGTTACCATTTCAAAATTCAGCTTACAGTGCATCAAATGAGATTTTTATAGGAGTAATAAGTTGCACCCTGCAATTCTTATATTCTTTTGCTGATTCCCTAAAGAATTTGGGCAAAACCACATGTTCAATTCCATATCAAAACTGCTTAGGCAGGTAGCCAATTTGCTGCAGAATGTCAGTTTGCACACATACATTCCCAGTATGCATGACCATTAGCTGCACGTGCAAGAATCAGGGCATAGTCAAAGTTTGTGGAAGATCCAACTGCATTGATACAACAAACAAATCGCAAGTGTGCGGCATGGAAGATCAGTGGTTCAGATCCTACCTGCTCTGTAGGACAGGAATTATTTACTCTGTGCATTTGGCCTATATAGAGAAGAATCAGTAGGGATAAACATTACAATGCACAGGAAAAGACATTATTAAAGATGAATCTCTTCAACTTTTAGTGAATTATTAATGTGACAAGAGACATTTACCAGAGAGCTGCGCTCCTTCTAGCCACTACATTCCTGGGAATTATCTCGTGATTCTTTGGGGATGGAAGAAACAAGACAGAGAAGAAGCTGGAAACAAGTATACTTTGGGTGTCAAGGTCTCTATATCTGGTTTGATTTTGACCAAGTAGCAATTTCACACATAATGAATGTTTGCATTCTCATTCATAGAGAACAAGGCTCACTATAAGTGTTGAAAAGCAGTGGGAGAAAGCCTTCGTTTTACTATAAGATTTGTTCCAGCTTTCAGTAGGAATCAGTTGAGTTGCCTGCAATTCTGGATAATTTTCAAGTATTTTGCCTTTGATGCACAGAAGTAACATTTCTCGAGGGCCAGAAACCCCTTTTTGGCTGAATCCACACTCCTGTTTAGCCAGGAGGTTCACAACCGAGGCTGCAAAGTCGAGAATCCCAACTTTGGGTTTTAGGGAGTCTGAAGCAACTTATCAACCATATTCTTGGATGGTATTTCACTATACAGACTAGTTTTAAAAAAAAAGAAAAAGAAAAAAGAAGAAAGAAGAAAAGAAGAGGAAAAAAGAAAAAGAAAAAAGAAGGATGTTCAAGGCAAATTAGGCAAAATCAAGATAAGAAGCTTCTGGGCAGAGTTTGCATAAGCGAGTCCCAGAGTAACATCACTACTATTGACACAGAGCGCAGCCAGGGGAACACAACTGGCCTGACAGGCTCTGAGCTCTTCTCTGCCAAGTCTGAGACCAAGTCTGCCTTCCACCCCACACGCTGGCCAGCTGGAAGAGAAGTCTTAAGGTACAGACATAAAGCAAGCATCTGGAAATCTGGTGAGGGTGTAAATAAAGCTGATTGCTCTAAGTGTATGTAGGCTGTGGCCAACACAGAGAGCAGCTCTAAGCTCAGGAGACCAAGTTTGAGAAACTGAAGGACAATTATTCCTTTTGATCAAATCAACGCTACTGCAAAACAAGAACAGGGTCTTCTCTCTTACAAATTATGTGATTTCCCTGCTCTGTCCAAAAGGTTGGATAACACTGGTTTGCACATTTAGTTCAAAAAATATCATGTGCAAGAGGGGTTCCGGAAGTTTTACCAGATTTATTGGACTGGTTTGGATCTAAAGCCTATGTCTAGACATTCTGTAGTTCAGATCTAAGACTGGTACAGTGTTCAAAAAGCAAAGGATCCAAGCTAATTTACCTTTCATGTCAGCAACTCTCAAAAAGAAATTAATTCAAACAAATACTCTTGTTACTGCTCCTCAGAGATGCTGCTGTGTGATCCAGTGTGACTTTTTAAAAGAAAAAGAGCAAAATATAAGCAAATACTTTTGCTGCCTTCTTTCCAAGAGTTAAAGGATCTAAAATTTTTCAAAAGTAAAACTGCAAGTAACTTGGAACCACACTTGTTTACTCCTTATTTTAACTTCATCTCTGAGCCTATAAAACATGTTGAAACACAAAGCTTTATACACACAAAACTTCCAGTTCCTGACAGGGCTGAACAGAAACTATGATGACACTACTAGCAACCAGTAGCTGCAGTGTCTCCCACCATGGGTGTTGCTGAGCTAGTGCAGCAAAAGGGAAAGACAATCTTGCTGTGGTGCTCATGCTTGTGTCTTGGTCACATAAGGTGCTAGGGGCTCCTCAGAGATGCTGCATTGGTTAAGAACATCAAGCCAGGAATTGGAGAAAAACCTCAAGGCAGGCAAGGAGCCAGGATGTTTGGGTGGCCAAACACAGAAAACATTAAGACAAAACATAAAAAAACAAGATATACTGGAGCCAAACTGCAGAAGACCTCATAGGCAAAAAAAACCCAGGAGTTTAGGTCAGATCACAGAGTCTTTGATCAAAGAATACTTCCCACTGGCTGGTTAGGGCTGTTGCTCAACACTGTGGAGAAGAAAGAATACTGTCTTGCACAATGACCAATCACTCCAGCTGATTAAGAGAGCATATCTGACCAGAACTCTGCCCAGTTCTTCTTGTCCTCGAGGGTCACTGTGAGGAAACGAGGCGATTCTTGAAGCCACCAGAGGCATATGATTCACATGCCTTGAGGACTTGTAATTTGTTGTGCTCACCTCTGCAATAACGTCCATCAGATGCTAACTGGAAGCCTGGTTTACAGATGCATTTAAAACTGCCGTCTTCATTAATGCACATTCCATTCAGGCACATGTTCCTTATGTTGCATTCATCCATATCTGAAAGGACACATAAAAGATAATGGTCACACTGATAAAGCAGAACCCCTACTGATTATATCTAAAAGATCTTAATTCCTTTTTATGGGTGTCAGGGGACATGATGAAGGTCAACATATAATGGGACACACTGCACTATCCTAGAAGCTTCATCAAAGCAATGATTCAGGTTTTACCAATGAATCATTAACACAAAAAATGCATATAAACATGGCAAAGAATGAAAAACAGATGAGAGACTGGGCAGCTTAAGAACTGCCAGTTTTTAAAAAGTGAGAAAGTTGAAATCAAGTAGAAGGGCTTCTATAGTCTTGACATATATAAAAGGCAGATTAGCAGCAGTCTCCATTCCGAATGGCAAGCACAATTTTATGTTACTAAGAACACTCAAAAAGACAGGAGGAGACATTTTTGTGGTGTGATTGCAAACTGTTGTAACCCCTGTTTGGCGACTCTAGAACTTGTGAGGTAGGAGAGTTCCGCCGTAGTGCTCAAGTATGTGGTAGCACTGTTAGCGTGTTCACCATTGACTTCCATTAAAAAAAAAGAGAAAAAAAACAAACAAAAACCATGGCAGGAAAGTACTAGCCATTGTTTTATACTGACATTATTCACACTCTGACCTAATGCCAGAGTAGGAAAAGATGGAGGACCCAGACATTGTTATTCTGAACACTCGTATATTAAAAAAAAAAAAAAAGGGGGAGAGAGGAAGAGAGGTGGGAAGACAGAATAGAGAAAATACAGAAATAAAATGCCTTTTTTTAAAAAAAAAAAAGATTTTACATCCCGTTGATCTTTACTTCATACAGACACAAATGAGGCCAAATCTAGACAATATGTCAAAAAAATCAGTCCATTTCATCTAAATGACTATACACAGTTGCATTAAGTTATGGCTCAAGCCTACAGTCTTTACATATTAGTGTGTGTGCACATGTATTCCTAAGAACAAAACTGCATTACAGTGCCAGAGATGAAACTGTTTCATAAGTGGATGCAACAGACGTTCTGGCAACATATGCAACGGAATTAAAAATGTTTTACCAGACTGCCGATGTCCTGGTTCTTATTACTATTAGCACATGGTATTTGGTGGGAAAGAAAGAAACCAGGAATCAAGTTTTTTTTTCCAAAATATATTCATTTCCAAATATATTTAGTCTATATAGTTGCATAATTAGATATTTATAAAGGAGCCTATAGTGCTAAATTGTATCGAAAAAAGTCAGGAAAAATAAAATGTCTGTCTCTACCAAGGATTAGCAGAATCACTACTAGCACATAAAATCACTGGATCATAACGACATTACAATATATTCGGAATCGTGCTATTTTCCTTAATATTGCAGCTGTCTTGGACAGAAATTACACTTCTAGACATAGTGTGTTTTCTTTTTACTTACAGGCTAAGTCAGACAAAAATAATTTATGACTTTAAAAAAAAATCGTATATCTATCCCAACCAAGAATTTTGGCATTAAGTCTTTGAGCTGAATCACTGAGATAGTATTCTGCCAAAAATGTTTCTAAGAACAGTGCTTGAAATTCCTTTAACGTATGAATAGATTATTGGGAACTCTCCCAAGGACCTTGGGAAGCATGATAAAGAACATTCTTCTTTTTCCCCCCTTTGCTAAAGGTCTGGGAGGTAGGAACACATCAATTATGTTTACAAATCTTTCTTAAAACAGCTTTTAGGGGTCAGACCAGACTTCATCTACATAAAGCACACTGCTGGTCACCCAGTAAGATCCCATAAAGCATGCTGCTAGACACCCACTAAAAACCAGGCAGCAGGTGACTTGTGCTCCGCTTTAAAATGTACCACTCCCATCAAAGAAACTACATTTTGTGATAGTGGTATGTGCTATTTCTCCCGCTGGACAGACATCCTGTTGAGAACTGCCAAGCCAAGGCTCCAGAACTGGCTGCAAAAGACAGTTTACTTGCCCTCTCAGATACAGCAAATGGTATTTAGAAATTTGATTCCCTGCTCCTTCCCTTTCCCCCCACAAGAGGTCCTTTTATTTTTCACTGAAGTGAATAATCTCTTGGAACTGGAATTATTCACATGGAATTATTTCAGCAAAGTCTTACCTTCACAGTTTTTCCCATCAGCTGCCACTTGAAAGCCAGCATTACAAACACAGTGAAAGCTGCCATCTGTGTTTATGCATCGTCCGTTATTACAGATACGACCATTCTGTAAACATTCATCAATGTCTGAAAGTCAACCAAAAAGAAAAAGAACATTTTGAGATTTTTTAACTCTCATAAGAAACATTCACCATTCCCCTTTTCAGTAGTTCTTTAACCCTATCTAGAAACTGTATTCACCAGAAAGTAACTTGCTTGATTTCTGTAACTGCATGTTATGGAGGTGGAGGATGCTCTTCAGTTTGAAATGTCAGGTTAACCTGCTAAATCACAACTCTCATTCTCTTAACTGTCTTTTTGCATTTCCCTTCTTTGTAAAAGTGTTTTGAACTAAATTTAACTTTTGTTAGCTAACTAATGAAGAGAAGGTAACTAGTCTTTCACAGTTGCTTTATGCTACAAAAAGGTAAGAGGAAAGTTTGAGACTTTCCCACCTCAGAAGATTCCTCCTGCTCATTTTATACTCCAAACATCAGCTCCTCATTTCCCTCTCTCTGCAGGAGGTGCTTGGCAAGTTCTCTGGAGGACCTAAACAGTGATATCACACAAGGCTGGCAGCTCTCCCTCTCCTTCAAATGAGGGGAGAGGAGATGCTGAGACAGACTGTCTAGACATTTTTTTAGATTGCTCAGTGTTCTTCATCAAGGCCTGGACCATCTCCCAGAGATTCCTGCACAGAGGGGACTCTCCTCACAGAGACCTCGACCAGTCCATGCAGCCGCATCCTCTATCGCACAATCGTGCTGTTTGTCCAAGGATCTGAAGATGTCCTTCCCCAAGTTGGAAGGGAATAGCTGCAGTCAAGAAGAAGCAAAGAGCATCTTCCCAAAGTGTGTCCCCGCTGCTACACAGGTACCTGGGGGAGAACTGATTCCACTTGAAATGATGAATCTACCTTTGCTTTCTTACCCGTGTGCTACTGCTGGGAACATGCTAAGAAATGCCTGAAAAATGCTCATTCTGCAAGCCAGCCAAACAGGACACCTGAGGCAAGACCTGTTCAGGTGACAGCTGGCATCCCCCTGGATACCTCGGAGGAGCAAACAGGATTGAGTCATCTTCCCTCACTTCAATACCTGGCATGATTGATCAGTACTGGGAAAAAAGGTTCTCTCCCTGCTTTGCTTCTTTCCTGCACCCCCATAGCTCTCAGTTCTATGTAGGCCTGGCTTCAGTTACTCTGCCAGCTGTTCCTCCTTAGGGCAGGCAGAAAATCCACATCAGCCCTTAAGGTTTTCCTGGCTTTCTACCTTTAGGGCTTGTTAGGCTCTTTCCCCTCATGTATCTGCTGTCAACTAAATCATGGTGCAGAAAGCTAATACGCATTTTTGCTCTTCTTGATGTACAGGAAGGTGACCAGTGATTCATTGCTTGTTTCTATTACTTGTATAATTTTCAGAAACAGAAATAATGTCATTTTTTTTCAGAGATACTTCCAAAAAATCCAAGCACTTTTCTCACTGAAATATTCGTTGTTATTGACATCTCCCTGTAAGGTGTGACCTCCTCTTCCTCTGTGAAAGGTCAGCAAGATCACAGCAAACATTTTGCTACTTAAGCTTTGCCTCCCACACAGTTAAGCCTTTCACAGTTCATGTCACAAAATTTCCAATTTTTTCAGTTCCATTTTAGATCTCCTGCCACCAGAGACCATGTTTTTGATCACTAATCACAGCACTGAAAGCCTTATTCAGCTAGAAACTTAATTAACAAGATCATTGAGCCAAAATCTGATGAAAATTTTCTGAAATCCAAATAACAGCCGAATCAGTAGCTTGCAATATAATCTGCATTTTTCACTCAGTTATCTATCAGACGTATTCTGTAGAAGAAAACCACTCATGGAACTTCAGAGAAAGGAACAGATAAACATCTCCTCATTATGGCAACTGTGTTTTCCAAGAAGGGATGTAAGGGACATCTGACATTTAGAAAAACATATCAGCACAGGCACATCTGTGTGTGCAAAAATTAAAGTCTCAGCATACAAAGTAGTGATGCAAACTAATTTTACAGCAAATGCTGATTTTGGCAGGCACCACTGCTATATGCACATTTGGCCAACCTCATCCCATCTTTTTCCTAAACTGGTCCTTAACAACTTCTTCAGTAAACAAAGATTCTGCACATATTAGCAATTTTTGAACTGCCTGTCAAGCAAGCAGAGTTCCAATAAATTGCAAAGGAACTGCTAAGTGACCACACTTTAATGCCATTAAGCTACTGGGCTTCTGACAATCATGTGTTTGTTTAATGAATCAGTCAAATTAAAAGCGTGTGACAAATATGACTCATGAATAAATTCATCACCACAGAGGCTCCACTTCAGCACTCCTTCACCACTGCTCAGATGAGCTATGAAGATGCTTCTGCAACTGTTTGGCAGCCAGTTAGGTCAAACATTCCCAGCGACAAGCCACAGAGGCACTGCTCTACAAGTCTTCCTAGATTGGATGAAGTTTCTGTACCACAAATACCCCTTTCTGATTCACAAAAGAAAAATAACACATGCTAATCCAGAGAACTTTCTTCTCTGGCTTTTTTGAAATATCTGTGCGTGACAGAGGGCTGAGGAGCAAGGGGCTACGCATTGGCCACTCCCGTAACAGGAGAGCATGCAGACCAGTAGGCCTGTCTGGTCTTGACAAGAGATCATCATGGGAAATTCACAGGTTCCTCAGGTAGATTTTTCTATCTTTTATTACTTTTCCATATCTTATTTAAGTTTTCATTGTTGTGATTTATGTTGATTTATGTTTTGGACTATGGGCAAGGAGGATACAGAGCTCTCTCATATTTAACAGTTTTAGAAAAAAAAAATAAAAAAACCACACACACACACACACAAAACAAACAAAACACCCCCAAAAAATAACTCCCAAATCTCTCTTCCACCTCAAAGCCAAAAAATGGTGCAAAGATAGTTTCTGCAAAAGAGACTCTCTCTTCGATTTCAGTCTGTGAACAGGCAGCTCAGGTAGGTTAATTATTTTGAAAGAGCATTTTCACTGCCATATTGGACTTATTAAAAAGCCTTATTTGATACATCAGATTTTGCTTAACATTTTCCCTTTTATCACATATACAATAGCACAGATATGGCTATAAAATTGTACTTTACCTCGGCACTCTGTTCTAGTTGCTGTACTCTGATATCCTACACGACACTGGCATACATAGGAACCTTGGGTGTTCACACACTCTCCACTGATGCAGGGATTCTTCTCACATTCATCAACATCTGTAAATTACAGAATGCATCTTACTGTCTTAGTATTTTACCAACACATTGGTTGAAAGGCAGTCACATCTACAGAGTTTTGTAGTCAGAGACCTATCAGTCTACAGTTTGTAAGGAAAGGGACAATTAACTCTTGCTTCTTTCATCAAGATCTTGCAGATTTCCAAAATTCAAGGACTTGAGAGTCCAGCACCATACTTCTGATCAGGCAAAACAGAGCATTTATGGGTCTCTTTAGGACTGGAGTCACGTTCTTCATGGTTTTCTTTTTTAACAATAGTTCATTTGCATGCTCAAACTTCTGGCAGATTTTCAAACAGGTTATTTTAAATTAGTAATAAACACATTATAGTCACTTTTTAGGAAAATTAAAAAATACTTCTGCATAATTTTATGACAAGTTACAAGAAGTTAAACATTGTCTTAAAGACAAAATTGCTGTAAAACGAGTTTGCAATTGAAAGTAATTACTTTTTCCCATATTCATAAGTATGAAGTCTATTAGAAAAAACAATTAGGGTCGTTACACTGCGTGGAAAATAAAACTCTCTTTCCCACTCTGTGTTTTACAGTAGAAAACTGCGTACCAATGCATTCTCCTCTAACATCCAGTTGGAATCCTTTGTTGCACTCGCAGCGGTAGCTCCCGGGAGTGGGAATACAGCGTCCGTTCAGGCAGAGATGTCGGAACATCTGGCAGTAGTCAGTGAAGTTCACTGACAAGATCACTGAAATAAGGAGAGTTGGAAAAATATTTTAATAGTTCATCATAACCAGTTTCTGCAACCTGCAGCTTGTGCAGCATGTTCCATCAAGGGACAAAATAGGTAACCTGCTGGTATCCTGGCTCTGGCTTCCTCCTTCTCTAGGGAAACCTAACTTACTCCATCTTTTTCCTGAAAGAGGTTGTTCTTCACATTGGCTTAGCCTCAGTGTCCAGCAGACTAGTACTTCTACTTGCCTATTTCCTACTTAACCAAGCAAGAGTGAATAAAACAACTTGACAATAGCTGCTTTCTCCTAACCAAGTACTACAAGTAGCAACTGTAACTGAGCCGAAGAGTTATTTATGTTTATTAGTGTTGATGTGTAGCAAAGCTCACAATATCATTAAGATAATGCAGCTAATACAATCTGTGTAAATAAAGTGAGAAAGCAATGTTGGAATCCTAAACTAATAGGGAAGAGATAGTATCATAAGGTATGTTTGCTGTGAGATATGTGACTACCTGTAGTTACGAATAGAATACGCACAGAGAAATTAGGCAGATACCAAAACAAAGCAAGAGACAGGAGCAGCTGCAAGGAGCAAATCGCTCTGAAAAATGCATGTTTTCAAAGAAGCTAAATACAAACAGTGCAGGAAAAGGTTAGTGTTTGATGCTTACCATGGCTTGGTGGAGCACGAGATGGATATACAATTTCTGGATGAGGGCCCACAGGAGGGTAACCACGAGGAGGCAGGACAGTATCAGGAGGGATGACGCCAGGCCGGGCCGGGGGAAGTTCGGGTCTTGCCGGCAGCATTGCAGCAACAGAGCACAATTTGCGATACTCATCTGCAACATGAAAACATGAACGCTGATTTAGACTAATACAGTCACTTAATTTAGACTAATACACTCCACTTAACCAAACCAGTCCCCTTTTCCTACAATGAAACAGTCTGCCTCCTCAGACTAGCCACAGCAAATCTTAAATAACCTGAAAAATCAGAGGCTATGGCAGTTTTCTTCACAGTCAGAAGTTTAGTTCTGTTTACCAAGTTGTAAAAGAAGGAAGTCATGCAGATTCTCAAAAGACTGCTAACAGAAAGACAACATTATTGACAGGCTGTATTTTGAAATTTAACACTGAGGGAGGGAACTAGTTCTAATCTATTGAGTCTACTTTAAGGCAATACCTTGGACAAATTCAGTGGCAAGTTTATCTAAAGAAGAACTTATGGACTTGATCTCAAGTTAGTTTTATATTAAACTTGCTACAGAGTTAGAAAAGAGAAAAAATGGAAAAATTCTGGTTTCAACTCATCTCTTAAAACTTAGCTCCCTTGAACAAAGTACAAACATAAGCAATGAGGCAAAACTAATGAAAGAATGAATATACTAACACTACTCTATTGTGAAAATAAGGTTTGTCAATAAAAGCAGAAGCCAAATGAGGTGCAATCAAAGGAGTCTAGACAAAGAGAAACTGAGTCCGATCCACACTGAGTTCACCCTTCCCCGGCAGATGGGAAAATGATCTATTTTGCTCCAAGCACAGTCTCTGCTCCATGTTGTACATTCTCCTATTGTTCGTCTCTGTAAGTGGCATCTGCCCTACTGCCCCATTTTTCCTCCTGCACTCAACTCTTTTGTCTTCCGCAAGTGTGGGGCTGGAATGCACAATCCAAGGAATGTACAAAGTGTATTGCAATTAAAGGCCACGTTTCCAGTTGACCTAATTCATAACCACAATTCACGTGTATACAAATAACTATTTGTGCAGTCAATATGTTTCCACTTCAAAACTTTAAAGTTTATAGTAGGGGAGGTGAATTACATAATGAAAATGAAATGCTGAAGTGATGAATGAATTTCTGAAATAGCATATTAAATTAAAAATAAAAATAAATTCAATGTGCAGAGAACTATAGTAGGTATTTCAGCCTTCAGCACTTCCATCATCTCATGGATTTCCACCTTTATCCCAACTATTTCCTTCAAAACAAATTAAATACTTTTCCTTAATCACAGAGACTTTGACAAAGGAACATGATAAGATTCTGCTTTTCCTTGATATGATTCTTGCATTTATTTTAATTCTTTTCAGTGATCAGTTGGTTTCATATGTCATTGTACTTCCCTCTGTTGTTTGTTAGTGATTTTAACCTTTAAAACTCTCCCGATAATATACTTTTTTATATTCATTCTATTATGTTATTTTGTTTAAATTTGTTTTAAAAGCCTTACATTATGCCTACTCATAAGCTGAACCTGCTCTCAGCGAGTGGTCTGTCTGTGATGGACATGGAAAGATTTAGAAGAAACAGTGCCTGCCTGAGTACACACACAGCCTCCAATAGGCAAGTCTCTGTTACTGGTGGTGCTTTTAATAGTCAATCCTTTCACCAAACATTCTCTACAATTCTTCTTGCTCATTTTGAAAGAAACCTTTTTTCCTTTGTGTTTTTTTTTACTCTAGATTGGTAATGTCCAATTACCCAAAGCCAATCCACCAAGAGCACAGGTCTTCCACATGAAAAGAAGCCAGAGGATACCTGGCCATCCACTGAACGGAGTTAGGGCACTTAGAGGAACTGTTCAGGTGAGAACAGACACAAGTCTCTGAGATAGCACTTTTAAAGTATTTATAGTGTCAGTGCTAAGTCTCCTCATTCTGTATAAACAATTACTGCTGTGCTATGCAATGAAATACAGTGCAAGTCTCTTTTTATTGCAACTCTAATCTCCATGTGTAATTTCTAGCAATAAACAGCCCATTTTATGGTAGCATCTGGGTCTGCTGCTCACACTGGATATGCAACCACTTGGTTACACTATATAGCTACTTTATGTTACAGTAAATTTCCACTTCAGAGTTAAGGAGACTTTGACTCACTGGTGGCTTTCACTCAGAGCTCTTGCTCTCTTGGGATACATTGAAGAGTGACTGAATCTGACTGAGTAAGGATAGCAAGACGTTGCAAGGCCCTTTGAAGGGTTTCAAAGCACTTTTCAGAAGACAGAAATTTACTGTCTTATTTTATATCCTAAGTCAGAAAAACAGTGGCATGTAGCTATAGTCTGGAAGACATGGATTTATGAGTCAGGAAGTCCTGGCTTCTAATGCCCTCTCCATCACTTGTCTCAGCCTGTGGCCCTGGCCAAATTACTTCACTTTTCCATTCAATTTATTCAACAGTTAGATATGGTTAATCAGCAAATATGTAAAGAAAACAGAGAGCATGTTAAGTAAAGCTTCCTCCTCTTCTTTCCACCAGATGAACATCAGAGATTAGACTGTTTTCTTAGCATTACTCTAGTCAGTTCTGGATATTGAACATTTTTAACCTCCATTGAGCTCTCTCCTGTCATCCTCAAGCTTCTTGTATCCTCTTTTCTACAAAAAGCCTCTTTCCTCCACTCTCTCACATCTAGTTTCACCATCTGCTCACCATCTTCTCTAAATTCAAATTTCCCATTATCTGGAGTTCTCAATACATAGTGAGGCAATAAAGTACAGAATATATTTTGAAGACAGTCAGCGGAGATACATAATTTAAATAAAATCATGTTTGCTGTTAAATTTAAGGAAATAAATGGCACCTCAGGAAACTGAGCATGACAAAGAAGAAAACCACGTTTCCTGGCGGAAAAAATACCCAGAGGAAATAAAGATCTATTAGAAGGATCTGGAGAAACCTGAAGCTACAGATCATTTTGAAAATGCAATGCAAATCCAATGTGCTCATCTAGGATACAAAACATTCACTAATAGATAAATTCCTCTGCTTATGTTGGCGTGCGATCCTGAGTAACATCCTACAGTTCAACTCTGGCTGGACTACACAGTCACTAGAGGTGCCTTCCAACCTCAGCCAATCCACGAGACTCTTTTTATAATGAAAATTTTACTGGAAAAGGCAAATCCCTGCCTAATTCCGTGATTTATGACCCTTGTAAGAGCAGAGGTGGGTTCATACCAGTAGATCTGATGGGGCACATTTCGGGAGCGCTCACGGCACCAGAGGACCAGCAGCGCCCGCTGTCACAGCAACACTGCATTTTGGACATGGGCTGGGGAAGCTGATTGCCACAGCGCCCGTTCGTCAGAGTAGAGAAGCAGTATCCAGGACGCACATCTATCAAGAGAAAGGAAAGGATATGTAATCAATTCAGTTGCCTTCAATGAAGTATATGACTTTTAAAGAAGAGAAAGGTACAGCTTTTCTTGGTAGGTTGCACAAAAATAGCATTTCTAACATTAAAACAATCAGAAAGTAGAAGGCAGATAACCTGAAAAGACATAGAGAATAATTGGGGAAAGTGGGATTTATTGCGGGTGTAATGTTCCTATATGAAAGCTGAAGTGACAATAATAAATTACAGCTGGATATATAGATAAAATAAGCTTCAGTGCCCTCAAAGAATTCCAGTGTGATTGCTGTTAAAAATAGTACCAGATGAGGTCTATTTAACCCAAGGTTTCAAAGAAATTGATGTAGGGCAACTAATGCATCATAGTTCCTAAAACACTCATTATTTTGCATCAGTCCTGACTTCCTCAATTCGTAGTGATTTGACAAAATACAGACTTGCAAGCAAGGAAGAGAGAAGCAGCTCGCCTGGTGCCATCACATGGTTTATGGAGATGGGTTAGACTCCTGTCTGAAAAAGGCAAGAATGTGCTGTACAAAGAACATCCTGAACCCAGATTTCATATGCTCAGCTCAAATAACATGTTACAGAGTTCTCCTAGCTTAGAGAAGGGGCTGAAAATGTGGAAAGCAACAAATAATAAAGAATAATCTGAAGCTTCAAGCAATTGGTTCACAATAAATGTCACATCTTGTCTAATTCCATGTAAGCTCTGGCGTGATTTGATGCTGCATGATAAACCAGATCATGTTTGTTTCTACAGAATAAAAATATTTGCTGTCAAAAGGTAGAGGAAAAAGTTGCAGACATAACATTACAACATCAGTCACCATTCCCTAAAGAAACAGGATCTCAGTTATCCAAGGCATGATGGAGTCATCTAATAACTGTGGTTTTCAGAGTTTACTAGCTATTCTAGTGGATATAAAAAAGCAGGGAAGTTTCTTTTTATTTTGAGGAAATTGATATATAGAGGCATGTTGGGAAAGCCTGTGAAGGTTCTGCCTTTTATTAGCTGGAACTCTGAGCACAGATATTCCTGGTAGTACAGTGGAGGGAGTCTGCTGGCCTTTACTTCCCAACTTCCTATTCTTATAGGAAAATCTGAAATACAGAAGATCTAGTTAGTTGTGTTACTGGTCCTTCATTTCCTCCTGGTTCCCAAACACATACACTCCTTAATCTACCATTTCAAAATGAAAGAAGGAGTTGATGTGGATGCTCTACTCTGCATCTGTTACAGTGGCGAGCTTTGCAGGTGCTCAGGGTGATGGGCAGTGTGGTAAGGAAGGGCTCTATCATCATCCTTTGCAATTCATCCTGCTCAGATTTGGTGAAGATTAATTTTTAAAACCGCTGAGAGCAGTAATGGGCAAGAGGAGTGGAAAGGCTCTACCAAAGGCCTGGCCAGAGAAAGGAGAAAGAGACACAAAGAGAGGGTGGGCAAGAATAACAGGAAAAAAAAATCTGTTTCACAAACACAGTTTTCCAATAAAAAAAATAAAAAGAAACAAAGGAAAAAAAAGACAAAGAGAGAGAAGGCAATCACACAGTAACATTCTGAGCAAATGAACTACTGTCAGCTGGAGGTGTGAGCCAACAGCTCTCTTCACAGTGGACTCTATACACTTGGGTTGAAATGTCCT
>JAUBOD010000354.1:297248-307737 GCA_032353885.1 Nothura maculosa | reverse complement strand
TGAACTACTGTCAGCTGGAGGTGTGAGCCAACAGCTCTCTTCACAGTGGACTCTATACACTTGGGTTGAAATGTCCTTTTGTTTCTCCTCTTCAGCCTTCAGAGATAGTATCTGACACTTTGTCTATTTCAATTTTAATGTTTGTAACAGTGGAACTCCCGTTTGGCTCCAAAGCTGCTTAGCCTGAGTTTCATACGGAAGAGGTTCCTCAGAAGCACTTCCTCATCTCTGGCAGAATGGACACATTCAGCTAACACTTCACCCTTAAGATTGGCATGTGGTCGTTAAATAAACACTACAGGCTTTGTTCAGTTCTAGTAGAAATTTGGGCTCTATCCCTATCAATATGGCAAGTATGTAGTCTTGCATACAAAACAAATCCAAAGTATTTACAGATAATAAATAGTGTTTCCTATTTAGCATATTTTGACTTGGACATGGACTCATGGACTCATATTTTGACTTGGACTCAGCCAAAATTTTAATGATGGTTCATGGCCTGGCATATTATTTAACATAGTCTATCATCATTTAAATACCTAGTTCTTTCACTAAACTATTTCAGCCTGGAAATAGAGTGGGTAAAAAACACTAGAAAACAGGAGTATAACATGGGCATGAATATGTTGCAAATTTAACTAAGCAATGAGTATTAAAAAAGTAGAAATCAGAAATATTGAACCTCTGTACAAGTTCATTACTATAGAAAGGAACATCTTTTCCATAAAACTAAGTACATGCAGTAATCAATAATGCACATGATCCTTTAGGATCTACAAATCTGTAGCAATAAAAACAATGCTCCTTTGGCATTTTCAGTGTACAGCATGTATCCTACCCATCACAATGCTAGTCTTGATAATAAAGGAAATAAAGTTCATTTCTTATAATCTACTGAAATAGAATAGTACCATTCAAAATGAGTCATATATCAAACTACTTCCAGATTTCCAGGGGAAATTTGTTACTTTTCTCTGAGAAGTCATTTTTGCCAGTATTCTTCCAAATGCTTTTCTACAATTGATGCTAGTACAGGAAGCTGTCTTGAACTGCTATGCTGTCAATGTGTATAAGCTTCTGAGCACACAAGCCAAGACTGGAAATCAAATTTTTCCTTAAGTGACAATAAATGCTCACAAATCACCAGTAACAGCAGGGGAAAAAATGTAATCACTGCTTAAAAATGTCACTTAATTCACACAGTCCTCTGGTTCTCAAGTTTGGAATACCAGTTCTGCTCTATAAAGTAAAAGCTACACAGAAGAGCAATGCTAAATCATCACCATCACAGAAACAGCTACAAATGTCTCAGATCCAGCTTATCACATTATTTCCGTTAATGAAAAATACCTTAATTAAGGTCATAACAGCTGGAAGGGAGAAAAAAAGCAGGGAGGGGGAGAGGTGAGTTATTTTCCTACTCAGTTAAGTTTGCTTTTTTAAATGACTGCTGAATAGAACATGCTCTAAGTCAGAAACTAACATGACAGAGTAAGAATATCAAGGAGAACTGTTATTGTAAGATAAAAAATACGACATGACAGAAAAATCCTAATAAGAAAAATGTGAGGGAAGGTCACAATGAAAGAAGAGGGAAAGAGGAAACCTCCCACAAATGGGAAATTCACTTCAGAAAACAGACAGGCACATGATGTACTTTATATTAACAAAGGATTTCAAGAATATCTAGTGTTGAAATACATTTCTGGTACAATTCTCACCTATGCACTTTAAGCCATCAGGAGCTGTATAAAACCCTGGTGGACACTTGCAGAAGTAACTGCTAACTGTGTTGGAACACTCTCCTCCATCACAGATTCCAGGAATGGTGCTGCATTCATCAATATCTTCAAGGAAAAAAAAAACAAAAAAACAAAAAAGGGGAGCAGGGACAGGTTAGTTCAGTCAACAGGATATATATTTTATAATAACTACTAATAATCAAATTCTTTGTGGTCCCTTAAGAGCAAAACCAGCAGTTGCGAATAGGATCAGACTCTTATTTTGTCAAACATTTTACAAGTGAAACAGAATCTAAAATAATATTATATCTCCAAACCACAAAAAAAGAGTTTGTTAAACTACTTAATGATGGATGAGAATTACCCTGGGGGTTTACTAACCGTAAGTAAACCATGACCTCTCGAATTCAAATCTGCAAACCAGAATCCTCAAACCTGCTTGAAGAACCTTGCTGTGGCACCTGTAGTGACCACAG
The DNA here is from genome assembly GCA_032353885.1 of Nothura maculosa. Taxonomy (NCBI): domain Eukaryota; kingdom Metazoa; phylum Chordata; class Aves; order Tinamiformes; family Tinamidae; genus Nothura; species Nothura maculosa. The sequence continues at coordinate 305,519 of JAUBOD010000354.1, read as the reverse complement.
TGACCAGGGAGCTCTACGCTTACACCTCACACTAACTCCAACAGCTCAGTGTCTTGTAACACCAGGCAATGATCCAATACAGACTTGTGCTGAGGTACAGCACCTACTGAATTCCCTACCCCACTTTTCAGCGCCTTTTTATAAGTATAGACCAGTCAAACACTGTTTAAGTAATCCCACCTGACAGGATTATAGTTCAAAGGCTGACTACAGGCAACAAAGATTACCATTCCGGCCTCCTCCTTTAAGTGAATGTTCTGGAGTTCCAATAAATTTCTAGACAGAAACTGAAACATCTACCACAGAAAGCAGGACACAAGTCAAGCAACGTCCATAACTTGCCTATATAACGTCCATAAATTTTGTCATCAATTTTAAAATAAAATTCATATTGTGAGTGAAATCATTACGAAATATTGAACTATATACTAAGCAATCATCATAGATTTAATGCAGAGAAATTTTCAATACCTTCAAAAAATAAAAAGATAACAAATTCCTTCTTATATGTGATCATTCCTGCTTATGCAGAGGGGATTTGCACTATTCTTCCAGAGCTACTAGCTTACAGTATCTACAGCCACGCAAATACCAAACCTGTGCCAGCCCCTAATGCTTCTTAATTACTCTCAGTCCCCAGCCTGTGACAAGAAGCTCTTTCCCCTGGTTTCCCATGACTTGTCTTACAACTCAGCTGCACCTACTTAGCACCGCTCCCATCTTCTAGGAACCTGGAGCCCAGCTGAGCTTAAGGACAGCTCACTTTTTCCTCTGTGCCTACGAGAACCAGCAGCAAAGCTGACTGGAAAGGGAGGCTGCTCTTCAGAGAGCTGTGTGTGATGAGTGGTTGTTGTGGGCGCCCACCACCAGCACGTAGCTCTCCTGACCAGGAGAGCCCCGCGAGCAGTAACGGCCCCGCAGGGTGCTCTTCGACCGCCCCTCCAGAGACCGGTGGTCAGAGACACACATGGCTGTAATAATGATTTCACCAACCGCAAACATTTCTGAGATGAAGCACTGCAACACCACCCAACACGCCAAGGCAAGAAGTGAATAATATTTTAGTCATTTCCAATGATTGGAGGAATTTAAATGTAACGCCTAAATTGGAATGTGGCCCCAACAGATGGGGGAAACACCCGAAGTCTCACAGGACCATTAAGGAGCTTCTTAGCAAGCAGAGAGCATCTTAGCTCTACTCCTCCTTTGCAGAGGAAAATAAAAAATGACCAATTCCTCTTCCCCAAGGTAACAAGCTGGATGCTCTAGCACCACTGTGGGATTGGTTTTGTGGATAAGGAGCACAGGGACCAAGGGCGGCCCACCCATAGGGTGACCAAACATATAGACACGTATAGCATCGTTGGGCCCCGGGTACTTGCACTCTCTCCAGCATCAGCGCTTGCTGTCGTGATGTGGGTCACATTCCTCGCTTGGGTGTAGTGGAGGGGTGTGACTTTTTGTTCAGTGCTACTTAGAGGGAGTTGCCAAAGCCTCCAGCCCGAGTGCCCCGGGAGCTCTGCTAAGAGACTTTTGGCTTCTGCTCCAGGATTATGCTCTGCAGGAGTCCCGAAAGTCTCAGTGACAAAAAATGTGGAAATTAGGTTTTGGTCTGAATAGAGGCCTTAATTAACAGAGAAAAATGCAGTTGTAAGTGGATCAGATTCAAGCATCTTCTGACTCAAATTTACCAGTGTTTATCTGCAAGTTAGTGTTGCCACAGTTTATATAGAGTCTGACCTTTTTAAAAGCAAAATCACCACTCTTTATTTTAGGGTTGAGTCTAACCCAAACAGTATTTCATTATTTATATTAGTGTTGACATTAATATAAGCAATATTGTCACTGTTAAGCATGCAAGTTTTATAAAGGTAAGTACACTTGATGTACTCACAGCAAAAATTACTCCCACATCACCACCAAACCACACTTAATCTCCGCATTAATGCAACTAGAACAGGAATGGTGATATGAAACAATCCAACACTTAAAACCTAGTTTTCCACCACCTGTTCTAATACATAGACCACTGCCCTACAGGTCTCATTTCCTCTCTTGTTCTGCTGTCTCATTATATCTCATGATTTCTGTTGTGATCTGTGCTCCTCTGTGAAGGACAGTACTGATAACTCAACAGGTTGCTCCCCATTCTGTTAGACTAGTGACCAAGAATCCTGACATGCTTTACAAATGCCACATCAGTGAAGTCAATCTGCAAGCAAAGATTTACACAGGATGATACTTGATTTCAGGATCTGGCCCCTATCTAATTGGACATATTGGTTAAAGGAGATTTTTATAGTAAATTAAATCATAAAAACTCCAGAAATGCTGGCTTAGAGGGACCTTTGGAGGTTTCTAGTCCAACTTCCCACTTGACAAAGGATTACTACTGACACTAAGATCAGATCATCCGTGATCTATCTGTATTTTTAAAACCTCCGAAGACAGTGATTCCACCAGTGAAACTAGTGACTTGTTATAGTGCTGTCAACCTGCTTCCTGTCAAGCAAAAGTCATCTTAAATCCATTCATTCTTCATTCATCATGTTATCTTTCCTAAGTGCTTGACTGGCAGGTAATAAATGCTCGAAATGCTCGCCAAGCACTCGGGAAGCTATTTAGGATGTTCAGAAAACACTCTGGGGCCAGATCCTCTACTGTTAGTCACCGTAACAGCTGACAATGCCAGTCATTTACACTCAAATTTTCCCCTCTGAAATCAGGATTGCAGTATCTCTTCCTCATTATTACATTACAAGCAGAGCAGATTTCCATGCTAGCACCTGACATCCTTCCAAACTAGGATCCCCCGGGAAGAGAGAGAAAAAACGTTTGGTCTTTCTTTGTATCTGCAGCTATACGGATGAGTTCATAGATTAGCTGTGCAGTCCTCACTCAGCAGTATCAAACTCTCACTAATATCAAGCATCATTTACCAGAGTAGGTGGGGATGTGTTTAACTGGCCCAACATATATGCTTTCTGATAAAAAAAAAAAAAATTAGACATGTGGCTTTGACCATTTCCAAAGCAATGTATCGGTTAAAAATATTTTTACTTTTAATGTTTAATTTGTTTCAGATGTACCTTTTAGTCTGTGAAATACAACATGAAAAATAAGGTCTAGAAAAAGCTGCAGGTCCAAAGTTAAAGGTTCTCTGTTTCAGAAGCAGAAAGGACCATTATTTACATTTATTATGAAAAATATTATTTGAATACTCAAGGCAAAAAGAGATCACAAAGTTTGTGACAAACAACAATAAAGCCAACAAAGTTGGCTCTCAAAATATTTACCCCCTTTATTTGCAGAAGAAAGTTCTGTAAGTTCTTACCATCACATTTTTGTGTCACTTCATTAAACTTGTGTCCAGCTGGGCATTTGCACTCAAAAGATCCAACAGTATTAATGCAATTTCCCCCTTGACAGATCCCAGGGATGGCTTGGCATTCATCCACATCTATCGTATAAAAAAGGAAAAAACACCTATTTTTAATTCGTTTCCCACGAACAGCCATAATAATTTGTCTACACAGAAATTAAGTAAATATGCTTAAATCCATTCTTCACCCATCAAAATATTACACACGCTTGTGAAGAAAGACACTAATTTTGAAACCACCCTACACGAAGTATGATTAAGTACAGTTCTCTAAATATTTTCTGCAAGAAATCACATTGTTATTATTGTTACAGACATTAACCATCTAACTGCTATTGCTTTGTTTTTCCAAAACATCTGGGGAATGATGGTACCCAGAACACAGCCTGCCAAAACCCAGGGCCCTTTAAAGACAGGCACCCAAAACCATTTGCCACTTGGAAAATCCTGGCAATTCTGTTGAGTGCAGAACCTGCATGAGAAGATCCCAGAGCCTGATCGAGCCAAGCAGGTCCCTCCATCCCTGTCATGCTCAGCTCCTGGGGCTCCTGGAGAGGACTGTACAGTCATTACAGATAGAAGGGATTAAATCTTCACTCCAGTAAAACCAGGCACCAGTGGCTCTAAGTTGTGGCCAGGAGTTTCACAGCCATAATTAATGTCTTGAGAAGCATCAATAGTGACCTTAGACACTCATAATTTTGTTTTGCATTTTACTGTCTACATCTCCCTTTTTGCTTTTAATTTCTCACTCAGGAAAGCAAAATGAAGATGATAGCACAGGCTAGGTAGGGAGCACAAGACAAATGTTTTGAAGGGGCCCCGGGTTTTGGCCTAACAACTCAAGCAGCTCAATAGCACACGTGTCATGGCCAAGTGCAGGAGCGTTGCCGTGACTCGGGAACTGCTAGAGGAGGAGGAAGCACCACAGTGCAGACCATGGACATCCTGCTCAGTCCCCTGGGACAACCCTGTGGCTGCTGCTGCCCCTCCTCCTGGAGCAAACACAGCGCTCACCCCCTGAACAGACACCCCCAAATCCTTCCCGATGCCCATTGTCCCTAGGGGCACCAGCTGCTGCTGGTAAAATCTGCTTTCTTCAGTGCCCGAGCTTCTCCCTGGGATTGGTTTCTACATAGGGACACAAGTTGAAGGAGATGGTGCCTTCCAATCTCCTTTATAAAACCCAGAGAGCCAGCTGTAACACGTCTTGTAGTCTGAAAAGCAAAATACGACGTCTGTACAAAAGGCCAAGAGGCAATTTCCCTGGGAGTAGGAAGTCTCGCGGATGCCAAGGGGCAGATTCGTACCACATAGCAGAGCATTATGTAAAGATCCCGGGCCAACCGAATCAGGTCGGGAAGCGCAGGCAGCAGAGCCGCTCCGGCGGGTGCCGGAGCTCGCGCGGTGCTGGGAGGCCCGGGGAGCCGTGGCACCCACCGCGAGGCTGCTGGGCTCTCCCTAACGCGCTGAGCAGTGTTTGAATAACAATAACCATGCCAAGCTTCATGGCTCGGTGCGGACTTAAAAAAAAATATAGAACTCATGCTCCTGAGTCACAACGTCTGTTTCAAAATCCCACCTTTTGGCTTTAGTTTTTGTACTTTGTATCTTTAAAATTTTCAGCTGTGATATTAATTTAACTTTCGGCCAGACAGACGAAGTCAAACTGTGGGCAGCAATATTTACTTTTTAGAACAAACTTGCCCCCACCCCCTCCGTTTCATTTTTTTCGGATTCGTCCACACAATAACAACGGTTTCGTCTCTTCAGAGAACCTGGATTTTATTTAACCTGCTTTCCTTTATTTAGATTGAATATGGATGTGAAATCCCTGAAATGTCTTTCAGTCTGAATGAATGTTATCTGATTTCAAAAGGACTGGATTTAGTACAATTGCATGAAAAATAAAGCTAATATGTGGTTCCATAGCAAATCTGTCGAAATTATGAACACATTACAGGAGAGCAGATCAACTGGAAAGTACAAGTCAAACACACAGGGCCAAAACTGTTGGCACTATGTACAGATTAGCATAAATGCAGCTGCATGTTAAGAAACGTGCATAGAGCAGAGACAACTCATGCGAAACCATGGGAGAGGTCCCCACAGCTTCTCCATGACCCAGGCAGGAGGGATACGAGCAGGGGTGGCACGAGGTCAGGGGCGTGGGCCACATCTTCACGCACATAAAATCTCTGAACTGTCCAGAGCTCAGTTCACAGATTGCTGCACAGTTTAGCCCTGACCCTTAGCAGCGAGGTGGGGACAAGGCCGCGGAGCGGCTGAGGTTACGGGCCGGTACATCACGTAGCCTACACAAACATGCCCATCTCACAGCTCATCGTGCCTGTCTGCAGGCACCAGCACTTGGACTTGGCCTGGGAGGGAGGATAACTACATTTTTATTGCAATGGAATGCCTTGAAGTTCTTTGCAGGAATTTTGTGATTAAACGAAATTACCAATAAACTTATAATCTTTATCTCCCTCATTTTCAAAAAACACTGTATCTTATTAGAAAATGTTAGACAGATCAAAATAAGCTAGTCCCCAAAGATACGGCCCTGGGAATTTATAATCTACATCAGTTTAATACATAGCTGCCCCTGTTAACTTTCTCCTGTTTCCTGCCAGACATCCAGACAATAAAAGAATTTATACAGCTGGAAGTATTAGAATAAAAGCCAAAAGCAGTGTAAGGACTTTCTATGGTAAGGCATGCTCAGAAAGAAGCAAGCAACATCTGGGTGGATTTTACGATTTGAAACAAATGCAAATGCACTTCCAAAATTTTATAAAATATATAATAAGGCATTTCAAATGGCACAACATGCACTTTTTTTCCAGGTCGAAGCAATGTAGCTCAAGAGATAAGACACTCCAGATGAATCCAAAACCAACAATTCTGAGCTAAAAAAAACTCACAGCAGATAAATGGAGCAGCATCCTAACAGATTGATTTCTGCATGTTTTGAGTGCTGTTTGAAGCTGATTAAATTCTTCCATGGAAAGGTCTGGTGGTACCCACAGGAAAGCACCCTTGCAGAACCAAGCCAATGTGCTGCTGGCAGTGAAAATTCATTAAGGTGCTGGCCGCTCTCACATGACCTCACTTGCTAATGTACTCACTTGAACATCGGGCACTCACTGAATCATGAAGTAATGTATCTGACAGTGTTTTTCCATTCTTCACACATATAGCAGAGAATGGCTTAGGACAGGTTATTCACAGCAGCGTAACTCAATTAACATTAATCCAGTAACAATTTCATCAGCTTTTGGGGAAGCTTTGCTGCTCACTTACCTTGACAGGCTCCGGTTCGAATGTTTGGAATGAAGCCTCGGCGGCAGGGATGCGGCTGGGCAGGACACATTTCGCAGGGGTGGCCCCAGGCTCTCCCCACGGTCGCACAGCACAGGGTTTTTGTGCACACTATCCCACTGAGCTGTCCTTGGCACATCTGGTTAGTCACCAACGTGAAGCACGGGCCAGTCCTATAATCTGGGCCAAAGACAGGAAACCTAATCAGCATCACAACACAAACACATGACAAAATTTCTAATAAAAAATAACGGCAACAGACTTGGCAAGCCTTCTGCACATAAATTTCCCACCTTATTCAACAATTTCACTCGCCAGTGTTGTATTGAGGATTTTTGTCAAGTTTACTTGCCTTTCAAATCTACTGAGAATAAGCAGATCTGTGAACTATTTTACCAGGAATACTAGATACTTAAGATTCTCCAGGTCCCCTTGCAGCTTGGTTTAATCTCAGTTTGGGAGGTCTTTTCGCCAGATTGAATACAGTTTGTTTAAATATTCAGCACATTAATTAAAATAATACTGATAAAAGAACTAGGATATGTTTATTTCCACAGTGTTGTTCTCGAATGAGTCTCAAGGGATGGGAATACAGACTACAGGAAGTTTTTTGAGGACAGTTTTCACTGTTATTCAGTCATATGCTGTACCAGATATATGGGTAAGTTCTGCCTACAGCTGAATGGAGGGCATGTGGAACACATCTGCTTTGATTTGTTTATGGTAGGACAGGCTGCTTATCCAACAGACAGAATTAAACTTAAGACGTTAATATAATACTAGTAGGCTTTATTTTGTTCCATTCTCCAAGGGCAACAACCAAACAGTGGTACTGCCAGTTCCCCCGTCTCCTGCACATCCGGGGTGCTCACTCCAGCTAATTCTTCACCAATGACCCTAAACTGTTTTCCTGTGCAGCAGAACAGAGTCCAGCACCTCGAAAGAGGAGCCAGCAAATTGTGGACCTGAAGTTCATCTGTGCTGAAACAGTTACCGGCTGCCTGAGCCAAGGTCACTGAACAGTCCACGCTGCCTTGTAGTGATGACATCATAAATTCCTCCAATTTCCATGCCACTTCCCAACATTGTTAACAATTAATTGTTTCCACTAGACCATTGATAAAATATGTTCAGCAAGGCAGAAGTAGAAATTCATTTCTTTTCCATTTGCTCCACAGGACTCTTGCTGGACAAACACTCCCAAACTGCTCGCAAACACCAAGTGCAGCTTGAACCCTGTCATGTAACTCATCTTTACTCAAGTTCATGGGTGCTATGCCATTATACTATAGTCCTGCTGATTAATAAAGTCACTTTATCAAGTGACTTTAGTAAGTAAAATGAAAACTTGCAAGATATCCAGAAGCAATAATATGCTACATTGCCTGTATTATATTTATCAAAAAAGAAAAATCTTCTCAGAAATAGCAAATTCATTTGAAAGACCTATTTCTCTTAAATTTATATTGTCTAATTACCATCTACTCTTCATTAGCTATGTATTAAGTCTTGTGATTGGTATTTTATCCTTTTCCTGTTTAACACATCTATCACCTATCCCAGAT
>JAUBOD010000354.1:266779-297148 GCA_032353885.1 Nothura maculosa | reverse complement strand
CTGTCAAGAATTTTTTCCTTAAATTCATTCCTGTGGAACTTTTGATGCTTCAGTTTGTGGCCATTTCTTCTAGTCCTATAACTTAGAAACATTGTGAACCAGTGAAGCTAACTTCATAATCATGTAAATCTTTTCACAAGGTTTCAGTAGCAAAAAGTAGGTCAAATATGTGTTTAAAAGCAAATCCAACTCCTCATTATCATCTATGCTCACAGACTTTAGCATGGAGAATTACAAAATTTATCTAGTGGCGTTCTTTCTAAAGCTGGCACTCTAATTTCCAACAGAATCCTTTAAACACAATACACAATTCTGCAGGTAAATACAGTCTCAGAGGGCTTCACAGGTGCCACAGTACAGGTCTGCACTTCTAAGCCTAATATTTTGAAAATCATCCTCATTTTTCTAATAGCAAATAAAACTAGAATGCCCAGTCTGCCAAGGAAATTACAAATTGAAAAAAATGCTATTGGGTAATTAAAATACAGCACATTACTGTTAAATAAGAGCACACTATCAGAAAGCTAGCTTTGTTTTCCCATCCTCCCACCTCACCTAGAAACGATTAGAAGAATGTATATAGGATAGGATTTCCAAAAGAGTTCCCAGAAATGCCCAAAGGCTGGACATTTGGATATGGAAGAAGGTCATGGGGGAGAAGAGATCTGTGAATGCACCAGCTGAATGGTAGTAATGAGGATAGTGAGAAACCTAACAGTAAGAATAATGAGAATCATATCAAGCAAATTATGTTTGGTGATTTTAGGCACATAGATATATTAGCATTTTTCCTGAATTTTAAAAACAGGAATGGCATAAATGTGTACGAAAAGCTCTAATAAATGTGCAACAAAACAGCTGCAATGCAGATAGGGTGAGAGGCACCAGCTCTTAAAACTGAAGTTCTTTGAGAAATCCTTGTTTCTTGAGAGGTCTGGAGATCATGCCTTATTTCACCTTCACTATGCAAACACGAAACAACTACAGCTGTAAAGGGAAAACAAGGGTTTCCATCACCACATGTTTTGCAGCATATCAGCCACTGTTGTCTTCTCAGGCAAAGCAGCAATACGTTTAGAAATGATGGAGAAAAGCACTAAGAGGCCCCACTTCGGGAGGCAGTATGTGCTACACCTGCAGCGAGAGGTTTTGCTGTAAAACCCAAGAATCACAGGGAGCCTGAGCCAGGCAGGAGGGCGCGAGATGCACAGGAGCCGACTGCAGCAGCAAACACCGGCCCTCAGGGCAGGCAGAGATACAGAAAGCCAAGGCTTGGCCTTGTAGGCTCTACTTCGAAAGCAGACTTCCTTTCAAGTGATTTTAGGTATTTTCAGATGTGCTGAGCTCAGAGAGAGGGCAAACAGAGGGCTCCACACACACACGCTGCTTCTAAAACACTGAGGCAATCCTGTGTGCGTCGCTGTACCAACCACCTAAAAACCCAGACACAGCAACTCCTGTTCACAGGTGAAATGCCAGGTGACAACTACAGCCAGTCACAACAGGCTCCTTCCTCAGCCGTTTCCTCAGGCTCTTACTCACTGGGCAGCCGTCCCCATCCTCTCCTCCCCCTAGACATACACCATTACTCATCCTCCTCCGATCCCAGTGTGTCATCACTGGAAAGTACATGGCAAAGGTATTAGGAGGCGTTCAAAAGGAAAGAAAACAAAATTTTGTAAATATTTTAAGCCTTATTTCCTACAATGTCTAAAACTTCCTATTGCCGAGGCTTAGTGTGGTTAGCCGGGGCAGATGGAGCAACATCAGCCTCCCGCCCCGTCTGCTCTCAGGCGCTGCCAGGGCCGGCTCCGCAGCCTGGGACCGTTTCCCAGCTCCCCAGGGCATGGCCGGCCTGGAGCTCCAACTGCTGACACTTCCCATGGGACACGGCCAAGATGGCACCGGACCAGGGTATCCAAGAGCACCCACCAAGCCCTGCACCAGGCAAAGGGGTAAATCCGGCAGCAGAACTGCCTGTAAAGCCCACAGCAACGCAGCCAGGCGGGCGTCTCTGCTCCAAGACACCAGTCCCAATATTTCCATCACCCTTTAAGTTATATTAGTTATAACCCTTTAAGCTATATTAGTTAAGCACACTAAAATCAGCTACTGCCCCCCACACTCCATCCCTAGGAATACTTGCCCCTATTTCCCGATTCTGATAAGCCCATTTCTGCACGTCTTCCTCACCTTAGCTTGTTGCAAACCGTTCTCCTACACTGGCTTGCTGGCACACTGGAGCCTAAATTTATTTTCCATTCCGTAAGCTGCTTCACAAACCCAGTGCTGCACAGATGATGTGTTTAACACGCCTATCTAGCAAATATTATACTTAGCCTTCCTAGGATGCTGCTGGAAGAACAGGACTTTTAAATAAGAGCTTACTAATCATGTAAGACTAACACTACTTTTTCATCAGTTGCATTCGATGCACAGACAATTCAGGTTGACCATTTTAAAAAGATTTTTTGGCAACCTACTCTCAAGAACAAATATACAACCATTTTCGTGCCAATTTTGTTCTTGCAGCTGACCCAGTTCTCGAAGTCTGTAACTGAGAAGTAATAACATTATAGTAATAAAATAAAAAAATAATGCTCAAAAATTATTATAGAATTGGAGTGATTTGTTGCACACATTTTAATCCAACACGCAGACTAAGCATTTCACCAAAATCAAGGCTTTAGCTCTGTTGTTCCCAATTATGTGCGGCAGCAGTCCAAACACAGAAAATTGTTACCACATTTTATTCTTTTCCATGATGAAGAAAACAGTAAGCAATGCTGCTAAATGCAGAAGAACTTCTCATTTCTGAATAACCGGTTACCTGACAAACTCAAGCCTACTCTGCTGTATAAGCTACAAAGAAACATTTCTTGTAAATGTTCATATTTTCCAATTTTCTTGCTATACAGACTAATAGCAGCGAGACAATATTCTGAACTGATTCCATCTCCCTTATAGGGAAAAAAAATAACTATTTTTGGTGACACATTTACTGTTAAGACCGGATGATTATTAAGGAGATCGGGTTCAACTGAAGCATTTGTGAAGTTTCACTCAGAAAGAACAAGTTGGCTGAAGTTTATTATGTCTTTTTAAAAAGAGGTCTTAAGAAGTGCCACGTTATAGAAACTCTCTTAACATACCACAAAGTATTAACTATTAAATTGCAAGTTGAAGACAAAGCTAGTAGAGCAGCTCTTTGACTTTTTCTATTTGGCTCCAGAAGACACTGACTATAAAACAGCTGATTCTATCCCAAAGTAGTGCAAATTGTGCAAGAAAAATAGGTTCTAATGAGTTACAATATATTAAACAGATCAACATCCAAAGAAAGGGAAAAGGTTTTCAGACAATGCGACACACTGGATTTAAAGAGATACTGCCCACATTTAAAAAGCAGCGAGTGGTATAACACATTGGAAATACTTCTCTAATATAAATGTCCCTCTGCAGTGTCATGAAACCAAATACAATTGCAGAACACCGCACCAAAACTGAGTCCAGAACTAAAAATGGGTTATGAATAACTAAGGGCAGGCGAGAGGAAGCAAGGGGGCCAGTTTCACTGCTCAAGCTCAGTGAAACACAAAGAGCAAACATACAGCAGGACTGTGAGAAGCTGACACTGTTTCGGAATGGATCACTTGAAGGGAAGACAGTAAATATAATAAGGATATTTCGGGTGTTGGTAAGTATATTTTTTCATAAAGACACATAGACAAAAGACTTTTGTGGTCCTAACAGAACATAAAACTTCTAAAGTGCTGGCAGCTCTTTACCAAGGTAATTAGAGCAATCAACAATTCCTCCTTCCTCCTTTGTAGCAGCTGCCAGGAATTATCTGGCTTGTCCTATGAAAGCTCCCTCCTCTGCACAACCAGAAAGAATCAGCACTCCTGAGAAATTCTAGCAATGGAAAAGCTTCAGCCTTGCAGAAGGAAGGGACATGTAGATTGTATTTCAGTGAAGACTGTCTTCTCCAGATGGCAGCCAGGTACCAAACCAAACCAAACCTATTCAGCCAGGTGCTTACCCTGGCTAGATTTATATACTTCTTAGTATAGTATATTTTTAGTAAAGATAAATTTGATAGGATGTAGAAATTTTGTTTTAATATCCTAAAGGTATTTTTAATAAAATTGTAGCAGAGTTTTATATTGTAGCTAATCCACTAATTGAGCACAAAAAAGCTATTTGAAAATAATAATAGCATATCATTTTGATGTATGTCATATCATTTGATTTTCATTTCATGTTTTAACAATTATTTGATGGTTGCAAAATAACTCCCCCAAACTCTCAGAAAGCATTAAAAATGTATACTGACAATGTACAAAAATTACTTTAGACACTTCTACCTCACATCTAAAACTCTACAGTGAAACATATCCACAACTTGATTGAAATACCATGCAACCACTTCATTAGAGGATCAGGTTCCATCCTCAATGAAACTGTGGCATCACTCTGTGTGTACACCAATGTAATCAGGACCAGAATCTGGCTCATTCTGCATAACCACATATATGGGATTCACATTAAGACTGCAGTCCAAAAAATAAATACAGTAATAACATGCATTAGTTAAGTCTGATTAAATCTGATGGTATCTTAGCTAAAATGCTATGGAAAACATGCAACAATTCTGGAATTCTCATGTACTCAATATCTGTTGTTAGAAGTGGAGAAACATTTTTCTCCATGATAGCAAATAATCTAATCTTGATAGACAAGCATTTTCAACTAAACCAGTAAAATTCTACTAAATTCAAACATATTATACTCCCCAATATCAAGTATATGAGCCACTAATACTTGTTTATGTCATTACTCTGTAAATTTTCTGTATGATCCTGGAGACATTACTAAGGACCCTACTGATAGAAAAATGGGAGATACCCGCTAAAGGAGGATGATGGAAACACATGGGTCTACCCTTCTTGTACTCACTGTTCTTTTTCCCCTTCTTCCATTTGAGGTTCAAGAGATTAAAACAGTTTTATTACACGCTGGCTAGAAAGACTCTCAAAAAGATACAGAATTCCCATAAAATAATAGGGATCTCCACACTGCAAGCCTCACGAACTCCCAGCATAGGAGTAATTAAAGATATCTTTGATTACCACAGATACATTAGCTTGTTAAACCACATGAGCCTCCCTTCCTCAATTCAAATTAGAAGGCGTAAGCGCAGCTCAGCCTCCTGTAAGGAATCACCATCACAACATCACGATACAGGAGCAGGACCAGAGCCTCCAACAGAGGAGAATCACAGACAGCGCCAGAACACACAAGTCCTTTAGACATATTTGCATTCTTAAAAGTCATCCAATTAAGCATAGCCTTGCAATTAAGTATACTATTTAGAGGTATAACTATGCTATTTATAGATAAAAGCGTAATTTATGTAAAATTTGCAGTGCCCTTAGGAGCTTTGCTTCTGTTCACAGATAAAAAGTATCTGCAGGAACTGCTGATGATCCAGAGGCCTGTCTAATACATAATACTTCACAGCCTTACGAAACGCTGTATATAAAAGAATGGAAAGTGCTTCTTGGCCTACTTTCTCCACTGACATACGGAAGAGGAGGGATCGTCTTGTGGTTGAGACACTTGGCTGGGACTGAGATGACCTGGGTTCAGTTTCAGACTCCACTACAGACTCCCTGTACGTCCTTACACAAGTGACTTAATCTCCATGTATATTAGCTCCCCACATGTAACGTGGGCTGCCAATACTTCTGGATGCTGTTTGGGATTTTTCCTCTTCAGACTAGAGAGACCTTGGGACAGAGATTTGTGCGTTTGTGTACTGTAAAGGAGCCCCGAGCTGAATCCAGGCCTCTTGGCATTGCTGTGACAGAAGATCCTTTACGTAACATTTTTCGCATTGAGATCTTTTGGGTGTTATTTTTATGTTCAAATAATTGTCAACTTTAGCAAAAGTCGAGGAATTAGCTCCTGAGATTTGCTGTGCTGGGCAAGGGCAGCAGCAGCAGAACACATTCCACAAAGGAACTCATGCACAATCAATTAGGTCGTCTAATTAATTTTCCAACTCAATAGGTTCTATGAACTATTTTTTTAGGTGGAAATATATCTGTGCTGGACATACATGTGTAAAAGCAATCGCAAAACTTTTAAAATCATAGAGAAGACAGACAGATTGCTCGCTGAGAGGAAGGGGCTGCTACCCGGGAACGTTGCCCTCTCATGTGGGATTCATACTTCTCCTATGAAAGGAGAAAGCACATACAAGGAAATAACAGTACTTTTCAGCTGACAATAATGCATATTTACCATTACAGACTGCTATGTTAATCAGTACTTATAGTGATTAATGATACTATGTATCCCATAATTAGGGTGATTAAAATATTGGCCACATTGGCTATGCAGAGAGAAAAGGCAAAAGAAGTGGATAGAAAACAGGTTTGATTAAAACATGGTCAAGAACTAGGAGTATTTATAGGGCTTTTAAGCTGAGATGAAGTGAGGCACCCTATAGCTTCTAGTAAGAGAGCTCTGCTCTCATGGTCCCATCTCAGGCCAAACTTCCCCCAGGATCAGCAGGAATCCCATCTGAGCAAACGACGCAGAATAAAGTTTGAAACAAGTGCGAAAAGAATAACCGCAGAATTTCAGGCCTTCTCTCACTAAATGCTTAAATGCCCTGAGTTCTGCTTGCACTTCCTTTCCCATCATTGTGATCACTCAAAAATACTTATTCCGCAGTAACATAATTGAGCATTTCTGAGACTACAATTACAATTGTGATGTCTCGGTTAAAACAGTGGGCTGTGGCATTTCTAAGAGTCCTGAGGGAGATGATAGGGAGCTACAGAGAATACACAGATACTTTCTAGTCCACAGCTTTGGGAATGATGCCACAGAAGGGAAACAAAACACTTCTGTTAGGTTCTTATGACAGGCATTTCTACCTAAGGGCTGAGGAGATTCACAGAGGAATTTACGTGAATGCAAAGAACAAATAAACAATTATAACCACCCTCCCAACCTAAAGCCTTCCCATTTCTCCTCAGTCCTGTGCTAGCAGCTGCATCAGCCTCTGTTTCCAATGAGGTTGGATCTGACAAGCACACTAGAAGGAAGGGCCGGCAAGCTGTGCAAGGGATGCACAACTGCCCAGATGCAGGGAAAGCCAGAGCAGAAAGAGCTCAGGGAACAAGCATGGAGAAAAAAGGATGCAGAGAAACGTAAAGGAAAAAAGCAAAGGGAAGAAAAACAGGAAGGCAGCAAAGAGGAGCCGGATCAAAGTGAATCTAATCGATGAGTGGGAGGCACAGAAGACGGGGAGAGATAAACAGCAGGAGCGAGCAGACACCACGTGTGCGGAGCGGAGGAAGGGGAAGGGAAGGAAAAGGCCGGCCAGCCGGAGAGCCTTGCCAGCCAAGCGGCAGAGGGAGGCTTGCCAGGACAGTCCGGCCAAATAACTAGTTAAAAAGGAGGTGCAGAGAGCCAGCTAATCGCGCGGCCGGCCAAGCAAAGCCACCTAGGAAACAAATCCAAGGGGCAGGTTGAGGCGGACGAGTCCCGGTCGCACCCTGGCAGCTGGGGGATGCCTCAAGCCCGTGCCCTGTGGGAAGCGGTGGCACCAGCAGCTCTCGCATCCATGCTGCCGGCACAGGGATGCGTGAGAACATCCCGGTGCTGCCAGGAGGGATCCTGACACGACACTCCGGACCATCCCACCCGGCAGCACCCTCAGATGCTGTGAGCAGCTGACACTAGGCGAGCGCATAGGAATAAGCCACCATTACCTCCATTGCACCCATTAACCTCTTCTTCCCCCTAAGGTTGGTTGTTTTTTCTCCCTCTGCAGTTTTGATTTCCACATTGTTTTTCTGGTTTGATGTTTTCAAGGTGATGCGGTACAAATTATTTACCCTGACATTATCCATAGAGTTCAGTGTCATAGTCTTAAGTTAAGAAAAACAACTACAAGGGCAGTGATAAACGGTGATATCAGTTAAGAAGGGATTAGAAACCACATGAAGAGTGGCCTAATCCGGCTGCAGTGATAACATGCTGCTTATCTGTTAAATTAGATAGCTCCTATCTACCCACCATAAAGAAGTAAAACAGAGAACACTGATATGGGAAAAGTAAAGTTGTGGTTTTCTGAGGGATTGTAAATTTTGTGCTGTCTTACTAAATTTTAACACTGCAAAAAAACAGAGTGAATAGCACAAACCATAACAAAACATGATTTAAAATCTGTTTTTCAACACAAATCAAATGGGAAATAGATTATACAAATTATTTCCAAGGAAGAGCCCCATTTCTAGATACAAGGCTTAAGTATATCCTGCTCCTTTTTATCCATCCTGCAAGTCTTTCTGCTGTATTTCAGCACCCTGCAAAGCACATACAGAGGCAAGAGATGTTCCTATGGAGAAACTGGGACTCTGAAGGAATGAAATAGAAAAAGAACAGAAATGGGGTAATCCATATGTGAGTAATGCCTCATTGCTCACCTCGTCTTTTGGGACCACCAAAATCGCCACCACCACCAAAATCCTTAAGTTTACTTTTTCTTTTAACTTCACTGGACTGATTTAGACTGCTGCTGGTAGTAAGCAGTTAGGAACCTGGTAGTTCAGTTCAACACTCCTAATCGCCTAAGCATAAAGAGATTCACAGCTGAGATGGAGGATACATTCATTATTAAAAATTAATTTCTGTTTTGGATTTAGAGCCAAGACCAAGAGCACCCTGGGGTTCCCCTCACTGGTAAGAGGAAGGCGAGGAAGCGCAGCGGGATGGAGCTCACCTCTATGGAGGGGTAACAGCAAAGAGTTAAGGGTGAGTGTATAGAGTGCAGCATAAAACAGTTTAGCTCTGTGGGAGCTCTGGCATCTGTCTAAACTGCAAGGTTTAGCAATTACAGTGCCAATTTAAACTTGTACTTGAAAATATAGGAAATATTTTCTTTTAATTTTTAATAGAATGGGTACATTTAGGAGTCTAGGTGGTCACAAATACACACATGCATCACTCACAGCAATGTTAATGGAACAACAGACTGTTGAGTGGGCTCTAAAGTTTCAGCTGCTTCTAAACCAGTGCTGTGGGAAAACTTTCAGGTGGCTTAAAAAAAATCCCATAAAACAGGAGAAAGCTCATAATTTAAGACACCTCAGTGGAAGAGAAAACTTCCTCCTGATTATCAGCGGTATTCTGCACTATATCCAAAACTAAGACTGTGTCCAGAAATAATGTCTTTTATCCACATAATTCCTGTCAGGAAAGTGCCTGAACATCTATTTTCCTAATTAAGTTTCAGGTTTCACACCACACTTCTGATAAATAAATTCAAATTCAAGCTAGAAAGCTGTTTTTAAAGCATCAAATAATTTAGTCTTGTAAAATAAAATAAGCTTAGTGTGGTTAAACCACCCTTACATATGAACTCTTTATTAGTGTTTGAACATACCATAAGTCTAAATTATAAAGATAATGTAATTTAGCCCACATGTTTGAAACGAGATAACCCCTGGACTGGAACGCCTGCCTGGCAAGCTTGCTGCTCTCCCTCCAGCTCTCCCAATGTAATTAGGAACGTGAAACTGGAGCAGCATCTTTTAAACAGCTGATTAAAAGCCCTGTTCATAAAAGTGCTCGTGTCTTTCACGTGCACATGAGGCTCTGCAGTGCAGGACAGGGACATGGAGCAAACCTGGCCTCTGATTCTGCTTCCACAGGCAGCCAAGAGTCTCTGACACCATGGGGGCATCAGGGGACGTAGGTGCCAAGGATGCCTCTGCATCAGCACCAGGCAGCTGTGAACCAGGCACAACAGTGGCTACTAAAAACACGAGGTCATCTCAAGAGGAAAGACAAGCCCACGACTCTTCCAACATGCTCAAATTTCGGCCCAACCTAAATCCAGCTAAAAAGAGCATGAAAATGTCCTCTGGGTTTCAGTGAGCTACTTACCTTTCATCAGCAGCCATTGGAGGACACGTGCTGTACACAAACCTCTCTGTATGTACAGGCTGCCACCAGCAAACACTTTGCAAATCATGAGACTAGCACTTGGAAGAGTGCACATGTAGCACATAAGCCGAAAGGAAAAGCCCACTGCACTATGAAATGTAAAGAGATCCTATCTGTTTAGTTTCCTTTATAGTCTGTTACAGCAGATCTCACTCATCATCTTGAAATCCCAAATTGCTGTTAAATAAATACAGTTCCAAATAATGATATTTTCTATATCCTGCAGCTACAGATAATGAACTCTTCTTTGTCTGTGCATGTTCTTATTTGCATCTTATGCCTCTGAGCACTTTGTACTTTTGTCCCAAGTTACTGCTCCATAGGAACATGTGGGTACCACAGCACAGAGCTAATTGCTTTCTCAACAACTTCACATAACTCCTCAAAACCTGGCTGACAAAATCCAACTGCCTCAACGACAAGGCCTGACTCAAAGCCCACCCAAGTCTTTGGGCATCCCTTCCTCTGACTTCAGTAGGTTTTGGATCACTTCCACAGCTAGAGAGAAGTTTCATCCAGGCTTCATTTCCCTGAGCAGTAAGACTTCTGCATCTGAGTTTAAAACACTGCCCATATGTTTGAATATACAACTAATATGCCTTTGTTCAGTGTGTGCGTGTGGGGAATACATGTATGATCTACCCTCGGGACATAGCAAAATGAAGAGCTGAGGAATAAAAGTAAGCCATTGCCTAAGGGGTTTTGGCAACAGCTTACGGTAAGTGGCAAATGGTTACTGCCTTTGATGTTCATTACAATAATGTCAACCATCTTGAACTCTTTGGTATTTTTTTGGATGCAATGGGAACTCGCCTAGAAATTTCATTTGCGCTATTTAATGCGGAGTCACTACATAATATTTTCTAAGATTAGCCAAGTATTTATGAACAAGGAATAAATGCTGCACATGCACAGAAAACTTATGATATGCTTAAATGATTTCAGACATTATAAAAAAGGAACTCGTTTTGAGAATTCTTCAGCAGACAAACATGAAGAGCAGCAGAAAGGGGAGATTTCTGTGAGGCTCTTGTAACTATGAACTACAGTTCACAGCCAAAAGCCACCTCCAATCTTGAGCCAAACAAAGGTGAAATCCCAACTTCCATCACACTGAACCTAGAAGAAGTTGTTATTAATTTCAACAGGGCCAGACCATCACTCCTGATATGTTGAGGATGGTTGAATCAGTGCAGCAGCATCAAGACTTCCCATCACAGTAACAAAGAGGAATTCCTCCCAGCTTGAGACTGCAGCGACATCAGCAACATAGGCTGAGGAAGTTGTTATTTCTTTTCAAAATTCTAAACAGCTGTTTTCAAGGCAGATTAAAAGATTTTTCAATGTTTGGATTCAACTCAAGAGCTTTATCTAATGCATACTTTGTATTTGAGTATTTGTTGAATTAGAAATTTAATAGAGCAGCTGAGTATTTTAAAATCTTTTGGAAGATGTGAAAAAGGGATGTGAACTCTAGCACACCCTGTAAAACATAAATTTTTTTTTTACCAAAAGAATATGTTATTCATGTGCTCTGTACATTAGGTCAATTATTACTCACTTTCTTTGGAGAACAACCAAGTGCCTCCACCCTTTATAACAGAGCACTGTAATCAACTGTAGTAAGAATAGAAGAATTATTCTAATACACATTGGTGGTTCAAGCCCTTGCTCAAGAAGTCTTGCACAATAAGAGACTGAAATTCATTTGCCATCATCTCCACTTTTTTTTCAGGAGGAATAAATTAGTATATCCTTGTACATTTTACTAAAAAAAAATCCATTTTAAATAAACAGTAAAAATGGTCTTAAAAGAGTGCTTTAAATTGGCTCTCCAATTAAAACACTTGTGTTATTTAATGACAAATTTTGTAAACATTCTGATACCAATATTTCTTCCACCGCACATCTTTCATTTCCGCTAACCCAATTTAACCTCTCATCTTCCTTTCAGTCAGCAGCTGTACAAAGCATTTTTTTTTATACTGACATCAGCAAGTAACTGAAGTGCTATTGCGATATTTAAAATGCCTTGTAAAAACATGACTTTTTGTATTGAATTTGGAACTGAATTTGATACAACTTGTACTGTTAGTTTAATATAGTATCACCTTTCATGGAGCCGTATCTTGTTGGGTTCCTGCTGGGACCCAAGAGCTGAAAAATCACAGGGTTTAATGCATGGCACTTCATTTTGCCCTGTCTGGCTCAGGCCAAGAGAAGCATTTCAAATTATTTGGATAACCACACAGATTAAACACCCAGCAAGGTACCTCGCTAAGTCATTCATCATTGACCATTCCTGGCCTGGGCTGGTGTCTCGCTGCTGTTTTTACTAGAACTGCCATTCAGATGAATGGAATGCACATTGCCGCCGCGTCTCCCCTGTCTAATAAGCAACTTCTCAACCTGTCCTCAATGCTCCCTATAGGTCTGCTCCTGAGAGGGAAAAGAATATTTGGTTACATCCCCTCTTGACCTCTTCCAACATTTTCTTTCTTGTTTGTTCCTCTATGACCCCCTAACATCTATGTTACCCAATGTCTTACAGCATCACCTTCTAACCCTGAAATTAGAACATTTCAGGCCCTTAAACAGCTCGCAACTTGGTCATCTTATTATTCCTTTTGCTTCTTCACTTCGGGAATCAAGTAACTGGGATAATTCACATTGTTGGTGCCATTCAATTTAGACAGAGTATTTGTTTCATTAACTGGTATCTTAAAGTTTGTTGGTGCCAAACTAATCTAACACTGCCTCGCCTTTCTCAGCTCTGTATCACTCACCTTTTTTTCACTTCTCATTTCCAGAGTAGATCTTTTTAAGCCTGCAGTCTGGAAGTCATTTTTGACCCTGTGGTTTCTTTTGAAGACCACATTAATCTGACTGTAAAGCTGTCATACCACCATTTTACGAATCTCTCCAAGTTACCACCCATCCTGTCCTACTGGGACATGGAGATTCACATAAAGGCTTTCCTCACATCCCAGCAGGACAATTATAATTCCCTGCTTGCTGGTTTTACTATTACCTCCTATAAATATGTCAAACTCAAGTAGTATTCTGTCACTCCACTGCTCAGCTGAACCAAGATGTCTGGCCATACTCTTCCAGCACAGAAGGCCTTTAAAGATGCAGTTCAAGGGGTCTCACTAAGATTCATCTTAATTGCACTTGAAAGAAAGTGCACAGCACATTTTTTCCCCTATATACCTATTAATTTGCTGTCCTGGTTTTTGGAAACTTAAGTAGACTTAAGAGCTTTTGAGATCCTAACACCTCCTCAGTTCCCTCCTAAATCAGATGAAACCATCAGTCAAAATGTGGAAGAAGTCTCAAAGAATGCTTGGGCATTACTTGGCTACATCCATTACAAGGTACTACCATTATCAAATTAAAATCTTATAGTCAAGTGGGATGGTGAAACCTTTAATTGCAGCATTGTAAGAAACACTTGACACAAGTGAAATAGGGGCCACACCAAGAGTGCTAGAAGAATCACAGTTCAGCAAATTACCACTGCATTTGAAGTCACCAAAGTCCATCACTAAGCAAGAACAAAGAATGCATGGACTTTCATGTTGGCTTCTGATTTTAATTTCTGAAGAACATGAGAAAAGAAGAAGAAAGTAAAGAGTCTTCTGTGCAACATATCATTTCTGAGTTTGTATAGATCCTCTTGTGCAACAAGTAAAGCTCAGTGCAGCATTAAAAAGCTTTTCGAACAGTTCTAATGTGCTCTCTCATAGGGATATGACCTGATATGGCATAAAATCTCTTGAACACTATCACAGAGTTTTTCCTTCCTTCCTTTTTTTTTCCCCCTCTTTTTTTCCAAAAAAAGCTTTTTCTGGATAGGAAGTGTAAAGCTAAGATCTGTTTTACAGCAGAGCACAGCTCGGAGAGCAATCTTTCTCTTAGGCTTCCTTTCTTTTCAGACCTTATTTAGGCCTCTCTTCCTACAGCATTTCAGTCGAGTGCCAAACCGTACAAGCTGTCACTGAAAAAAATATATAAAACCACCCAGTCGTTACTCTGGAACCTTCCAAGACCAACTGGAAGTGCAAGTGTGACCATTGCTACAGTTGCCCTTCGACAGTTACTTCCTACAAGTATTTGCAACTTTTATACTAGGAGAGAATATGAGTTATCTTTCTAAATGCAGCACTTCACTACAGAAAAGCTTTAACTTTCATAGAGAAGATTTTATCATCAACTCTGGCTTAAGTTGCATGGGAATTTACACATGACAAAACAGTTATCCTGGCCATTCTGACCAGCTCTGCTTAAAATGTATTTTCGTTAGCGTTACACATTTTGCAGCTGACCTACATAAAAAGAATTGTTTTACTTGGAAATGCCCTTGTCAGTTTAGCCCTGCATTAGGTACGATCTGCAAGGTTTCCAAAGAAGTTCTCTTTTCTCTCTTAGAGCTGACCAGCATGGAAGTTTTAGGAGATTTACTAAACTAATAACAAAAAAAGAC
The DNA here is from genome assembly GCA_032353885.1 of Nothura maculosa. Taxonomy (NCBI): domain Eukaryota; kingdom Metazoa; phylum Chordata; class Aves; order Tinamiformes; family Tinamidae; genus Nothura; species Nothura maculosa. The sequence continues at coordinate 282,633 of JAUBOD010000354.1, read as the reverse complement.
TCCATGAGTCACAAATTTCACTTTCTGGGATCATATATATTGTTGGGTTTTTTTCCCCCCTCTGGTGCAACTTTAAAAAAAAGAAATATTCAGCTTACCAGCTCAATATGAAGAAAAAGGCTTGAATGGAAAATACTCATATAAAATTTCAGGGTGATTCACAAGGAAAATATTTATTTTCACTGCAACAAATCAATGGATTTTAGGTGGTTTTGCTTTCTTGTATCAAAGCACATAGTGGCCCAGAGAAGGAGGAACATTTTTCTCCATAAATGGCTAGGCAGGCACTGTTAGCTAAGTTCTCAGCTTCATTTACTCATTTCTCTGCATCAGACTCAATTCCAGGAGTTACCTTTTAAAAAGGCACCTTTCCTATGCAAAGTCTCATGAGAATTTAGCTGGTTTATGTTCTGGAAGCCCGGTTGTGATCCAGGAGCTGCGGGATAATGGGCACATCTGGAGTGCTACCAACAGCACATGGCATAAAGTCCCTCAGTCTGGAGGGCTCCGTGGGGCTGCGGTGACACTGGGCACCAGCACAAGGTCACCGGGGCTTCCAGCAAACGCCGAGATCTGACTTGCTCGGCCCAGGACATCAGGCAAGTTCTTCCCCACGCTCCCCAAGGTGCAGATCCGGCCGCACAGCCATTTGGGGACACGCACAATTACCAGTTAAAAACTTTATTACTTCTCCCTCAACCAAAACATGAGCTCCTTGATTTGTGCTTAAATTTGCATGGACCTCCTCTGCTACAGCCAAAAATCACACCAAAACAAACCAGGAAGTCCAATATCTTGCTGAACATCTACTGGTCGCTGCCCTTTGCAGCTCATCAAGGTGGCAAAGAAATCCCCAAGGGGCTGACGAGGAGCTGAATGAAAACTCTGGATTCACATTTGTTTGTCTGAAATCAAAACTCAATTTGGAGGAAAATGTAAATGTTCAGCTCCATCTGCAAGGTTGGAGTCCTTGCACTTCATAGGAGACCCAAACCCATATGCACTGAATCATTTATGGATCTTGAGTAACCTTCAAGCATGTATCTGAAGAAACTTTTTAATACATGCTATGTGACATGTTGAGATGCACAAAGCATAGGAAAAAAATATCTATGGCTGGTTAGATAGCTGTGCATTTTTAAGGAACAGAACAATGGGTAAAACCTTTGCATACAAAAGACTCTAAAATGTTTTTGGCATTAAGTAACAGACGAAGTTTAGTACTGAGTTCAGATCCAGAGATTGATTGATTACATTGCAAAGTATTATAACTCATTTTAAATCCCACACAGTAATTCTGTACTAACTTCCCCTGTAGCTTTCATTAAAAAAAACCACACTTATCCATTTAGCTAAGCCTCTTACATAGAAAAAAAAATTACTTCCACTCATACCTGAAAGACAACACAGAAGTGACAACATATATGTATTCCACTTATTTTAAAGAAAGCAAAACATCACTCTGTGACTGAATATGTTAAATCAATTTGTCATAATTGAGTTACTGATTCAGGGAGAAAAATGGTGTGCAAGAATCCTTAGTCCAGGCCTCCAAGCCTGGCCATCCTAGCGTGCTGCTGTAGGACTGTACATGAATTCATGTTACAGGGCCGCAGAAACTACATGTCTATGTCAACAGATGTGTTTCTTGGAAGACAGCTACAAAAATCAAGTTTATTCAAATGTTTGCCAGCTACCATATGCTGCAATACTACTTTAAATGCAACATAAGGCTTTGGGAACATACTTTTACTGCTATCTACACTTTGTTATTTACTTTCCATTTAGACTAAATACCAGAGATGGGGCACACAAAGGGGTGCAGTGTCTTTTTGGTGAAAACATTCAACTCGTTGTAATATTTTGAAAGAAAAAAATATACACAGTGCTACACTGCTCTCGACCACTTTCAGTGGTTGCACTTTCACGGAGTGGCTCTGGGAAAGATATTTTTACATATGGCATTAATTCTGAGAACTTTTAATAATGGCCAAATATAATTAAAAATTATGCAAAAATGCCTGCCGTGAAGAAAGCAGCACAGAAACGACTCTGTTTGAAGAAAGAGCCATCATTTGCTCATATTCTGAGTCCAGAAAAACAGACGGAGGGGGAAAAAAAGAAAAAAAACCACAACACAACACACATGATATATTCTTAATATTTGAACTGCATCAGTCCTAGTTCTGCTGCCCTGTAAAGTCACTGGCAAAACTCCAAAATGGAGCAGGATTGAGCCCCTGATGTTGTCACAAGCACTCAGATAAACAAACAGGGCTGTAACACGTTCTAAGCTTCCACTGTGTTCCTCGAAATGGATCCAGACAGGAAAAAGTAAAGCACTCTGCTGCATTTTTGGAATACAAGGATAACGACAACGTTCAACTTTGTATTTTATAGAAGTCACCTTATTAAAGCATAATCATGCAAAGTCCAAAGCAAAACAGACTCAAAGAGTCAAGATAACTTTTCTGTGCTACTTTGGGGGACTGGTTCTGTAACATTTAAAAACAATATCTGATCTCCCCGAGTCTGTAACACATTGCCTTTGCCTCTGGACTTTCATAAAGTGCATGACATAGGGATGTTTTCACATGAGCCGAACGTGGGCATCTAACAGCACTAGCCAGATCCCCGGGCTCTTTTACAGACAATAAAAAGAGCTGTTGATGTTCGGAATTGTCCTCAGGGGAACCTAAGCTAAGCCCTCGCTCTGAATCTCTTCAGCAGCTCTACAGGGAACTCGCATGCTTCTGTTATGAGCAACTGCCATTACTGACTCTAGTGTTAAAAGTAGAAGGGTGTAAAGACAGCAGCCAGCTCTTAACCAGAAGAAGAAATTTTGTTTGGTTTGCATCTTAATTTTCTCTTACCTGAGCTGGCTTTTCACAACAGCAATGGGACTGAACAATTTGCTTGAAGCTCAGTGTACATCTCAGTCCTAAAGCCTGACAGCTTGGGCCAAATTCCAGCAAGGCCCTTAAGCATTTGCTCAACTCCAAGTGGGCTAGCCCTCAAGTTTGAAGTTACACGCACGTTAAAGCCCATCACTGGATCAGGGCAGGGAACTCAGCACCTCTCAGAATGAATCCTAAAAACACAAATATTTTTAACTGAACCTGAATCTATTACATATTTTCCTTTCTGGACTATATATTTTAAATCTATCTTAAACCGCTATAAGAAGCCTTTTCAATTCCACTACACTTTTGCTGTTTAGTTTATGTCTAATTCACCTTTATGATGAACATGACCCCAAAGAAACACCAGGTCTGCTGTATTTATGATACACCTGCCCATACTTGACAGCGTGCCCAGGAGGCTTCCCCTGCCTTGGAAAGGTGCCAGACACCATGCACGACTACATGGGAGTTAATGACTTAGGTGTAAGACTATTTTGACCATAGAGCTATCAGTCCAGCTTTGACCAAGTGCATCTCGTGGGTGACATGGCTCATGTTGTCAGAACATGCAGAGGAGCTCCCCATACAGTAACAAATCTAAATATTCCTTTTGCTCCTAGCTGGAGTGGTTCCTAACATCATTAACCCTTCCAGCAAGCCACACTAAAGCAATGTGGGTGCTGTGCATGCTCTAACTGTCTGAGGCCAGCTGCTACTCCCTAAAAGAATAAATAAATAAAAAGCTCCTGCCACAGACTTAATGGAGTTTGCTGCACCACGAAAACAGCAAGTCTTTTGTCCAATTGATTTTATATGTATTTCTCCTTGATTTTATATGTATTTGAAGATACTGATCTATATACACACTTTGCAGACGTTCACTCACATGCACATAGCCAGCATTTGCTGACGCAATACAAGTCTTACTGTATTTTATTATAAATATGGGCTAAATATATGGAAAAAGTATTACTTAGGAAAGCAGACAGAACATAAGAAACTTGGACATAAGAAACTGGCTCAAACTTTTCAGTAACAACCTAGATCTTTTTCACTGTTTTCTAGATTAGATTATTAGAATAATCCCCATGAATGTGGTTGCCTCAACATTGTTCTATTCAAAGCTGTCCTAAGACACAACACTTGCAGTTGGAGAACTGGAATATTCCTTGGTGGGAGACATACATGCCAAAAACACTCAGTAACTTTACCTATTACTAGAGAGAAGCACTGCGTGCCATGCAACAGTAAATTACTTGCATCACCATTAGCTTGTGGCATGGCACAATCTAGTAGCCAAACCACAGCCAAGCACAGCGAGAATGTGCATGCCACAAAAACAGATCAACCCTTGCACATTACACATGTGCATGACACAGAAACGATGTTTGCAAAACAATCTTGCTCTCCTGCTTCTCCCAGACATGGAATAATTTCAAAGACCTTTTTTTTGAGTAATTTCCTTTTCCTCTCCATGCTCAGGGATACTTTTTTTCTTTCTTTTTAATAAAGATGTAGTTTTACTCTGCAAAGCATGAATCTTGTCAGTCTGTTTACTGAATAGCATTTATCCACACATACAGCAGAATCCAACCAGGGAATGTCGTCAAGCTGCCTAACGTTCCAGAACTAGACTCAAAATATCAACCTTTTACTTAGCTGACAGATGTGTAAAATCATTTGCAGCCAGACAGCTCCCTAGTGAGCACAGGTGCATGTGATGAACAATGCAAGTTATTCCAGCTAAGACCAACATGAGTTTAGAATTGAAAAGCTATCTTCAGAAAAAGTTTTTCTTATGGCATAATGTGATTCAGCCACCAAAAAACCACCACACCCTTTCTAGGGGAGGGGAACACATTAGCTCAGCGAGGTGCAGAGGCTGCAGGAAATCTCTGTGAAACAGACCAAATTTCAGAGGTTTTCTGGGAAGATATGACTATCATTTGGCCTCAGCTCTGAAGTAAGCACCAGTTTGAAATCCTGCAGCTCATTAATTGCTGTTCTCTCTTTTACATGTATCTACAGAATCAAACCTAAGAAAACTGCTTATGCAACAGCCATGCAGATTAAGGATTCCCACCTTGGCCATGCTCAGTAACATGCTTGGGATTCCCTGATGGCAAGACTTGGCTCCAGTAGCTCTGTGCTACCCTCTGCTCACTCCACCCAACAGCAGCAGCAAGGCAGGGGCCCCAAGGGACAGGAATGAAGCTGCTAACAGCTTGAAATCACTCCTGATTACATGGAGTCACATTGGTCCCAGATCAGACAGTGTAAAAGGAGCACTGAACAACCCTCTTCTCTAAACTTGCAGACTGCAGTACTTCAGCAAACTGAAAGCTCAGACACACACAGAACAAGCAGGCACTGCTAGAGATTCAAAGTATTTACCTGTGAAGCTTTTATTCTCTTCAAACTTAGGACATTCAACCAAAGACACTTAATGGTTTTCCACTGCTTAGACTCCTTTCCAGTGGTGAGAATCCAAGCAGGATTCAGAACTAAGCTGCCTTTCAATCTTTAAAAATATTTCACCATCAGTTTGAACTACTCATCTCAACACACAAGAGGCAAGACAAGAGGCAAGACTCCCCACAGTGCCAACACTGCAGCCTTCTCTGCTCTACAGAGCATGGACAGCATCTCCTTCACCCTACCACCTGCTCTAGCACATAACAAAATCTTATTCCCCCATGGTTTGTTCTTCTGCATCACCCCCTATGCTGTTCATATAGAAATGCCTGAGCACATCCCTAACACAAGCCCAAAACAGGTCACCACCATCCCACCTGCCTCAGGCTCATAGATACATAAAGTAACCTGTTACAGGGTTAGCTTGTATGCACTTCTGAAGAGATTAATTACCAATCGATTCTATCAACTGAAAATGTATTATTTTAAGGTTACAAAATTCAATAGAATTTACAAATCCTAATCAGTTCAGTTATGGATTAATCTAGGCAATGGCACAACACCCTATTGTTAGTAACTAAATGAGAATTTTTGCTCCAGGAAGAGCAAATGATTTGCTAAAATCTATTTTAACAATATAAAGGTTGGAAGAATCAACCTTTAAAAGCATATTAATCAATTCCTGCCATACATAAAGTCATGAGAGAAAGTAAGATTGAATGATTTTTATTTTATCAATGCTAAAAAAAAATCCAGTTAAAAATTCTGTAGAGGAAAGCTGTTACAGTTTTAATCCATAGTAATCCATAACTGAGATCTCTACAGTTCTCTCAGACCAAAGTTTTGCTTTCAGCAAAGAATCCGTACATTGTATTCTGCAAGTACCTCGATTCTGTTTTACCTTTATTTTCAAGTCAGCATTAAGCAAGATGGAACCCCCATGTTTTCAATTTTCAGGCCCCTACCTCTTTCACACTGGGGTCCAGTAAAGCCGTATGTGCAAGCGCATCGGTTGGGAGCCACACATCGCCCTCCGTTTAGACACCCATTTTCACAGACAGCTGCATCAGACAGAAGGCAAAAGTTACATTCAGCAATTTATTTCCAGAAAGACATAAAGTTATATATATCTGACCACCTCTAGCACACTGATAGAAGCTGCAGACAGAATAGGACAAGATACCTTATTTTTCCAAATATATTTGTAATCTTTTGTGATTTCATGGCATAGAGTAGAATGAATTCATCGTTTTAGGGGAATAAAATACCACCACACTAACAATCACAGCTTTTATGACCTTCCTGGTCCTACTGGAGTTCATGCAAAATGTGCCATTGACTCTGATGGAGCACATAAAGGGTTTCATTAAATATGATATGAACTGTTGGACCAACAGTTCACTACATAGCAGGATTACGGCTTTGGTTCAAAAGCAGTATCTCCATCCTTATTTGAGTTTCTCCTCAGTACTCCAGCCAAGAGCAAGAGACCATTGGGATCAGGTTGGGATAGGCTTCAAGCAGTGAATCCAGAAATGCTGTTGGTTCTGGATTGAGGGAATCAAAAATTTGTAAATCAACTCTAATGAGGTAACATCAAAATGAGCAAAATTCCTAAAGCGTACTAACTTTGTAACTAATCTCTGAGATTCAAACTATTTTTAAATTATTATTAAAAAACTTAATACTGCCTAAGAGATGAAAACTGAACCTCATGTAAATATGGAATTTAGGATCTATTGCTCCAGCGAGCGTAAAGCCCTGGAGATCAATGGGAATTATAGCAGTGTGAGAACTACAGGATCAGGTTATATTCAATTATTATGAATTCATTTGATGTTTATTTTAATAGTCCTGATCGGAGAGAATTCACTAGGCATTCATACTACAAAGTCATGTGTTTTCCTGTAAAATTCCACTGTACCTGAGCAACTGCAAGTTCAACGTCAGCTGAAAGTCTGCGTTAAAGGCTGTGCAATTCACCCGTCCCAAAATTCACTTTGTATTTCACAGTATCTGTATTAACAGAACTTTACTTACGCTGTCCACAGTGTGTTCCTGTATATCCCTTCTGGCAGAGGCAATGGTCATCGCTGCAGCTACCTCCATTCATACAGCGGATGTTACAGTGTTGTACTTGAAAGGAAAAGAAATTCTGTTGAGCCAAACTGAACCAGTCAGGAACAATTACCTATCTGCTAAGGGAACTCTGAGGAATTGATTCTCTGGAAAGCAGCACTAAGAACAGATGTTGTGTATTTTAGGATAGGTATTTAAAATGCCAGTACAGAAAACAATACTGATTCACAGTTCCTAGGAAAAATAGGAGATAGGATAAGAATTTGATACCAACTGTATTTACTGAAGTCAATAACATTGCAGTCACACATAAACATGAAGCAATTGTCTCCTATTTTGTAATAGGGAGAACAAGTCATAAGCAAGAGGAAGTACTAAACTTCTGATTGAATCAGACCCACGGAGAATCACCAGGGTCTAATCATCTGGGCAATGGGGACTGGAAGCATTAAAGGAAAGGGAACCTTAATAACAGAGCTCCACGAAGTGACCTCATGTCAGCACATGCAGGACCTGCCTGGCTATGACTTCTGTTGTGAAAATGGAAACGTATCTGGACCATTTCTTTCCACCTCTGAAGTGCAGGCTCACCCCATAGCCAGGCAGAGCTGCCGCTGGCTGCCGGGCTGGGCAGCTCCCAGACAGCAAGTCCTTAGATCCAAAACCTCCCTCTGCAAGTTCGTAAGGATGAAAACGCAACCCAAGCCCCATGCCAATGAAGCATAAAAGTCTGTGCTGCATTTGTCTGGCCAGGACCAATACATTTATAGGGAGGCGGCTGCGTCTCCCACTCCCACCCCTCTGTCTCCAGGTGGGATGCCACCTGCCAAAGGTCTGGTGCTGCACAAAGTCCATAGCCATCATTTCCCTTATTACATTTCAAAAGAATGTGAATGGAATTTTGTTTTTATTTTTGAACAAAAGTAGTAATTTTAATTGTATTGCCACATACAGCAATAGGAATCTACAAAATATAATATACTATTAGAGAATGAATTCAAAACAGCCTGGCGTTTTAAAAAGTTACACAATTTTTCAATTAAAAGTAAAAATCTTTATTTTGCATTTCTTATGTGCTTAACAGTTATGATACATCTTTGTTCTATTTTGAATGTGCTTCAGTACTTCAGACAACAAAAATGTGCTAACATTCCTCAACAAAAAGAAAAATTCTCTGCAAAAACACAGCAAATATCTGGTGAAGATTTTTGGACAATGTCCTAAGTAGGTCAGAAAAAGGTGTATAGTTACTTTAAAATGTGTAGTTCAACTTAGCTTTATACAATCTTAGTGAAACAGAGGGGATTACAAAAAGCATAGGAAATGATATCATCTGTCAAGCAGGGAAGGAACTTAAAAACCACAAACTGATTTCAATTAGAGCAAGCTATGCCAAGAGCTAATTTCCATTCCTACATGAAGACCAAAGTCATTTAAATAGTTTGAACTACATTTGAGATAAAAAGGTTAACAGTAGCTTATATGATGATTTTCATATTATTTGTTGAAGTAAAAGCAAAATATATTTCCCTATTTTAGAATAAGAAATGGTTTTACACAGAACCCTAAAAACAAACAAGCAGGTTTCTAAAATCTGTCTTGCCACTTCTCAAAGAAACTTCTCCAAGGTAAAATACTTCTTTCTCTTTTTTAAAGTAAAATCATTAATGGGAGATTGATGGGATATGAAATCATCATTAAAATGAGTGAGCTTTCTTCCTTATTACTATGCAACAAACCCATGACATACAGTCACGCTAAGCTAGTTACTTGGTTTCTGTCCACTTTGGGGAGAAACCCAAAATCATACTAACTACTCTGAAATAGCAGCCTTCCAGAAATCTATAGAAATACATGCAATGCTGTCTGGAGCTTAGATGATGCCTGCATTTCTAAGAAGTAGTAGATTAATACAGGTCCAGAATCTCTTCTGAGTTACAACAACTATTCCATTCATTTCACTGAAGATATCCCAGTAAATAAGATAACTTTTTACAAGGTACCCTATTGACTGAGACTCAAGGAACTAGCACAATTACTACTTAAGATTGGTAAGACAGTTGATATAAGCCTTATCTCAGCAGATTTAGGAAATATTAACAATATTATTAAGTTATTGTTGTTAATAAATTATTGTTCTCTTTCAGGGCCAGTTTTTAAACAGTCTGCATTTGAAATGTCTCAAGTCAAAACAAGAGTAGCTGCAGGAATCTAGCTTTATAAACCTGCAAAGGAGCCAAAAAGATCAAACGCATCCGCACACATCTTGTGTGGATAATATTCGCATTGTTTAACCAAGGGAAACTATAAGTCGCACAGTTAAACATAACAGTCCCTGACGTCCCTAGCAAGTTCTGAACAGAGAACTCATCCTACAGGGGATGCTACCACAGCAATACAGCTCATGAAAGGTCCAAAAGCTACTCGAAGGCAACATGTATGCTGACTGTTCAGCAGCTCCAGAGAGTACAATCCAAGGCTCTGCGATATCCCAGGGGAAACTCAAGCCAGCAGCCTCTCCAGCTCCTGGTGGGAGCAGGCGCAGGGCACCAGGGATCAGGCCCTCGGCTCCGCTCACAGAGACCTGTGCCACTGCAGAGGGATCCCTTCCAGGGCTGGCCAGGCGTCGCGCGGGGCTGCGCCGCCAGCAGCTGTAAACAAGGAATGAGCCTCAGCGCATCCCACACGCGGAGCGCGTTTCCTCCGCCGGCCGCCCGACCCACTTGGGAGATCACAGCTAGAGCCGGCCGGTGAGCCAGGGGCTGCATCCACTGCCTCGCTGTAGAGTGCTGGGCAAGCCTGCGGTAGCCTTAAAACTCTGCAAGCCTAAAAATTTAAGAGCTTTTGACATCTCCAACAGCAGCAGAAAGGAAGGGCAGGTTTTGCTCTGGGCTGTCAGCACACATCACCACCACTCAATGCAGGAGTCGACCCACACTGCTCTGTCCATAGCACCCATACAAGACCTAGAGGAGGACATCAGTGAGGCGGCTCAGATATCACCAAAGTACCCAAAATAGAGCCAAGTTGGGACAAAACAACTGAGCAGGTTCTGGAAAGGGTGAGCAGTCCCCCTCTCAGTATATAGAAGCAGAGCAACCCTGCACAGCAGTCCACCCACCTGGACCTTTTGAGTTACGGGCACATGCCACACATGTGGCAATCACATCTCCAGCCACACTGTAAACATACCCCAAAACTCCCAAATTGCACAGAAATAACCACTAACCAGTCAGCAAGTTCACTGATGTCACAGAAATCTTTTATGAGAAAGCCACCAGTTAATCTTTTCAACCACAAATCAGCTTCCTAAAGCTGATTTGTAACCAGAAAGTCACAACAGTTGACCTTCCTAAGAATCAAAACTTAGGATTTGCTTTGCTCTCCAATCTACATGAGCACACTGCATTAATCATTTGTCTCCAGCAGACAGTGAGGCTGCAAGCATGATCCCAAGTTTGCTTTGGCCCATGATCATACATGCTATAAATTTAGGCCAAGCACTAACTCCTTAAGATCCACCTATCAACATGATTAAAATATACAAAAGACCACTCATTATCTGGTGAATCAGAGTGACATATTTAATTCTGATACATTCTGATAGATCTGCTCATTTAATCAGACACACCTGTATCTGTTATTTGTATTCTAAATGAAACAAAACTTGTGTAAACCCAAGCAGTAATGAAATACATATTAAAAATTGGTATGGAACAGACTTACAAAGCTTTGAGATGGATGCAAGTTCTGTGATCAACGGATCTGACTTATATAGTTGCACATTTGGCATCCAAAATAGAACACTTGTCTTTTGAAAGTTATTTCTGAGATGTTATGTATTTGAGAGTATTTTGAGTTATTATTTGAGAGTATGTATTGAGAGTTATGTATTTGAGAGTTATTTCTGCATTTGCCATATTCCCGAGTATTGCATCTGGCTCGCAGTGTATCTGGAGTGACACCTGCTCACAATCAGCCCTGAAGCTCCTCTGCTAAAAGCACTCTACACTCCCCCTGGGAGGTATTATACATTGAGCTCCGGTCCCAAATTCTAGATTTCTTCTTTTCTGGGCTAGATGCAACCTGAAGTACTGCCAGTACACTCACATATGAACAGCAAAGGCTGGTCTGTGCTGTCTTTACTCAAGTTGGCATCCTGACTCAGATTTAAAAAAAAGCCTGACTGAAATCCACAGAATCACTCATGTAAATAAAGCTGCAGTCAGATCTGCACCGTCTTACTCAAACTCCAGGTTCCATGTTCCCTTTTTCTCCTTTGGATAATAAAAGTGTGCAGCCTTCATTTCACTTTTCTTCATGATATGTCCCCATTTCAGGTTGCTAAACTGAAGTGTTTAAAATGTAAAAGTTTCTAAGATACTCTTATAAAACTGACATTCTCAAATATCCTAACAGAAGTACAGCTCTCACTAGTCTTTAGTTTGTAAATGCACATGCTGACAAAATATTAATTGTTGCCAATGTGAGTTGACAGTAACTCTTTGATGTCATAGAGATTTTTTTTTTGTTTCCTCTGTTTCTGAATAGGAGATCTAAGCCATTGTGATCTATTGTGTAAATATATACCCAGATTTTGTCTACAGTGTCAACAGAGCAAATGACTTACAGAATTTGTATGTTCTAGAAGTCCTAACGAGGTGCTGGGTCATAAAAGTTATTACAAAAGAGTGCTCAGAGGCAGTAGAGTCTATTCACACTACAACAGTTAGAGACATTTTATTTTATAATTGTATAAGTTATATCCTATAGGTTGTAGGATATATCAGAAAATAACTGCAAGAAAAGCTTTGTTTTTACTTTTTTTTTCTTGACTCAAGAAATACTTTAAAATGGTCTAAGGAAGAGAGGAGAAGGAAAAAAAGGAGGGGGGGGCAGGTAATACTAAGGCCCAGGCATTCTTGGCTCTTATAAAGGTGCAAAAACATGTAACAGATGTAGCTCTCTTTCTGCGCCCCTCAAAGGAGTCCTGGGATAAGGTCATGCTTTCCTGTAACCATTCACAGGATTAAAGCATACGCACCTGGTAAAACAGTAGCTGCACCCCCAAGCAGCCATGCAACAACAAACATTTGTCCAGCATTTTGCAACAACCCTCCCTGCAGCACCCTCTGGGTGCTCCGTACCCTCCTGGTGCAGGCCTCTCCCTAACAGACATCACAGGAGCCTGAGAAAGGGGCTGAACTACAAAGAACAATATTTACCATTTTAGTACATGCCATTCCACTACATTCCACAGTTGTTATTGTTTTTCCACTGTTATTGCATGAAAAGGATGCTAAAGCCACAAGCTGTTATATGGGTCAGTTATATGGGAAAACTCTCTCATCTAGGAAAGCAGTAAAATGGCAAGATAAACCATGGGGGCCAAGCAGACCACACACACAGTCTCTAAAGATATCCAGAAGGACGACAGCTTTGCAAGGTGAATGGGTAAAATGGCATTACAGATCTCAACTGAGTGCATCTGCTATTGACTTCAGTTAAAACATTGTTCAGACACTTTCAGGCATATGTGGGGGGACAGTCTCTCCCTCTCCCTCCACCTCATGGATTCATGATTCATGGACTGATTTTCATATTATTGATTTTATTCTGGATCTAGGTAATCATTCGTGATAACCTGAAGTCCAAATATTTTTAGGAAATGATATCTCTCTGAAAAGTTTACTTCTCAAAGCATCTTTTTTTTGATGAAAAGGTGAAAAAAAGACTTATTTTGTACCTCTAACAACTACAGAAGTGTTATCTTAATAGAGTTAGTAAAATTGGAAGACATAGACTGAGCCTGACAGAGAAATGCTATAATATCTGGTTAATTCATTTGAAAACATCTATGTATTCATACACGAGGGCATAGTGTGGCCTAGTAACTCTAAAAATGATAAAGGAATTACAAAGCAATTCACATGCAACTGCCAAGAGCCAATCTTTACAAATATTGTGCTGAATATGCGTGCATGTATGTGTGTACAATTAGAGGTAAGGGACTTTCCAGAAAATACAGAAATGCTGGAATTACTGTCACAAAAAGGTAAATAAACAGAGTTCCCAATAAAGCTAATTTGGCTTTAATTCAGCACAAAAGAATGTCTCCAATAGCCAGTTTCTGAGTCATTCTTCAGTTTTCATCACAGAAGACTAGGCTTTCCTTCCTGTGGCAAACTATATCTAGTGACTCAGAGGTTATTTCTCTTATGTATTGACTGCTGGACTAGATATGTAGCTCTAGCTTCACAGACTCACACGACCAACAAAGACACACAAGAAATACTTACTTGATTTTGAACCACAGGAGGGGGCTATCTGACCATTCGGGCATGTGCACATGTTTGGTCTAGAGCAAAATCCATCCCCACAGGAATGTCTGCAGATTGCTATAAATAAAACATACATGACTTCAAAATATGTTTGAAAAATCCAAGCACACAAAAAACACCTGATAGAAAATATCCATTCAGTACTATGAAATGCCTACAAACTCTTCAAATTGTACACAAGCCAACAGAATTCCCTCTTTTCATCTATGTATCTCTATAGGGGACAACTAAAACCCAGAACTTCACACTGTCTGCCACAGGCAATTGGAGATTTCCGGGAAAACAGGGAACTCTGATCCATTTTGCCAGAGCACTCTTGGAGGAAGCATGGCCCTAGCCATGATATTACCACATTTCCTTTATTTCCACACCACAGACACTGCAGTGAAGCATCTCCCATCTGTGGGTATGTTACCTCAGCATCTCTGGAGATGAAAAAGTACCTCTAAAAATTGCTTCTAGTATAATGTACTATAACACATGAAACACACATATAATGCAGAATTTTTATGTGTGTGTGTACACACACACACACACACACACACACACACACACAGAGTCCCAACAATCACAGCACACATATTTGCTGGTCCAATGTTGTTGTCTCATTCCATGCATTTAACCACATGAACATACTCCGCAGCTGCTCACTCCTGCAAACCCAATCACCACATGAATCCCTATCCCACAGATTAAACAGAAAGTATGGATCAGATTAATCCCTTGTTAAATACTGGTATCACATCACTATACTGTAACCTACAAGATTTTGTGTATTAGTTTAAATTATTTAAAATAGTAAAGAAACGATGTATAACTGCTATTGAAACCAAACAGAAATACATTCTCAGTTCTGGTACAAAACTTAAAAATACAAGGACATACCAGGGGCAAAGATAAACATCAATCATAAATGTAACTGGATTAACTTACGGACTATGCATTGGTTTCCACCAGGTAAAGTTTTCCATCCAGGGCAACAGTAAGCATTGTAACGTGAGCCACACACATTGGGTCTGGGGAAAAAGAACAAAAAAAAGACACTCTTATTTTACTCAGAAATACATTTTAAAAGCAGACGCACAAAACAAGAGTCACCACAAAGGATATTTCAATAAATGTGTTGTGTGTTTTTAGTGGAACTGAACGTAATTTTTTATTTAGGGAATGCATACTCTTTCAAATTAGAAATTCCATTAATAAGACATAATATCAAATCAGTAACGTCTAAGCAACAGAACAGAAAGGGTAGATCTCCACATCTGGAAAGGTACCTTGCCATCTTTTAGAAAATAGGTCTTTGGCGAGCTCGGGCTCTTATCCATAGGCTAACAGAACTCCCACTTAAATACAAAATGAGGAATCACACCCATCATCACCAGTGAACACCAAGGAAACTGAGGGCCCTCCAGACATTAAAAGTTTAAGTCTTACATTCCTTCTTATGTTCCATTCTTTATTCTACTCTAAACTACTATTACTATTCTCCTGTTTTGTCCATAAGCAAAACTGTGTATGTACATGTGTGTGAAACATGCCAACCACGACATCAGCCACATAAAAAGGCCAAAAACGCAAACGCTTCATTAACAAAAATTACTTTCTGTCAAAAAAATCTAGAATGTGGCTGCCTTTAGAGACACAAGTCCTAGAAAAAGAGTGAAGGGTCTAGTGCAACGAGAAATCCCAACACTCCTGTCATGAGATCTATATGATTTTTTTCTCTCTAAATCACACCTCTTACCTGTGATTTTCTTTCATGAAAATATAAAAGCTGAAACTGTTCAGTGTACCTCACTGATGTTGTCTTTCTTTTATCTAAGGTGATGCACTTGTTTAATTAATCTACCCATAAAAGAAAAACCAGCAAGATACAGCTTCCAATTTGAGAAAATACGTCTCCTTTTGCAGTATAGTTTATAAACTTAGAGGAAATTCTTATACCATGTATTAATATTACAAAGAATTATTTGATAGATTAATGTAACCAAAGCTTGTCATAAACTACTTTCTACTTCCTAGAAACAGCTTTATTAAAGCACCAAATACAGACTAGAGACAGATTTAAAGTTGTTTATTGTTTTAGGAAGGAGGTTTTATTATTATTTTGTCCTTG
>JAUBOD010000354.1:254101-266679 GCA_032353885.1 Nothura maculosa | reverse complement strand
CTACAAGATTTTGTGTATTAGTTTAAATTATTTAAAATAGTAAAGAAACGATGTATAACTGCTATTGAAACCAAACACAAATACATTCTCAGTTCTGGTACAAAACTTAAAAATACAAGGACATACCAGGGGCAAAGACAAACATCAATCATAAATGTAACTGGATTAACTTACGGACTATGCATTGGTTTCCACCAGGTAAAGTTTTCCATCCGGGGCAACAGTAAGCATTGTAACGTGAGCCACACACATTGGGTCTGGGGAAAAAGACCAAAAAAAGACATACTTATTTTACTCAGAAATACATTTTAAAAGCAGACACACAAAACAAGAGAGTCACCTCAAAGGATATTTCAATAAATAAGTGTTGTGTGTTTTTAGTGGAACTGAATGTAACTTCTTATTTAGGGAATGCATACTCTTTCAAATGGGAAATTCTATTAATAAAATATAATATCAAATCAGTAACGTCTAAGCAACAGAACAGAAAGGGTGGATCTCCACATCTGGAAAGGTATCTTGCCATCTACTAGAAAACAGGGCTTTGGGGAGCTCGGGCTCTTATCCATAGGCTAACAGAACTTCCACTTAAATACAAAATGAGGAATCACACCCATCATCACCAGTGAACACCAAGGAAACTGAGGGCCCTCCAGACATTAGTTTAAGTCTTATACTCCATTCTTATGTTCCATTCTTTATTCTACTCTAAACTACTATCACTATTCTCCTGTTTAGTCCATAAGCAAAACTGTGTATGTACATGTGTGTGAAACATGCCAACCATGACATCAGCCAAATAAAAAGGCCAAAAACGCAAATGTTTCATTAACAAAAATTACCTTCTGTCAAAAAAAATCTAGAATGTGGCTGCCTTTAGAGACATAAGTCCTAGGAAAAGAGCGAAGGGTCTAGTGCAACGAGAAATCCCAACACTCTTGTAATGAGATCTATATGATCTTTCCTCTCTAAATCACACCTCTTACCTGTGATTTTTTTCCTGAAAATACAAAAGCTGAAACTGTTCAATGTACCTCACTGATTGTTGTCTTTTTTAATCTAAGGTGTTGCATTTGCTTAATTAATCTACCCATAAAATTAAAACCAGCAAGACACAGCTTCCAATTTGAGAAAATACATCTCCTTTTGCAGTATACTTTATAAACTTAGAGGAAATTCTTATACCATGTATTAATATTACAAAGAATTATTTGATAGATTAATATAACCAAAGCTTGTCATAAACTACTTTCTACTTCCTAGAAACAGCTTTATTAAAACACCAAATACAGACTAGAGACAGATTTAAAGTTGTTTATTGTTTTAGGAAGGAGGTTTTATTATTATTTTGTCCTTGGTCTTTTAGAAAGTTTTTCATCCTTAGTATTGCAATGTCTAAGTAAACAATAGTTACCTCATATGGTGAGGCAACAGAATACAAACAATCTTGAGATATACAAACATTTATACATGCACATTTTCTGAGTAACAAGGTTTTTATACTGTATTTATTTGGGAATTTGCACTGTAAATACAATTTCAAGTATTACAACTACCCCCCGACTTCAGTGACACCTAGACTTTCCACTAAGTGCTTGGCCAGAAACTGCTCAACTCAAAGCAAATGTTACCATTATCTTCTATTGGTTTGGGATCATTGGTAACCGAGATGACCGTGAGCTGCACTGCTGGACGTGCTGCAGAGCCCTTTCCCCTTCCTCCAGCTGCTGCAACACAGGCAGAGGCGCCAGATTCACAGAATTCCAGGGTATGCAGCTTCAGTAACGTCAGCTACTTCCCCGCAGGGCTGTAACCACGTCACTTTCCTAGAGTTCCCAGTTCATCAATGCCAAATGTTGCTCCACTATCAACTGCCAAGGGAAGCTGGCAAGCGGACAAGCGAGATTGCTTTTCACCTTTTCCAGGCAGAAGAAATAATCAAACTGATTAAGATGGACAGAACGGTTTTGTTGCTACCTGTTACATCCGCAGCCATAAACTACTTATTTCTGATGGGGCTGGTAATTATGAACAAATAATCACAAAAATGGTATTTAGACACTCAGTCAGACTTCAGGCTTGGCAGCTGTATGGTTTTGGGGACCATCTGGTCTGAGTTAAGAGTCGAGAGGAACTCTTATGCCATGGGGAAACCCAATTTTCAAAATCAGTTTCCAAAACAGGGTCCTGGAAAACCCAGACGTGCCAGCAAACATGAAGTCAGAGACCCTGGAGCCACAAGGCTTGTGCAGATGGTGAGGCCAGGCCATATACCCAAGAGCTCCAGCTTTGAGGCAGCCTGCTTAGCTTGCAGAAAGAAAGAAAAAAAAAAAAAGCCATCAAGCTGCCCGTCCATGGAACAGTTTGAGTCTGACAAGTGCATTTTCCACTGGAACACTTTTTCGCCAAAAACCTTCTGTCTAGCTTTATAAAAGAAACTTATATTAAATCCTGAACTCTACTGTTCGCTTCTTTGGGAGGGAGAGGTGAGCCTCACCTTCCCAATAAAGCTCTATGTGTCTATTTGTAAAACAGTCTAAAAAGAATCAAGTCTATGTCCAAAAAAGCAGCAACCAAGAACGATGGAACAAAAATATTCCAATAGTGTGTCATGACAGCTATTCAAAGCAGAAGATTTCAAGAGGGTAAAGAGAAGTAAAAGCAACCTCATCTTGTCTTCGTTAAAATATTAAAGAATGTGCACAGTACAATAACTTATACATGGTTCCTGTGGCATTAGCCAATACAGTATCTCACAATATCAAGTAAAAGGAATAACAATGGCTTAAATGAGTATATAGACCAGGTATAGGAAAGCAGAACAAAAACATACCAAAGAGCTTCTGTTCACAGAATGCCATAAAACACGGCTGGGTAGATTTCACAATTCACTTAGTCCGTCCCTCTACCCATGCAAGTGTTACCTTTCTCGGAATTATTTTCACACAACTACTTTTACATCATAACAGCCATCAATCACACTTCAAAGGCTCCATCATGGTTCTTAAACAGCCACTGCTGTGTTTAATAGAACATGCTTTCCTGCTGATATTATAGGCTATGAATACTAAAGAAGCATTTTATATTCTTATAAAACTGCAACAGCGCCACAGAGGTAAATTATAAAATATGGTTGTAATGGTAAAATAGGCAAAACTCATGTATACAGACCAAGCCACACATGGTGCCCATATCACCCTCCTTTGCTCCAAAAGGGGGAGAGGACCCACCAGAAACACAGATGTGGCCACCATTAGATCCAGGCCAGCAGTTTAATTCCAACTGCACAAATACATCAGGAACCATCAATGATCTTTGAAAAACAAAAAAAAAAGCAATATTTATATGGAATTAGCTTTCTGCTTGATGTACCTCATCCTGTATCCTTTATCTACAATCTGATTTGGAGAATTCAAGCTTTCCAGTGTACTGACCTCATCTGCCTCCATCTGCAAAGCACCTATTGCACAACAATAGTTTCAATAAAAGATTGAGAACGCAAGATTATGGGCAAAAATAAAAAACTAAAATACCAGTGTGTACGTGGCCTATGTTAGCACAGTACAACTTTGTAGTGTTGCACTTGATACAGAAAGCTTCTTTCAATCAAATTCTCTGTGATTATGCACAGAAAATATATGAATGATTGCATCAAAAAAGAAATTACGTCTTCAGTTAATGATGTGCAAGTACAAGTTCAGTAGCTAGATTAATTAAATAATTATGGAAAGATGCTGGTCACCAACTAGAAAATTATTAGAATGGCACAGTGAGAGAAGTTCATCTTAATGTCACCATAATGAATGCTTGAGACAGCAGCTACATATGTGGAAACAGAAGATGCTCCTTTTCAGGTGCAATGGCAAAGAGCCTCTGTCCCAACAGGGAGCAAAGACTCCTCTTTACTTTCCACCTCCACACAGCCCACTGCGGAGCAAGATTTAGCTCCTGACAGACAAGTACCAATCTAATGCTTTTTGCCAAGGATCCCCAAGACATCACCCTTCCAGCACCGTGCTCCCGTGGTCCTCTGGCAGGGCAAGGTGAATATGCAGCACGACCAGGGCCCACAGGAGCCCCGCAGCAGGGGACGTGCTAAGGCAGCACGTCCCGGGCTCGCTCTGTCTCCCATAGGAGCAGCCCTCTCCTCAGGAGAGGCCGGGATTTCCTCGAGGGGCGAGAGGCAGTTTCTGGCACCTCTGAGCACTAGGCTTGGCGCAGAAGCGCTGCTGGCTACGCAGCCGCGCGCGGGCGGGACGGCGGCTGAAGCGAGCCCAGCGCGTGGGTCTTGAACAAATCACACACAGCGACTAGACAGAGTGGGCAGAGAAGCAAAAGAGAGAGCGAAGGGCAGAGCTGATCATCTGATAACACCGCTGGGACGCAGGGCGGGAGGGCAGCATTTCTAACCTGCCCTGGCTCACTCTCCTCTCCCTATGAAAATACCCCTGGGCTCTTCCTTGCAGGAGAGTGTTTAAAGAACTTCTGTTAACTCCTTGGCTGCAGCAGCTGGCAGAGGTTAAATGTAATTGAGAGACACAGTTTTCTGGCAGAAGAGGTAACAGTTACAATAATGCCATCAACCAACTGTTATTTTTTAGAGGAACCTTTCTCTTTTTCTCTTCTTTCATGGACAAAGCTTGGTACCTGCTAAAGCTGCAACCAAAATTATTTCCTGATGACTTCCAAACAAAATTTAATTGATATACTCATAGACAATGCTAAAAAGAATGACAAACGGTATCTGAAAAAACAATAGACTGGTGTTTAAAATGTGAATCTGGACATTTGAATATATCCAGCATACACAGAAATCCTAGTTATTGTTCCAGAACACAAGAATAGCTGTTACTAGCTGTTTTCCAGGGACACACAATCAAATCTTCTAACAATTTTTGTACACTCTTAAATTCCTCAGCATCTCAGAGCTAGAAGGCAGTTCCCCCTGGGAAGCAGCACAACTCTGCTGCCCTCCCTGAGGCTTTTCTCAACACCCCCCAGATGCAAGAGTTTCTATCCTTGCAGGTGGACAAGGCTGAGAGCAACCCGGCTGTTCTGGGCAGGGGCTGGCCCAATGGGCCCCTTCCCGCCTAAATGACAGGGACGCAGGAGCAGGGCACCTAGTGTCTCCCTCCGCACAGCTGGCACCTTCCACCCAGGGAGAGCAGCAAAGAGGGCTCTGACGGGACAGTCCAGCTTTTCTAAATACTACATTCAATAAATGAGGATAGTTCAGCTAAATAGTAGAAAGACATGCTGTTTACGATCACTCTGTGCCCTTTTCAGCATTCAGTGAAGACTTAATGTGGAATCTTGAAAGCTGTTTCAATAGCATAAAGAAGAAAATCTGTGAAACTTTGCAAACAAGAGTTCAGCTTTTGTTATCCTAGAATGGATAAGCATTTCACATCTTCAAAATCCCAACCCAATTTTTATGCAAACTATGCCTTTTACACGCAAAGCACGGCTTCTGGCACACAGATTTTCACTATGCAGTAAGTTAGCCTGGATGTCTCTGCCACGCAGAGAGCCTAATACGATAACTATTTCTCACTCTGACAGCGAGAGCACCGCTGTCCCAGGATCCTGGCTCAGCTCAGCTAAAAAAATAACATGCTGAGCAGCTCTACGGGTGCCTTTGGCTCTGCAGCCGAGAGGCCTACGCACGAGTCAAGAGTTCAAAACGACAAGCAAGTTTCCTGTAGCGGCACTGAACGCTTTTCTAACCCTAACTCCATCACACTGTGACGGGTAAATACAGCAATTGGACAACAGTTCTTGACATTAAGCGGATTTTTCCGCATGGGTTCTGATGATCTGCTGTCTCTTTTGCATTGACAGACTCTGGGCGAGAGTCTCAGGAGCATGATGGAGTGCAATGCTTGCCAGGGAATATCCTCACGTGCTAAGCAATGCCTCTAATGTGTTTTAATATGCTTAGGCTACTATCAGTTTTATTTCAAGTGCGATATATCTGAAAGATATACCCCCCTTCTCAGTCCGCCCAGAGAGTCCCCAAGCTCCTCCTTACTGGGAAAGCAATATATGAAGCACTGGAACTGGCTGCCCAGGGAAGTGGTGGAGCCTGTTCCATCCCTGGCAGCACTGAAGAAGCATGCGGATGAGGCAGTTAGGGACATGGCTTAGCAAGTGGGGTGTTGAAGGGTTCACAGTTGGACTCCATGATCTTGAACGTCTTTTCCAACCATCATGGTTCTATGATTCTATGTTCTTAAAAGGTAAGTGACCTGTATGGCTGCTACAGCGCAAGGGAACAGGCTGTTGATGATGAGCCCACCGCTTTGACTCAGCTTGTCCACAGCAGGCATTGGGAATTCACTCTGTGCACGGGGAAGAGAAAAAGATGAAATATTAGAGGGAAAAACAAAGAAGAAGCAGAAAAGAGACAGGAAAAAAGGAATGTTCCTGAAAGGAAACAAATTTTCGTTTGAAACCTCAGCTGAACATGACTGGATGTTCTGATGTCCTCCAGCAAAACATGAGGGAGGGGGAAGCTTGAAAAAAGAGGATGAAAATGATTAAGACTGTAGACAAAAGAACTGTGGCTTCCATTTGGTATTTCTGAGGCTTTAATGGTCATGAATCATTTCATAAAATGAGAAGTAGAAAGGAAAACAACAGATTCTCCAGCAAATCAACACTGAAAGTATTCTGCAAGATAAAAGCTAGAAGTTCTTCATACTTGAGTGGAGATATGTAAGCAAAACCAGAAAGGACAGGTTTTAATTTAACAGGCTACATTTTGCTTTCCAATGCACCTTCTAGAGAAGAGTGCAACTTTACTGAATTGTCACAAAGGAAGACAGTGATTCTTCTCACTTCTCTGTCTATGCACCAACCTTGGCAAGAACAAGGCTATTCTGTAGGTCTCAAGCCCTCAGGAAAATTGAGGCTTCAAACCGAGAACTGATGAGAAAACAATTAAGAGAGATGCTCACAGTACAAAATTTAGCTACAAATATTCTTCCCAGAACAGTGTGACAAATTATTAGAAACTATCCAGACCACAATACTTCCACACTAAGATAAATAAATAAATGAGTTCAGGGACTAAGACCAAAGTGACGCATATACCTACACTCTTGACCTTTGGGGTCCAAGCAGGGAGATAAATAAAGAAACAAGATAGAAGGTGATCTTTGCTGCAGGATGAAAAAGCTACTGATTCATTCCTGATTATTCTCAAAAGCAGGCATTCCAAGTGCCTAGCTGTGCTTTGTTCAAGTAGAGATGGTCTCCTCTTAGCCAATGTGTGGCACATTCCTATCAAGGGGAAGCCTTTCTGGTGATCCAGGTAGCTAGACCATTTGGGTCCTGCTTAGATAAGAGAGTTCTGCTAATCTGGGGTTGATTAATCTATTAATATATTTAAAGTGATCATAAAAATCCGAAGATGGATGACCTGAACACGGTTGTGCTAAGTAAGCATCACTGCTAATGACACTGGCTGCATCCTGCGCGTGCCCTGTGTGTGCATTGCTGCCAGGTGCACATGCTGCAGGAGGAAAAAAAGAAAAGAAAAAAGAAAAAAAAGAAAGAAAAGAACCACATGGAGCTCTGCCCTTCTCCTTTTCAGTGTCCTCAATCCAGTGATCAAGATGGGAATCCATTTGATTCAACTGTCCTGAGCCACTTTTATAGCATTTTCAACATGGTCATGGCTCATACAGTATCTCAAAGGCTCTACTGCTCACTGCAGCCTTTACTTTGGCACTGCACAACATGGGAAAAAGCACTGAGTAATTCTGAAGTATTATAGTGAGCTTTCTGATGTATTTGGGTGGGAGGAGAGGGCTGATTCAAATTTCACATAACAGACACACAGCATTTCAAAACCATTCAACTCTTGCCAAAACACATGAGAAAAATTACAGGTGGAAGACTGGCTACGAGGCTGGTCACTGACTCATCAATGTCTAAGTCACCTATTAGCAAATGAAGCCAGTAGCAGCAAATGAAGCCTGAGCAGAAGGTTTAACCATAAAACAGCTTTTCACTGGTGGGTCTAAAAGGAAGCAAGTCCTAATTCTGCACTACAATCTATGCAGGTCTAGGGATCTATTCTTATAAATCATAAAACCAAATTAGTATTAAGGCCATCCCTTCTAAAGAGATGTTCATATGAAAGGGCTTGGGAATCTATGTGGGAGCCCAAAAGCCTGAAGATGATACAGTTTTACTGTTTTACTTCAGTCTCAAGAACAACATGGAACCATCACAAGAATGCTAACATGGGAGCTGCTGCATGGCTACTGGCTCTGGATAAAGAAATCCAGTGTGCAGAGTACTATCAGATAGCGTTCATTAAATATATATTAAAAATAAAATATTTGAGGTAAAATATATCTAAAATTCTACTTAAAATATATCATGGCAGTAAGACATCCATATGATTGGAACTGAAAACGTTATTCTTTCTTTTAATATTCCTTCTTCCTATTGAGAAAGGGTTAATAGGAGTTACTGCCTGTCACGGAACAAATTCTGCGTCTGCCTCTTGCTTGGTTTAATCCTCTTGTCCCACTCCTAATCCACACATGCAACCTGCTCTCCAGGGACATTTACACCTGCAACCAAGTTGCATCACACTGCAAGAAAGGAGACAAATTATGCAAGTCTGGTGCCAGCTTCTCCAAACTCATTTCACTTGTGATTAAGATTTCCACTCATGTACAACATAATGTAATACCAAAATAAATAAATAAATAACAAAACCCACATGGCTATTAGCATATAAACTTAGGTGCAGAACCTTTGCTGCCAAAGACCTCAAGTTTTCGCATTCAGATGTGCACTGACAGAAAAATCCCTCATCTGTGCTGGCCTTAGAGTGCAAGGCCTGGAACTAGCACATCAACCTCTGCTCTAGTACATAGGCTACTACAGCGACCTATATGTTTTTAAGATTGTCCTGTATTTAAAGCTGACAATGTCACTTCTATATCTGAAAATTCATGGATTACATACAGTACTGGCAGAAAGCAATTCAAATAGCTCTGTTGGTAAATTTTTAGTTATTTCTTCTATGCCCAGCTTAGTAGTCCTCAGCATTCAGGCTCCCCTTGCCCACAATGTGCCACTGGCAAGGTGTGGCAAGAGCAGCCAGCCAAAGGTGTGCGGGCCAAAAGTGGGAAGAAAAATGTTTGAGGTTTTCAGTACAAACCAATATTTACCGGTACGGTAAGTCTGCTTTTCTTCAGCGGGCTTTTAGTGGTAAATATTGGTTTAAAACGAAAACCAGAAGCCTTAATTATATATTTGAATACTGGAATTATGTTATAGATTTATAAGATTTATTTTATTGCAGGGAGCAGCGATGCATGACAAGGGTCAAAGCCAACACAGTTTACACAAGCAGGCGCTTCAGTCGATCTACGGACTTCGAAGGGGGAGTAGAACCAACAGAAAATTATCCAAGAACCGCAGGCCACTCCTGAACAGTTTTAATCCAAGAGGCTTATGAACCTTATTGGAGCCAACTAGTCTGCTCTGCAATATTCACTATCACTACAACTTAATAACAACAAATAAGTTTAATTATTCTTGACAAATACATTTAACTAGTATCTTAATTAGAGTCATTACATTACCATTTCGGTGCCTTTAAGAAATCTTAGTTCTTTTTAAAACCTGAGCTGAGCTATTTGTTAGGCAAACAGTTGCTTTCTATGTGCATCACACTGCGAAGCAGCTGACAAGCATTGCTTAAAGTGGTTTCAAGATCTGATTTACCCCACCCATTAAAGGTGAAGGATCTATGTCCTATCATCATCAGAAAATGTGAAATCCTAATTAACCATAAAATCCTTAATACTGCTTGCATTTACAATATTCAGTAAAGTACTGATCAAACCACTAGTATATTGATTTTTATTTTATATGCAAAAGGCTTAAACATCTGTACATTTCACTTGATGCTTTTATTTTCTAGGAAAAGCTTCACATTCATGGCCCAATTTTGTAGTTTTTCTCTCTTCAAAACTTCATGCTTAGATATTTAAGAAAATCAACACATTAACGTTTGTCCTGAAGTCTTTGAGGTTTAGAGGTTAAGTGTCTATGTGACACACTTACTATTTTCACTTCTCACAACAGATTCCACAGACATTTCCGTTTCTTATTTCACCGTATGAATGCTGGCTACAACACTGAAAAATCCAGATCTATTCTGAAATAATTGCCACTTTTATCCTGGCTGTTTGAAGACAACGGGCACTGCACATAAACACACGCTGGCTTAGAGCATCTCATTCAAACGTGCATGGCATAGAGGGGTCTTAATAGCAAATGCCTTCACGGCTGGATCAATTCTAACAACATAAGCAGCAAGCTTCAAGTCTTACAACAAATACGGAAGAGGCTTTTCCACACAATTTGTAATAATTAAGGTTAAAACACACCTCTAGAACCATATCATGCGCTCGAACAATCCACTTGTAAAACTAATGAGGCAAAAGTTGTAAGGAAGAGAACTCTTGCAATGAGCAGGCTGCAGTGAGACACACAAGTGTGAGAAGTCACCAAAGCAAAAAAGTAAGTCCCAGACTAACTCATTTTCACATGTAAGGCCAGTCTTTGTACAGAGGCTTTCCTCAGTATTTATATAATACTTTCCATACTCATATAATAGAAAGCAAATTCTAAATCTAAAGGATTTCTCTAAAAATGTTTTTTCAGACTGAGAATTGAGCAAGAGTTCATTGCCAAGACAACAGTCTTACTCTCAGTCAACCACAATAAGATGAAAATAAAGTTTCCCAACATCTATTATGATTTGTATCAGACTAGTCAGGCTCCTAAATGCATATTTACTGATGAAGAAGTTGGAAAAGTAGTATGCTTTCTTGTAAAATCATATTTTGAGTGCTTTAGTCCATCTAATAATGCTAAATTTTCCTTGTCTAATGTATATACAATTCCTATACATTCAAAATATGTTTTCCATCTGGATTTCTGAAGACGTACTTCCAGCTTTGTCTGTTAAAATGACAATTCTTTCTATTCATTTTGTGCAGCATACTGCCACACCTAAGGAAGTGCTTGCAATTTCTACATTAGAAGTATCCAGCAGGATTCTCCCAGCACTGGCAAAGAGGATCACGTGGTAACAACGGGATTTCCAGCTCCTTAAGCAACTCGGGCACTTTCCTGGCTAAGAACCTGCTTCCCAAAGGCACTCATTCATATATTCCAAATATATAAAACGAATACTGTCATTAAACCTAGATTCTCAGATCGCTAAACAGACACATAAAACGATAAAGAACTCACAGATATATATGATAAAGGATCAATTCAAAGAAAAAATGTAAGGTTTCAATTAAATACATGAACCAACTTCTCAGATTAAAGGCTTATCCTAACACATTTTACATTTTCAGAAACAATTAATACTTGAAATACCTTCTCCTGATGCTATTATTCATGTCTAGCACAGCCTTACAGCAAAGTATTTTCTTCAATAAAGCAAATTTTATCCTCTGATACCTCTGCAGCTCCCACCAAGTCAATGGAGTTGGCACACACGTGCAGACTTGGTTCCACAGACCAGAAAATGGTGTTTGTCAACTTAATGCTTAAGAATTCTAAAAAGAAAAGGGGCATTAAAACCTCAACAAAACCCTTTCTAAAAAGAATATTATTCCTCAAATCATTTATAACTCTTATTATGTGCAATTAGCCCTGCTGCAAACACTTGAGTGTCAAGGACGGCTGGCTCACAGGAACAATCTACTTTGTCCAACTTTTCCAGGTACATGGAAGTGAAATGAGGGCATCTGACCCTACCAGTTCACATCCTCAAGGAAAACTGTAACTGCTCGCATACTTTTTTTTTTTCCAGGATGAGGACCTATAACATAAGCTCAGTATCTTTTCCAAGGGGGCAAACACAAAAACAGGTAAAAATGTATTTTAGCAATGGGATAACGACACGACAGCGGCACAAGGAAGCCGAGCGCGTTCACCCAAGGAAAGCGGGTGCAGAGACTCCCCTTGGGACACCGGCTGGCACCCGCATCCTCCGGGCGTGCGACCCTCTGGGGCCGCTTCAGCCGCGTCCACCCTGTGAGGGCTGCACTAAGCACCTGGCTACGGACCAAAGCGGTGCCAGCGAGCACCTACGAAAACGCCTTTTTTTTTTTTTTTTAATTTTTTTTCCCCTCTTCCAGCATTGCCATTTTTTAAATTTTCGGCTCATCTGCCCCCCCCGAGCAGCTGCCGAGCCCTCTTCGCGTCGTATAGCGGCATTTCGGGAAGGCGGGCGGGGGCCGTGGGGATAACGCTCCACCTGACACGACGAGCCGCCCTGGGGCGCCGAGAGTCCCGCTCGCTCCGGGGGCCCCGCTCGGCCCGGCCCGGCCTGGCCCGGGGCGCCTCCCCGCCGGCCTCCCGCGCTCCCCGCCCGCCGCCGCAGGTAGCGGCCCCGGCCCGCACCTACCCTTTGAGCGCGTCGTGCCCGGCGCCGCCCTGGCCGCGCCGCTTGGCCCGGCTCGCGCGGCTCTCCTTGGCGCCCGCCGCCTCCGCGTGCCCGGCGGCGGCGCCCGCCTGCGACGCCC
>JAUBOD010000354.1:232477-246466 GCA_032353885.1 Nothura maculosa | reverse complement strand
CTGACCTCATTTCCTCAGGTTTTCTAGATACCAGTAAACTAAGTGAGACAATCTCATCTGGAGACTGACTTCTTGCTTATTCAGTTTACAATTTAAATGAGGAAAGCAGTTCAAAGATATAAAAATTCCTTAAGCTTTTTTATTTTCTTTCTTTTCCTTTCTTCTTTTAAATAACATCGTCTTTAAAGCAATTTTAATTGTTTGCAAATTACCAATGCTAGGTCTAGACAAAGATGGCATTATTGTGATGAATGGAGTGGAGTTCAGGAGAGGTTGGTTTGCCTTCTTTTTTTCTAAATGACAAATTTTGAAGCTTCACAAATTTTAAATAAAAGCATTGAAAACAGTTTTTAGCTTTGTGAACTCCTTTCCATACCAACAAAAATACCACATAACTTCAGAGGAATAAGAACAGAGGTCAAACAGGCACACAGTCAGCAGAGAAAATGTCATCTGACACCCATAGGGAGAGCCAAGGAAAAAATACTCATGGACAAGAGATAGTTGGGGAAAAAAATCAGTATCTATCCATCTATAGATATATGAAAGTATTAAAAAGTTGTATTTTACCCTACTCATATTCTTAAGTAAAAGGAAGGAAGTCTTAATTTTATGGATAAAAAGTGGGTGAAGTAAATAAGATTCATGCTGCCTTTTCAAGATAAGGGAATCTGAGAGACTCCAGTCTGGACACATTTTATGATAAACTATTGGGAAAACAACAGAATTTGCCTGCACTGCAATGATGTGGAGAAACTTCCTTTGGCATTTCAAGCCAAGTCCAAAGCCTGAGATCAGAGCTTTTTTTCTCTCCACTTATTTCAGTAGACTTTACAGTGTGCCCTGATTTCACTGCAGAGAATGCTATTCCATACAGTTAAGCTACAGCACTGATATTTCTGAACACAGATTTTGATGCATTATGGAAAATTGCAAATAATTCCTTCTAAATCCTTGGCTAAGTCCTTCTTTTCAAAACAATGCTCTCCATTCTGTTATGTATAAATGATAATCTTCACCTATCTAGCTGAGTTTTTGCCACAAAAGCAAAAGGGCAAAGACTGTGAAGCTCTGCTTACTAAGTATGCATAGTCTTCTATCATGGAAATAACTGGGAAAACTCAGTGTTACCTAAAACAGAGAACTAAGGGGTTTTTTTTTGGTTTTTTTTTTTGTTTTTTAAAATTTGCTCCATCTCTTGAAAAGATAAGTCTTCAAAATTCAGTGTATCATGCTTTAATACACATATACAGCAGCAACAAACTTGGAGCTAAATGTGTTCTGAAAACCATTGCACTATTTTAATACACATTGCACCTTTGCTATGGCACCTTAAAACTGAAGTCTGTATTAGACCCCCACCTCTAGCTGTATCATAAAGAAAAGTTGTTCTAAGAAGTCCTGGTAACATGTTACCTGTTTTGGTTGCCTTGTTTCACAAGCTCTCCTTCTCCCTCATCCAGTCAGAAACCAAGCAACATGGTTTTCTTGCATGCTGGAGAAAAAGGAAAAAATAAAAAACAAGATATTTTTTGAAACATTATAATTTATGAACTGATCAAGCCCCTTACTGAAGAAAAGTGTTGATCCATGCATAAGCAAGTCACACTCTGGAGCTCTTCTAATATGTTTGGACTAATTCTGCCTCCTGATGATCTGTGATACAAAGACCAGGAGGTAGAGAGAATCCGAGCAAGTTGTTGCATTTACACAGAAGGCCAGGAAGATGAACACAGAAGAGTGTTAATCCCAGCTACAAAACTATCCGTATCTGCCTTGTTCACACTGCTCCTGAGCAAATAGCTTGCTTGCAAGAAAACACCAGCTGCCAGGTGTGTAAGCTGCTCTCCTTCAGATGATCAGCAAAATGTGTTCCACAGTTGCCTGCACTTTGGCAAGGAAGTAATCATCAGGCAGTGTGGTGATTTGATTTATGGGCTCTTTCACATTACAGATGCTCTGAGCAAGACCAACTGAGACTGTGGCCTTAACATGCTATACCAACAGCACAGGAAGAAAAGCTCTAGACTATGAGGCATTTGGCTTTCAACACCAGGCTTAGACAAAATGGAGCAGTGCTGGAAAGACACTTGCTTACATCTGACAGCAAAGCAGAAAGATGTGCAGTAAAGAGTCCAACTGGGTCATCTCTTGGATGACTTCAGGAATCAAATCTTTTACTATAATTGGATCTTGGAGATTTTAAACGTGACCATTTGCATGCTCATTTTTAAGACCGGCTTGCCTTGTTTGATCCTTCTGAAACTACAAAAAGAAATTAGAATTATCAGTATTGTATTTGCTATATCTGAAACATTCTAGCAAAAATTTCTGATCAGCTAAAGCACTACTTCTGATGGAAAAACAACGAGCAAACTTCCTAAATGAAACAAAGTGCTGGCATCTAACTATTTTAAAGTAACGTTACACACAGCAGTCCATACAATGGGCTTGACATGATCGTAGATTCCTTCCTCATGTTTCACTACTGCTAACTTGAACTGACAGTGGATTGCTCCTGACATTTTT
This sequence comes from Nothura maculosa, assembly GCA_032353885.1. Lineage (NCBI taxonomy): Eukaryota > Metazoa > Chordata > Aves > Tinamiformes > Tinamidae > Nothura > Nothura maculosa. The sequence goes on along the minus strand of JAUBOD010000354.1, from coordinate 243,937 downwards.
TCTTTCTATATTTAATATCAGCTTAAGATACAGCATGTCCCAGCTACTGGCATCTATTCAATCACTTCCTCTGATATTATTGCATCACCAGTTTTCATTAAGTTTTCTCTGCTTTGGAGTCCATCTTCAGGTAACAGTTTGAATACTATACAAATTTGCCTCTGCTCACACATTAAGCTGCAGATCTTAAGTTACCATTTACTTTTGGGAATACAGCACTGGAACAAATGTTATGCCTGAAATTTCTAGGTTATGGACTCCTATTTGGATCAGATGCAGAGAACTAACAAACTGAGCTTGCAGAGAAGAATACAAGCAACAAGATCAAAACCTGTCAACTCCGCAAAGTTGGGACCAGTCCCCTCACAGCATTGCTGGCCACTAGACTGAGTGCCCTAAGCAGCTGTGGATCCCTCCCTACCCAGGCCTGCACAATCCTGCAAGCAAGGCTTGCCAGCTCATTTAAGAAAAGAAACATCTGCACCATTTGTCTCCTTTGTCCTTTTCCCTACCTATAGGGATCATTTAATTTCATATTATCGTTCTTACCTGCTTCCTACATGTGCATTTGTGAATTATTTATACTCTGTTTGACTGTTGACACTGCTGTACAAGAAAAAGAGGAGAACAAGTTAACCTCCCTGGCTGATGTATTGGTCACAGCTTCCCATAGGGACTGTTCAGACTTTCAAAATGACAGAGAGCCCAAGACTCTGCAGGCTCAGCTCGTGCTTATTAGAAATACCTGTTAACAATCTAAAGGGAACAACCTTGAGAAACATAGGAAATAGTTTCTCCGGCTATTGGTTAATAAAACATGCATAGCTGACACAGGCAAAATCCCTTGTAAAAGCCGTGCAGGAAAACAGAAGTTATTTTTTATGAAGAATTTTATTTTTCACTTCCAATTTGGAAGGAAATAGATACTCAAGTTTACTGAAAAAGAAAAATCACACCAAAAAAAGAAAAAAAGCTGTGTTTTATTTTACCGAAGTGTTTCATTTCAATTTTGACTTTCTGCAAAGTTGCAGAAGTTTACAAAAGATTTCTTTTAGAAACAAAAGATTTTACTCAAGTATTACTAAAGTGTTTTGATTCTTGGTCTGTGTCCAATTTTCTTCCATAACTAAATATGAAGAGAAATACAGTTTTGCAAAGCATTAAGAGAACTGTATTTTCAAACAGAAAATTGTTAAAGTCTTCTTTGACTCAATATCCTTGTTTCCCTGGCTGCCTTTTCCCTCAGACAATAGTCCAAGACATTCTAAAAGAAAACACAAAAGTTAGGAAATGGGTAGTTTGAAAAGAACAGCTAGCTTCTGAAAAGTGATTCACGCATGTACCATTTTTCTTAAGGTAAACTCTCTAAGCAGAGAAAGGAGAGAGAGACACAAGCATCTTGTGAGGTACCCTGTCCTTTCCAAGGATAATGTATTAATAAGTCATTTCAAAAGCATTCAAAGTACAGACTTCAGATTGCAAAGAAAAATCTGGCCAAGTTAGCAGCTCCCCATTAACTTTTCCTGTATGAAACCTGTGCTGCACACCTACATAGCTTAAGTTACATCAGTGACTCAAAAAAAAAAAGAGATATGACTGCTTATAGAGTTTCCATTCTGTTCCCATAGGTTCTCATTGGTTTGCCAGCTAGTGGAAGCTGCATCCCACATGGAATAATCCAACTACCAACCTTAAAGGATCATCCCAGCTACTCAGCAGTTTCCAGATGTCTCAACTTTTTTTGTATTACTGCTCACAGGCCCTAATAGCATTAAAAATGCACTAAAACTGGTGTGTACAGTTTAAAATGCAGAAGTAACTACATTTCACTGAGGTGTCTATAGCCTCGGCTGCAGTCTGTTACAGTGCCATTGACACCACCACACTGGACCAGGTTTGAGAGAAAAAAAGAAAAAAGGTTCAGTGCACAGGTCTAAGATTGTTCCATAGAATTTAACTTGTTTGTCCACTGTTCTAAAGCTGTGGCTGCATTTGGACTTTTAACAAATAATCCCCAGTCACTATGAACTAATTTCAGCCTACAGAAAGAAAAGATAAAAAGGAAGGGAAATGACAGTTTAACAGAACCTTGATATACCATTTTTAAATCTATTGAGAAGTGTTATATAAAAGTATATATGACACAAGACCACTAGAGGGGAGTAAAGTTACTTAAAACTGACTATTTCCTCTCTACTCCGTTGCTGTACAAATTGCTTTTGCAAATGTTAATTAACAGCTATAGCAAAACCAGAGTATTAAAGAATTGCATTTGCTTACCATTCTAAAGCCGAGTTGATTAGATTATTACCGTATTTCTGTACCATTGTCCCTTCTCACTAGGCTGCAGGCTGACAGGGAACATTTGTCATCTGGATGAAGCCAGAACACCACGAAGGGCATTCAGCCAGAACATTTGGCAAGGGAAATGCATTTCTTTACTTGTATTCAAATTTACAAAGCAGCATCATAGCATGATGGAAGCTGACTTGTTTTAGCAAGTGTTAAAAGGGGTTTGGGTTTTGAGAAAGTCTTCCTCAGTAGGTAAGCACGTACCAAAAAGCAGCGAGCAAGAACTTTGCTTCTCACATAGATCAGTGCCCAGGAGTACACTAACAGGGAAGTAACTGCCCAAGCACCAAGAACAGAGAAGCGTTGGGAAGTGAGGCTCGTTTGGAAGTGTGAAGTACTCTGCATAGGAACCCTGAGAGAAATCTCCCTCCAGCTGCAAGTAATGTGCTCCTGTATCGCTGCCAGGTTGCCATCGTCTCCATTCTCACATCAACACTGTGGGAAACGAGGCCGCGCAGTGAATCTGCACAAAAGAGCAAACGTCTAAAATAAATTTCAATGTGAAGTCTTACCAACTCCCACAGAACAAAGGGAAACATGAGAACAGAGCTCCAATGGCAAAAGAATGGCTTTGACAGCAAGTTTTAAGGATGAATGACTGAAATATATATATGAGACTGTGTATCGTGATACTTCTGGGAAGTATACACAGCTTGAGATCTTAGGAGAAAGAGAGCACTATATGGTAGTAAGTGGATCTTCGCTTCAATGGAAAGTACCAACTCAAAAGTATAACAAGAGATAGCCCAGCAGGGAGGAGGGAGCAAGACATTCAATTCTAATGGTGTTAAGGAAAGCCAAAGTACACAAGCCATAGCTGCACATGCACTGATTACACTTAGTGAACTTGGATTTGAAAGTAGCAATTTTGAAAGATTTTCACAGTCACAGGTAAGGTCACCAAGAAATCATGAGCCAGATAATACCAGAAAGGATGGCTGTGTCATTCTGGAGAAGAACTTCCAAGGGCTTAATCCACTCCCCTGACTCCATACACACACCATCCCCTTTCCAGAGAAGGGGCTGCTAAATGGTGCTGGTAGAAACAGTCAATAAATCTTAAAAGTAGATGATGTTCAAGGAAATAAGACTCTGTGCAAAGTCAGAAGGAAAGAGAAGCCAAGATGTAAACAAGGAAACAACCAGGAAATAACCAGGAAAAAAGAAAGGTACAAAGTGCAAAGCCAATGAAAAGAAAAATAGGCCAGTATAAAGACAATGGAAATAATAAATTAATAATAGAAAACTCTCACAGAGTGGTAGACCTGACTAGAACAGAAGACAAATGAAAAAGAAACAAAAGCACAGTGAAGCCATCAAGCATAAAGAAAAGGTAATGTTGTAGTTAAAGCATTAGCCATGGATTTAAAAGGCCTGGTTTTAATTCCCTATTCAGGCTTCCTAACTTCCTGAATGAGCTACTTAACCTCTCTGGGCCTATATGAGTTCCTACTCATATAACCAGTCGTGTGCACTTCCCTCCTCAAAGATCTCAAGCATTAACACATGTCAGGACAGTGAGGCTCTCTGGCCTTGTGTGAGCAAAAAGCACAGTGACTTTTAACCCTTTTGCTTAGTTTTCTTCTATATTGCACAGAACAGTAAACTCAATTTGTTTATTATAACATGCGTAAAGGAAAAGGTGCTCCAGAAGTATTAATATTGAAAGCCTAAAACCTTGTTTCCTACCACAGGAAGTTGTGGTTTGGAAAAAAACGCATGCCTACTGAAAACTAAGAAGGTGGGTATTTAAATCTTGTTTATTCGGCATCTCTTCCGAAGCTTCTCCATTAATAACTACAGGTGTTGCTCTAACACAACAAAAGTGTCACTAGTTCATTCCAGCTGAAAGAGGAGGACCCTGAAGATACATAAACTAAACGATAGATACCAAGAATAATTTATCTCAAAACATGCATCAGCTAAGGACACACACCACATACAAGCAACTTACACACATTTAACTATTTAAAACTACTTAAAAGGTCTAGATAAACAAATTTTACATTAATGACATGCAATAAGTTACCTCCTTAATTTACTAAGTTTCTGGCAGCTTGGCAATGCTACTATTGTGTTAGTACTTTAGTATCAAATGGAAAGATAATGTTGGCTGAAAGAGGTTGTTCCAAGCAAGAGTGCACACACTCTGCAAGATGAATCAGCTGAGCACAGAAATCTTGACCAGAGGGAAGAAAAATATCACATTTTGCTACTACTTCCCCTTCTCCCCCCTCAGGAGCAGGGAGGATAGTTAAAGCTTAAACTAAGGAGTACTAAACTGCAACATCTCTAGAACCAAGCGTCTCTTCTAGCATAACTGAGATACTAAAGCAAGCAACCATTTAAATCAAAATCTAAAAGTAGGCAATGAATTCTTGAATAAGACAGGTAACTCTCCAGCAATATAACCCAGCAAGTGAAAACATACAGCCAACAAAAATATTTATTTAGTGGCTGTTACAGCATTGGCTCAACTATACTTGTCCAGCCTCACATGTTGCAACACCACGGCCCCCCCCATCCCTACTGGTGTCAGCTGGCCAGTTTTGGGAGCTGCCACCCCTACATTTGCCTGCTGTTGCTTCATACTTTCCTGCTGAGGTTACAAGAACAAGAGCTGAGGAATGCTTTTTACTAGGAGCTGTTCATTCTTGGGCTAAGTATTTCCTTGTCCCTCAAAACTCTACTCACCAGGGAACGCCTGCTGCTGTTTGGGCCTGGATCTCCTCTGCAGGCCTTCGCAGTTGATTCTCATTAAGGAGAAAACAATCCCCTCAGCAGCTCCAGAGCACTACGGAGATGTTGGAGTAATAAGATACAGTTAGATTTAGGTAAACAAGGATTTAACTGAATCCTTACTCACACACACATTTGCACATGTATTACAGTTTTGGTCAATAATACAGTCCAATACTATAATGTGGTATACACTGAAATGGCAACTCTACTATCTAATATAATACCTAGATTTAATTATTCCTACTTTTATTAGTCGTAATTAGGAAGTTTCTTTTGCCCTTACACTTTTGCCTGTCTGTATGACATCATCTTACAGGTAAGAGAAAATCCACACAAAGACGAACCTTGCTTTTGTTACCTGCCCAGTGCTGTGATCTGCTGCAGCCTTCGCTTTCTCCAGTATTTGCAGAAATGCACAACATCCATTTTCTTCACTGTAGGACCTCAGCTTCTAAAGTATTGGAAAAGTGGCTGCTATCTAAAGATTTATCATGATTAGCATCATTAAGTATTTTCTTCTAAACTGAAATTACTGAGCTTGTAAGCAGAGTAGGTTTCTTAAAAATGAAAAACTATGTTACATATACAAAAAAACTGAACAAGAGAAAAAAATACACTGCACTGTAATAGCTTTTGAAAGAATTTTGAAAGTAGTTTGCTTCAAAACATACACACTAAACTTTGCAGTTTAAGGACCAGCTACAGGTAAAACATCAACCCCATCTCAGGTGAATGATAACATGGAAAAGACAGTCATATGTTTTTGAAGAGTAAAATATGCTGCACGAGGGCACTGGGCAAAATCTCACCACTGCTGCTCCCAGGATGTTTTCTTGGCTGCTCTAGCTGAAGGGTCTGTCATGTCCTACAGAACAGTTGCATATTCACTCTTATGGACATGGGCTTTGTCCACTCGGGAAGGTTTCCGGATTACGCCAAAGGACAAATAAAAGTGATATACTGGTTTAAGAAACCATGCAAGTGCCTTTTATACTGGAATAAACACACTTCTTTTTAAGCTTCTGCAATTTGGAAAAAACATTCAGGCTAACCCAAAAAGCCACTCTTAGACTGGTGAGGAAGGAAAAGAAAAAAGAAAAAAAAAAAAAAAATCCATGCAGGGTTGAGAGCGGGATAACTAGTAAAAACTTTCCCCTACAGACAAGGCCACAGTTATTTCCTTAGCTAAGAGCTTGGAATTTGGCCCTTGAACTTAACCACTGTTCATGTTTGTTTAGGCACACGAGGTCTCTTGTGGCCTGCTCCTGCTCCCGCTGAGGATGACAAACCCCACCTTCCCTAAAGAGGAAGCGGGATTGGATTTACGGGCAACACTGACGGCCACCAAGAAATCCTGATTCTCCTCATTAGGATCTTCTGACAAAGCTTCAAGGCCCAAATCAGTCTTGCTTACCAGATAACTCCTACTTTGCCAGCAGTTGGCCTGAATGTCAAAACAAACAAGGCTTAAAAAAAAAAAAAAAAATGTTTTTCTTGCTATTCCCTTGTAAAAACTGAAAGCAAGACTCTAGATTAGGCTGCGCTGCTCAAATCAGAAAGGCCAAATAAGCATCCTTATGTAACACAACCCTTTGCTACCATAAAACACACACACATATTCAGGAGGGGCAGCTGGGGGCACAGAGAAGTTGTTCCAGCATTACAAAACAAAGAGAGGCAAAAATCTGCGTTTACATATTCTGTATTACTGGTCATATGAATGGCTGGGCCCTAACTACATTAATAGAGGCAGTAGGTATTACTTAATCACACTGCATAAACAAAAATTAAGGACCTACAAACCCATCAGCGAAACTCCTGTCTTCATGAAAGTAGTCCTAGGAATGAAATGCAATGTCAGGAGCAAGAGGGGAAGGAGAAAGCACAAAACCAATAAGCAAACAACGAGCACAAACATCAACACACATACATCTCCTCCTGTCTGCCCCAGATCCAGACCAAAGTCCAACCTGCACATTTCAGTTCCCTACAGAACACAAGCAGGCCTTAAAAAAGAAGTGCAATAAATACCAAGAGAAATGACTGCGTCTTTAGCTCAAAGTGATAGTTTGTGCTATTTAAGGAACATCTGTAAAACATGGTTGTCCTAAATTAAATCTTTCACAATATTTTTTCTTTGCTGTATCCAAGGGAAAACATACATGAAGTTTGATTATAATAGTTTAATAAAAATATGCAACTATTTATGCTTTTATTACAGACATGCACAGAGGCTTAAAAGGCAGAAGTCTTTCAAAATGGAAAAGTCAATTGAAATGGTTATTTCATACAAACTCTAAAATATCTTGCATGTGCTGAGCTTTAGAATTTTCATAACCATTTTAAAAGATTACCACAAATGACAGTAGCTTTGTTTTATATAAATAAACATTGCACTGCAAGCTAAACAAAATATAAAAATAGATTCTATTTAATAGACATATAATACACTTATAAACAACTACAAAAGTCAAGACAAAGGTAAAAAAAAGTCTGCATTAATATTAACTTTACAGCATTTCTTTAGATAATAACCTGAAAATGTGTAACATTAACCAAGTTTTCCCCACCCTCAAGCTTTTATTTAAATATATGATTTCACCCCACACACACCCATTCCCAAAGTGAGGAATTCTGTTATCAGTTTAAGTTAGAAAATGGGCTATCAAAACCACTATCTTCCTGAAAAGATTGGGGATCCCGTATCATTTTTTTCAAGTACTGGTTGTAGCATTTTCCAGCATTTGAATTTGGTGATGCATTGAGTTGTGCGACAGCAGGTTTTGATTTGTCAATGTTTGGGAATGAAGTATGCTCTACGTTTGCTTTCAGATGGTCTTTACAGTAAACTTTTGCGCTGGTTTTTGCGCCAAGAATCTTGTCATTAGTAAGTTCTCTCCAAGAAGCACCAACATTTTCATCTGCAGAGGGAAGTGACTTGATGTGAGCAAACTCTTCAAAGGAAGTTACTTGTGCTTGGTCATTAGCAACAGGTTTTTGTTCAGAGAACAGCAGAGACATATTGGCACTATCCAGGTGCAGACTTCCATTCACAGAACTCCATTCACTGCAGCTTCCTTCATCTCTTTCTGGAGTTTCTTGAACATCAAAATCCTGGGATACTTCAGTTGGGGTCTTCAGGTTTCCAAATGGCTGGTTACATTTATCATCTTTCAAGACTGTTCTTTCTTTCTGGCTCTCCAGAGTGCAGTGAATTGGCCTGGATAGGGCAAGACCATTCACGCAGTTGGATGCACGCACAGTTCCCGACTTCACCTGAGAAGCAGACGAGGGGGTATTTTGATGTGCTACCTCACTGGCTGCACACAACAATCTTTTGTCTGCATTTAGGATGGGGCCAAATTTTTCTCTTCTTCCACCTTCATTTGGATAAAGCTCTGATAGGGCATCTCTTGAGGTGTTATGTAAGCTCTTACAATCATTCCCATTCTGGATACTTGAATTCCCTCCTTTATGAAGCACATACTGTGTTTCAGTCTGTCTTGCATCGAAGTGCTGTCTCAAGTCATGCAGCACACATTTCTGTACAGCTTTATCATTAGCTTTTTGGGTAATATTTTCTGCACAGGATTTGCTCTCCATAAGGTTTGGCCCAGTTTGAAGCATCAAATTTCTGTTCGAGTGCTCCACTCCAGTTGGTAGATCAGAATTTAATGGTAGAGCTGAGAGAGAAAGGAAAGAAGTTGATTAATTGAAGGAGATATTAATGTTGAAGAAAAAAAATAGAAAGGGCTTTTTTTGTTTTGTTTTGAATAAAAAAGTGTCAAAATTACCATCATTAAAATAACCAGCTTATGTCTACCTTTCAGCTCACAGGCTTAGAAAAAGAAAGATATTATTTCACTGTATTTTCAGTACTATATAAATGAAGTCTTTGAATAGAACCAGAACACACCTGAGCGGGTAGTTTTGCTTTGGGGTATGGGTCGAACAGGCGTTTCGAGGACTTTAGCCATTGTAGCAAGCTTGCTGGCAGCGTTCATGATTTTTTTTTCAGCTCTACCAAGAATCACAGAATATATAAAAAGAAGTTTAGTTTAAGGTTAAATAGTTTTGCCAACGTCATTTCAGTTAAAGCCATCAATTGTTATTGAGAACACTTTCTACATCAGCCATTATATTAGCTATCATTTATTAAAAGGCCTAAATTATAGAGAAAAAGCATATTTGTTGTTCTTTCCTTTGCTTTGCTTTTGCTTCTGCTCCTTTGCTTTTAGGCAAAAACTACATACTACAAAAAAAGACTTCTACTGTTTGCTCTCAAATAGCCATTGCTCAAAATACTGCCCTTAACTTTTATTTGTGCTATAGGAGGATAGATAAGGCTTATAGGACGCTATCTTGGAATAGCCTACAAATCACTAGAAAACTGCAGAGTCAAAGGCATTGCACATCTAAAGGCATTTCTTAATGCAGACTGTTAAAAAAGCACAAAAAAAAAAGTGATCGGCTGCCATACACACATTCCAAAGAAAGATTTGTTAACAGTCCAAAAACAGCCCTGCTTCTTCAATTAAAGCTCAGAAAAGTCAGACTACCTTGGCAAGACTTCTAGCAAGACCAGGAGAAACAAAAAACAAAGACAGAATTTGTTTTAATAATTTAGTATCTTCCTGACAACTCCCTACAGCAAGGGGCAAATAAGTTTGACTACTTAGAAGTACTACCTTGAAAGCCTTAGAAGATCACCTGCAAAATTGTCTTCCTTTCAAAAATTAAAAGGTACAGTTAAAATGTACATGTTGCAAGACCATAGTGTTTTTTTGGTTTTACCATGCACTTTACTTGGAGGAAATACTGGAGTGAGTCAGAGAACATTGGAAAGATGGTAAAACACATATCGAACTATTCAACAGATTTCAGTCATGCAACTTCCTGGAAATAGCACAGCAACCTACTGGCTAGCAAGACTTCAGGTTAGATAAGGTTCGCTCCAAGATGGGTTGAACCACTAAAGAACAAACTCAACAGTAAATTAGAAATTTACTGCACTTCTTTCAAAAGCCATGCTAATTTCCAGAGCAATATAGCTGCACTTACCCTTCGTGCTTCCCATTATCAGCGAGAAGCTGCTGAAGGCAGGTCAGATAGTATTTGCGCATTTTCCGAGCAGTCTCTTGACGTTCTCTTAAAACCTCTGCTTTAATCATTTCAGCTGCTCTCTCCTTACTTTCACGGATATAACAAAGCATATCACCTATGCAAAAACACTCCATCAGTGCTGACTCCTTAGATGGAAAAGGAACTGGGACCGTCTAGCAGATTTGGAGCAAGGCAGCAAGGGTCCAGGTTTACCAGCCAACATTCCTCCCAAATCCCTGTACCTCGAGTTCCCTATTGGCTAAAGGTTGTGCAAGACCTGAGCCAGACAGTTAAGTTCTTGTTTAATGTTTCATATTGGCTGTCACTTGCTCCTCAGCAGCATTTAGCCAATAGCAATGCTAAGCACAGGATTTCGGAGGAATGTTGGTATATGCAGGTCCAGGAATTCTTCGAGGGCAGTACAGCTGGCGCTTGAGGACCTGCTGCAGTTAAATAAGACCTAGCATTGGACTTCAGGCCCTTCTGCTCCGCCAAAAGGCTGCTGACTAAAACCCACAAGGCCAAGAACACAAGAGGAGAAATCAGTAGTACAGAAGTAGGTTTTCCCTCAGGACAAACTAAAGGGGTAGGCAGATTTTGGAGAAATAAGATCAGTGCATAAGGGAGACCATTTAAAACATTTACTCTAGTAAAGCAAATGTAATTCTCACAACTTTTCTGTCAGTTTCCCCATGCAATTTGGTTAAAGAAGGAAGAATTAACAACTTCCATTATTTTGCTCTCCTAGTCCTTAATACTTACTCTTAATCTTGCTCACAGCTTTAACGTACTGAGCACGCATCTCCTCTAGTCCTTTTACACTGTCACAGGATGTACAGGGTTTAGTGATGACTCCCTCTGACAGTGACCTGAAAGACATACTGTTATATGGCACAAGGAAGGCAATTTATCTTAGGAAAATATTGCTTTATTTATTCTCACCTTGGTGGTGTTCTCAGGTCTTTTAGCGTAGCTTTCAACTCAGTATTTTCTGCCATTAGAGCCTCTAAAGTCTTCTGATTTTCTATTAAAAAACACAATTAATTATGACCCATAACTTGTATTTCTCTCAATTCAAACACGTCAACAAAAGTTGCTATACAGCAACTTATCGTGTAGGAGTTCAGTGTTACAAAGCAGCAACAGCTCACAGCTATAACGAGCAATTACAAGATAATCAAAGCCCGAATTTGAGGTTAAACTTCAGATCTATTAGGTGGACATACAGAAAGGGCAGTGGAGGAAGGAATAATGAGGGTTGTT
>JAUBOD010000354.1:182703-205440 GCA_032353885.1 Nothura maculosa | reverse complement strand
TGCTCTGCTGTTTTGGTTTTGTATTTCTTCAATTGTATTTAAAAAGTCAACACTTCCCTGTAAAACAGGATTTTTGTTGGGTTTTTAGCCACAAGACATGTTCAAAAATCCATTTTTCCTCTCCTCTTCCTTAGCAAGCTCTGAGGCAATTGTCACGTCTACTTGGGAGAGTCATGTTGAGCGACTCCAGCTATGTGCAGGAATGCAAGACAACATGGCCAACAGGGCCAGAAGGGAAGGATTACAGCATGATGCATCTGCTGTGAAAAAGCGAACAATTACTGCATGTACTAACAAAACTGGGTGGCTTGGGATATAGCCAGTCAAACTGCAAATGATTCACAGGCAGGATTTCTCTAAGGAAACCCAGGATACCACTTCTTCAATGGAGTTGTGCAACTGCAGGCTCCTCAGGATATGGCTAGTTCCTTTGACAGCTTAATGCAGCCTGAGGTATGAGATGTCTCAATAGCCACAGATTTCCTTTACTGTAAATCTGTCCAGTCCTTAGCCCATCTTTTTGTGTAAAGCCAGCACGGACCAACACTAAGTAGGTGTTGGTCCAGAAAAGGTGAAGATAACAAACAGATTATTTTCAGTAATGAAGAAAATATGTAGAAATTATATAATCACCTACTGGATATCCACCACTTTGAGTCTTTAAATCAAGAGTTTCATCAAGATGAAAGGTGATTCCATTTGCTCTCTGTCAGTATTTCTAATCTGCTTTATCTTGAATTTAATAATCTAAAAAACAACCATGAAGATTTCCCCCCGCCTCCCTTCCTCAGTATTTCTTACTAGAAAAGCCCAGCTCAGCATCATGCATGGAGCCGACGAGCTCTCATTGCAAGGCCTTGTCAAGCATGGTGGTGTGGTGTGAACGTACTCGCGTGGTGCAGCGGGCTCCCGTGGGCCTGGGCCGTGGCTGGGCCACGGGCCACGCGCGCCGTGGGCTGCAGGGTCTGCGTGTTGATGTAACAGGGGTCATCGAAAAGGTCTGTCCTGTAGGCGGGCTTCAACGGCGGTGCATCTTTTTTTGTCTTCTGTGCTCTTTCACCCCCACTACCTGCAATGAATATGCGGTACGCACAGAGTTATTTCCTTTAGCTCGAAGTAATTTAACTGCACAAGCTGAAAATAGAAATATTACTGTTTATATATATGCCACTAAGATCATTCTTAAGGATGACTTTAAGGAGTCTCCTCATAAGAAGAATAATGGGCTGATGGAGTAGTTTTCTCATGGCTAGAAGGCACAAGGTACATTAGCCCAAATGGGCAAGAATGAAGTTTTCAAAAATGTTCCACAGTGGTTCAAGCTCTGCTCCGATTAACACCAGTACTGAAACTGCCACTGCCTACAGAGAAATTAATATCTCTGCATGTGCAGAGGCATGAGCTGCATCCACTGCATGGGGCCAAGCCCTTTCATTTCCCCCTGCACAGCGGGCATTGCGGGAAGAGCGAGGTTGATGGAGGCGGCTGCTGCCTGGTGTCTCTGCCTGCAGAGCCAAAGCCGCATTTGGCAGGTTCTGTTCCTGGCCTAGGGAAAGGCTAACGGAACATCCCCCGCAGTCTGCGAACATAATACTGTTTCGGCTAGCCAAATAGCACACATTTTTGCTCTTTAGCAAACTTTTTATTCATAGATCCATTCATTCTTTTCTTTATTCATCCTCCCTTTGTAGAAACCATTGAATTCTTCTTCACTTAAATCAAAAATATCACAAGAGACAGAACTATCCCCTGTGGGCCCTGCAACCAAACCCTTCCTAGCAGCGCAGTGGGAATTCAGAAGGGACCTCGCTGCACAGAAAGTGGAGCTGAGGAAACCCGCTCAGGGCTGCGGAGAGGGACATCCAGAAAGGGCTGGAGGCTGCAATCCCAAAGGACAGCAAGAGCAGGTCCCATTAATGAGAAACTGTGATTGAGGCTGAGCGGGTACCAGCACCCAGCCACCACAGCCACTGTCTCAGCTGATAGCTTGGGTCCCCTAAGCATTTGTAGGGAGAAGGGGCATTTTCAGAGATTGTTAAGAACTATTTTCCCTCCTCAAAGGGTATGAAAAGGAATAAGACAACAAAGAGTATAAAAGCGGCTGAAACAACAAAGAGCTACTGTACAGTATCATGACAAGTAAAATGAGCAAGTCTTCTTGCAAACATGAAGACAGATTAGTGGCTTTTTGAAAGGCTCTAAGGCCTTTTTGTCTGCCCTCCATCTAGGGAAGTAGAAATGACCTAATAAGCAGAATCCTTTTCACCATTGTATTGAAACCAAGTAGGCAGCTCTTCCAGGCAGCTTGGCCTGGTGAAGTCTAAATAGGCATGAGAAATAAGAGGGTCCATACCCACAGCCTTGTTTTCTTCTGGGCAGTTTTCATATATATTGATGAATGTTGGGCTGCCTGTCTGCAGAAAAATCATAAAAACAGTCACAGAGGATCTTCATCAGATAAATAGTGCATAGACATTATAAAGTTAAGTGGAATCTAGGTATAAACAAATCTTCTTAACAAAAATCACTTCCAGTCTCCTCAAATCACATAACATAATCTAGGACCAGTGGCCACCAGAGCCAACCCTACATAGCAGCACCTTCTCAGACAAGACAACCTGGATTCCAATAGGCAGGTCTGATCCCACTCTCTTTGAGGAAAATCTGTTTCCCTGCAGTTGGAAATACTGTTTTTTCCAAGAAAAAGCACAGCAGGCTTCAAAGTTTGTGCAGCAAGTCTGAACTCTGCTGGTTTTACTCCCTGCTTGCTGGTTTTCTTCTTTCTGACTACCCAAGAGCCATGACTATATGTATTTTTGCTGTGTATGATTTAATAAAGTACCTTGAAACACTTCTCAAAATAAATTAATGTGGTATATACATTAACATAGCCCTTGATTTTGCAGATGTTCTCTTACACAAGCCATGTAAATGTCCATCTACTTCCTGTAAGGTGAATAAGGCAATATTACTCTATCTGCTAAAAGTACTCTAAGGACAACCCAGCTAATATTCAGAAAGCACTTTGGGTCCAAACATATACTAAGCATCACTAAATCTGCTCAAAAAATAAACCTTTTCCAGGGTAATCAGGACCCAATTCTAATGTTAATAGCACGCTTTTCATCACAATATCACGTACGTTATTATTCATTCCCAGAAGAGGCAGTGAATAGTTATTCCAGAAGATGATGTACTTACCAAGCAATACTGCTTTTTGCACTGCATGGGACAATTAGTCCTTTGGCCTGTTTGCACTTTCACTCGCATGTCCAATACTCCACCAGTGGGAGGCTCTTTCCCTGGAATTTCATTGTAATACTCATGATCCTCCCTCTCCTGTGCATTCCCAGATGATCTATCAGTCACTGCCTCACTGAAAAAATATGAAAAATAGAGTGAGTGATGTAATCAACTGCTTTCCAGTGCAGACAAATGTTCCAAGTGTTTGCGCATCACAAAAGGCACAGGTTAGACATACACAGGTTTTAAAGGCTTTAGAGTCATAAGCTTTCATAGAGTTTCTTCTTTATTTTTCCAGTTACTTCTTTCTGAAATATAAATGGAGTCACCCACAGTTTAAGTTGTAGCGAGGTCTAGTCATTTCCTTGGCATTGAACAGTCTGGATCCCTTTTCTTTTCAATAAAAATATGAGTGCCACTCACTGAACTTTTTTTTTTTTTTTTTTTTGTAAACAAGAGACCCCCCAAAGCATCGCACATGAAGGCACCTAAAGTGTAGATAGTAAAACAAATTCCTCTGGCTTCTTATCTCAGTCATATAAACCCATGGAGACTGCTCTGTGTGGGACTTGAGAAGAAATTAAAACCCCACATGGCAATGAATTAGATAGGCCTACAACTGTTTTAGAAAAAACAAACATTGCTACAAAAAATGTAGTTTTCCAGAAGGAGATCTATTCTAATTTTAATAACCATAATCAACATAACTATTTTGTTCCATCCTGGAAGAAACACTGAACGATACCAAGGATAGTGCACCATGTTTTTTTGAGCTAAACCAGAATGATGGTGGTTTAAATGTGCAGCTGAAACAGTGCAAAAGAACTAGGTGCTTCCTGCACTGTCTCCGGTCCTGAAATAAAAAGCCCATCTCAAATCTTACTTCTCTGTTTAACAAGAATATAATTGGATAAAAGGGCTCAAGCAGGAAAGAGATAAAGTTCAAGTAGTTGATTATGTGATACACAGTGCAAGTATTTGATTATGTGATTCATAGTAGTTTGGATGCGGGTGACTCATTCACACAGCAACATCCGAGTTTTCTGCCTGAGGACCATTCTGCAGGGCTGGGTGCAGGATGGGCTCGAGGAGGGAATCCAATTAGTCCCTTTCTCATTGCTGGGATTTGCTTGTGGTATAAGCTAGGCCAGGCTCCTAGGAAAAGTCCTCTCTCTGGCTACTGTCCTTTAGGAAAATAGATCACTATTAGAAACACTAGAGATAGCAAAAGAAATATAATTGGAGGTGGAAGTGCTGTTCTGTATTTTCCTTTATTTTTCTGCATGTGGATGACTGTGCAGAATACAGAGCTTCACACTTGAAAACGCTAAGTGGTGCATGTGTTTAATTCAGAATGCAAGGCTGATATAAGTCACACCAGGTGGAATCTCAGGCCCCTGCCATGACATAAGCCAAGGAGCAGAAAGGTAAATTACAATTGCTTTTCTTCCCACCATGTGTCCTCCACAGCTGCAGTGAGCTTGAACTTAGCACTGATGAGGACCTGGCTCAGTGTGTGTGTGCGCGCACCTTATCTACAGAGAACTCCTTTGCTTCACTTTCTCTGCCCTTACACAGAAATATTTGGTCCTTTTACTTGAAAGACTTAAAGTAAGGCTGTTTTAGTTAAGGGATGGCACAGTTGAATCTTGTGTTGCTATGCAGCTGTACAAATGTGCCTGAAATCTATGGAATTTACTAGGACAAGCTAATTTTAGTCTATTATAATCCATGCATGCCACATACATTTAAATCAGCATATGTCCAGAACAATGGCATATCCAAAGCATCTCATTTATGGGTGACTCTTTACAGCATATAGTTTTCCTGAAAAGTAGCAAAGAAAAGAAGCTTGCTACTTAAGCGACAGAGTACACTCACCTTTCATTAGAAGTAACCAGGCTAGATGGATTCTTCAGGTACTGCTTGAAGCGCAGCTCAAACGCCTGCCCTATGGTATTTATCACCTCCTGCGCCATCCCATCGGGACATTCCAGTATGTGACATGCTGCAAAAAGACACCTTTCTTGAATGAAATAAACATGCTTCATATCAGAAGATAGAGAGACAAGCTACTGTAAAGTCAGACATGACATTAGGCATCTAAATAGCTTTAGGATGATAAAAGTTTGATGTATTAAGGTAGTTGCTCTGGGCATATTTTAGTCACAATAGCAGCTTTTACCTCTATGAAAGAGGCTCTCCATTTATGTTTCCTTCATGCAATGCTCTTATATCTTCTGTTTTCTGCATGGCAGTAGGCCCAAGCACAGGAGAGAACCAACTCTGCAGGTAGATTCTGGCTGTTTTCATAGGAAATGGCCAAAAAAAAAAAAAAAAAAAAAAAAAAAAAAAAAAAAAAAAAACACCGAGGTGCAGGCGGCCCCAGCAACCCGGGGCAGCTCCGAGCTCCTGCCACCAGCCTCGGCTCTAATCCTCAATCCCAGAAACTCATGACCACAGAGTGATGCTAAAGACTAGATCTCCCCTCTGCAGAGCTGCTGTGCAGTAGTGCAGGTTTCGTCCCACCTTCACATTCTCATTTTGTTGCACAAAAAGTGTGAAGTTTAAAGCCACACTCTGCATGCTATTACTCATTTCTGCACAGTGATATTGTAAGTCATGTGGATTACTGAACTAGCCCAGCACCTTTAAAATTCATGTAATAATTTGGTGCTGTTAAAGCAATCATATAAATATGCATCAGTCTGAAAATTGTTTCCATACCTCGCTGATTAACAGGATCTTTTGCTACATATGCAACGTAGTCTGTTGTATCCTTTGGGAAAGAAGTAGATAAATGTCTTTAATATTATTATTAGCAGCAACACTATCAAAAAAGTGACAAGAGTATAGAGATAAGCATTTTCAGGCTTCCTTCATACTTCCTTTTGGAAAAACAACTGGAGTTGCTTAGCAAAGCAGACCAATGAAAAGACCAACAACAGTTTGGAATGATTTTTCCCCTAACATATGCAATACACCATTTTGAGCTGCGAGCTCAATTTGAGTTCGGAATTCAAAGCAGTAACAGGAACAAAATATGACCAGAGGCTCATCAGCAGACAGTGCTACTGCCTTCCAGTGCTTCCCAAAGCTCCTATTCTCCCCTGCATGACTGATTCCAGCGCTCAGTCACTTCCAAGCACATCACTTCACCAGGACAACCTTTTCCAGGAGCAGTGGAAAATGAAATAGCATTAAAACACCACAAGGGGCATGTTAGATTTTGTCAGTCTGCAATATGAGGGTTGGCTTTTAAGGGCATCATAGGGAAAAGACAATCTTTCAAATACCACATAATACAATTGGCCTCTCATCTCCCTCACTGCTGCCTGATTTTAGCCCAGCCACCATCTCATTTAGTTCCTTTGGACTTCAAGGTTGCTGATATTAGATGAAGTCAGTGTAAGCAGTTCCCTGTTCCAGGCTCACTTTCCAGCCACCATTAAAATAATAATTACTTTTGAGTGAAACTGAGAAGAGCGCTGGAATAGAAGAATTAAACATTTCTGGTCATATTGCAAAAGAAAAGAGCCACTTGATAATTCACTGTTATAGTAAAAATGGTGAGGTAATGAATAACATTGTTTTAATAATTAAAGATGCATTTTGTTATTTTGAATCCTTAAGGCGGGATAGGGAAAATGCAATGCACAGCTTAAAGGCATGGCTCTCTTGAGGAAAGATGCAATCAGCTGGCAGGAAACGAAAGCCCCCATTTGCAATATGCATAAGAACAATCATTTAATAATTCACAATGAATGACAGAAAAAGCAAATCTTGGGGTCAGCTGAACTTGTCCTAGATTTTATTTTTGCAATCTCTGCGTTAATATTGTTAAAGCAAAGAAAGCAAAATATTTCTTATGCATTTATTGAAGTGAATTTCCTTCCTTTTAGCTTTAGCTTCCTCTCAGCTTTTTCTTAAAGCTCATAAATATTTTAAATACATTTTTAAGTGAATTAGATCTAGAGAGCAACTAGAAAACTAAAACAGCTGGAGCCATGTCTACCATTTGTTCTATCTTTACAATGTTTAAGTACATGAATCGACGACTTTGCTCTAAAGTAAAGCCTCCTCTAAGGCAGAATATTGCCTTGCCTGAACAGTGCAGAGTGATATGAGGTATGTTCAGACCCCAATGCAGCGTTAAGCACCTCATGCCAAGGCACATGGGGATGAGCTGAGACACGTCCTACAGAATCTATATCCTAAGAGTAAAGAGAATTAGGGAAAAATAATCTGAACAAAAACTAGCACTGCTAGATTTCAAGTCACCAGCCATGACAGAGACCTGTTTCCCCATATTTCCTGGAATATTGGCTCATGGAGCACAGCAGCTATGCTGGTGCTTTTCTGAGATTTCTCCCCTCTCCCAAGAAGAGAATATTAAAGACATATTTAAGTTTTCTTAAAGTTGTCTCAAGTCAGTGGGATCTGGAGTTCACTGACAAACAGTGGGAAATGTACATATGTGTCTATCAAAGATCCTTTGAGTCTCTTTGTTCAGCCTGGGATGAGATACAGTATTTGTAGGTGCTTTATTCTCATAGTAGTTCCATTGTACCTACAGAAGCATATCTGATAAATCAATACTTACTGGGTCACCTCCAGAAGCAAATGAGATGGACTGCATGTGATGGTTGGCAATAATCTGAAAAGCATGACAAACTAGTTAAATGTGCTCATGTGCCATACATTTAGAAAACAATAGAACACATAACTGCATGGAGCAAGCAATTAAGTTCATGACAAGCCAATCCATTAACATATGCACACACAGTTTGTGAGGGAAGGAGTAAGAGATAGGACTATTTTTAAAGGAACACATTCATGTTTAGTTATATCTGGATCCATAAGTAATCTTCCTTAAAAGGTTTCCTTTTAAGGAAAGCCATCAACTTACAACCTGGTCAGTATGAAACTGCTTGCAACTCTGATGGGAGAAACACCTGATACATTTACAAATTCTTGATAAATATAGTTGAACGCAGCCAGAATCGTCAGCTTATATAATGACCAGACATTGTATAATGATGGTGCTTTTAGGAACAGGCCCCAGTGAACTCTTATCCTACGTCTCTTGGTGCTAGCACTAAATTAGTCCGTCACAGATTTCTCCAGCCAGATCAAGGATTGACTTTGTAGTTTCACACATTACTTTGTCTCTAGAGACAAACTGTTCTTTCATAAAATCAACTGCAAGAAATTACGCAAGTGGGAATACAATCAAGTGTGGTGACACTGCAAGAAGAGCATACACAGGATTTTCAGTTTGCAAAGATCTGTTAAGGAAGGGCCTGGAGAAAACCAGAGGAGGGCACCCCCGGGACTCCCATGGGTGCCTGAGAAGGACAGTCGGTCACTGTAGACACCTGGGGCCTTGCTGGGCCTAGGGAAGCTCTTGGCTGCTGTACCCCAGATGGGGGGGGACATGGGTGCTGTTACCCAAACCGGTGCCACCAGGCAATCCCAAGAGCTCAGCCTCGGGCAGCCTTGTCCCAGCATCAGAACCACAACTCTTCTAATGCCAGTGGGTGAAACCCACCTCCCTAATGATCCCTGACCCAGCAAGGAGCAACACCAGGAGCACCCTAGCGTGAGGTAATGCTCCGAGCTGAAGCCAGGACTGGAAGGAAGAACAAGATGGGCAGCACAAAGCTGCCTCATCCCACGTGCGGGGAAGGAAGCAGCCTTGATGCAGGGCGAGCCCAGGCTCGCGGGAGCAGATTTCGAGGAGGAATTTGCATAGTATAATTGCTTATGCACATATATTATCCAGGCATGAGATAGCTTAATGATGCCAAAGCCAAGCTCTGACTCATTATTTATATCTTTTTTTCCCCCTAGGACTTGTCAGAAGCTCCAGCAAGGACTAGAGCCTTGTTTATTAGGCACTGTACAAACAGAAACACACATAGAAAAACAATTTGCCAAGTGCTCAGAGATCCACCCACATGAAAGACACTATTATAAACAGAAGTGGCATATGGCACGTGTCAAATTCCTCCAAAAGACTCTCATTTTTAGATCCAGCAGCACCAATGCAATTCAGCTTTACCAAGACTAAATGGTACTGCTTTGCATTAGAAGTGCCTCATCTTTCCTTCAGCTGCCACCAAAGGAGGCAAAAACAGCAGTACAGAAAAAAAGAGACCCTGGTTTATATGTATCCTACCTGCTGCATGTCAGCATTAACCAAAGTGAGGCTGCTGGTTGAAATGGTCAGCTTGATATTCATGCCAGAAAACTGAAGGTTACTTTTGCCAAGCACAGTGGACAGGAACTTTACTGGAGGCTTTGAAAAAGAACCAAAAAGATTGTTAGTTGAACATAAAGTGAATCATATTTTACAGTATATGACTAAGAATTTCAATAGATTAAGGATTAAATGCAGACAGATCTTGTAACAAAGATCAGCTTTAAATACAGTACTTGAATGCATGTTTTTTTATGTCAATAATGGAAATGAGTTTCAAGAAGCAATGAACTCAGAGTTGCAGCTGTCTGAATAATTCAGAATGCATCATTCTCCCACTGAACTCTGTTTCTTTTCTTGGGGATAAAGTGTTTCTGAGTAAATCAAAAACATTCATTTTTCAGGAGCAAGTTCAGAGAGTTATTCTTCCCATGCTCCCTGGTTACTGATGGAAATCAATAACTTCCAATGAATGCTGCTCTGCAGAAGCTACTTATCTTGCTCCTTGCTACATGCCAGTCATTAAATAAATGGTAAGCCATTAAACATGGCTAGTTGAGTTTTTACTTCAGTTGGTTTTGGTCTAACTAATCGGGTCAATGAGCTCCCTTTAGCAATCAAAAGAATTTAACCAGCATTTTACCAGCTAGAACCTTAAAATCTGAAACTCTAAGCACTGCAGAGGCTGGTGGGAGCAGAAATACTTTTCAGAGCATTAACTTTTAAGAGTGAATCAGAGCATTGCTGGCAGCCCCACACCAACAGTCTAAACACCCTGCTAAAAACAGACTTTTGTGTTACCTGAAGCTCAGGTGAATGAGCACACACTAACTCCAGTGGGGGCTAAAGCCTGTTTGGGAATCGTATCTCTAGCTTATCAACAGCGGGTACAGAAATAAATGTTCAGTTAAAGTAGTAAATAAAAGTTCAGTTAAAATAGTATTTACCTTCCGCTTTTTTATAGCTCCATTTGTACCCAACACAGCTTCACACAGTCGGCTTATTGCTTCCCTACAAAAAGAAAAACACAAACTCTTGGATCATTTAACATGCCTCAGCTGTATCAGGGGTAACAACCTTGTGATTAACTGTTACAATCCCACCTAAAATTCCCAATGTTAACAGCAGCCTAGTTTGGATAAATTCTTCCCCTTCATAGAACATAACCATTTCACCTAATAAAAACTTCCAGAAAGAAAGAAAGGAGGAGGAGAAATAAAAAATAATTAACTGCAAGAAGCAGAAAGGACCTCAGCCTTTCAAAGCCTTTTTTTGTAGGAAGGCTCGCAGGTCTCCTGAGATAGAAGCCCTCACTTGCCTTGGTTGGTCTTATATAGAGCATAAATAACCTGCTGAGTGAGCCCAGCTGGGAGTCCTCATTGGCTGGTCTGCTGGCTTAGGTTTCTCTTACAAAAATAAAGGAAAAGAAATGTCTCATGACCACTCTGCAAGGCAGGAAAACTCTTTTCTCTCGCAGGCAGATCCCTGTTTCACAGCCTAGCCCACTGTAGAGCTGCTCAGTGAGAGTCCTCCAGCCCTTCAGTCCCAGCTTGCCAGGGGTGCTGGCTACTCCAGCATCCAGCACCTGAGCTGGCAAGTTGGGAGGATGTTTTCTTGCCAGGTAGCGTGCGATGCTCTGGTCAAAACTCACACTGGACTCTGCCCTTTCTACACACACTGATAAAATTGCCTCAACAGCTGCTGTCAGCAATTGTGACCCTTCCTAGCAGGAAAGTCTTCTCTGTGAATTTTGCACAAGTCTTTCTTGTTTTAAGATTAGGGTGTTTAGTTTGCCCAAGTGAAAGCTGGGTTTCAAAAGTTCTTTTCTAACAGCATGAACATGTTTTGTTGAGGTGCTTGCTAAAGATAAAGCTCAGGAGGGAAATGCAGAGGTACTGTCTACTTCTGCTTTTCACATTCTTTTTCAGAACTGAGGTTTCAGTTCATATTTTTTTCCACCTCCAGCAGGTATTTCCTAAATTTAAGTCATTTCAGCATCTTGCAATTTCCTGGGGAGATAAGAATGCAAGATGCATCTCACAAACCCACCTTGTAGAGCGGGATGTGCAGCCCATGACCCCTCCAGCTGCAGGAGAGATGCAGGGAAGAGCCAAGCCCTCATCCAGTGTGTTTTCAAGCACGTTTACATTTTGAAGCCTTTTAATTTTTAATTTTGAGCAAGCACTGAAGCTCAGTGCTTCAAGACTCGCAGGAAGGAAGCATACTGCCCACTGAATTTATGTGTTTTCACTTCTGTCAAGTCAGCTCAAGGGAGCTGAGACTTTCAGTACAGTTTGCTCCCGAACTGAAGCCTGTTTCCTTGAGAAACTTTCTAAAAATGCAGTTGGTGTCTCAGGGCCACGTTCCTAAACTTCACTCTATAATTTCAGAGCTTTCAGTTAAAATCAAGCAAAAACTCAATCTTTACCTAGATATATGCTGTTCATACATTGTTTTCTTGTCAGTGCAAGGTGAGTTTGCACTAGTCAGTGCTGCAGCTCACATGATATGGCTGTAAAGCCACTTTTGTTTTCAAAACATTCATAATGTTCTCACAGAAAAAAATCCAAAGTAGAGGCATTATATTAGGCATAAATTGCTCTTCAGGACCAACAGCATAACGCATTTCCTATTCTCTGAGTCTCAACCAGGGAGCATTCATGCTCCTTTTCCCTGGTGATCTAGTTAATCAACAGCAAAGTAACTTCAGCTTTAGGGCCTCTCTCAATTTTATCCCCCCTATTTTTGAGTAGACCATCAGGCCAGCAGAAAGAACCTGCCCTCATTTGTTAGCCCATAAATATTATTCTCTGGCAAATGTATAAACGTGGTCATTTAGTCATTTCATCTTCATGATGATTCCTGGATTTTGCTTTAGTGTGTTTAACTTTGGCCAAGTTAGAGGCTGTTCACAGCTAATATTAAATGGCAACACTGGATGTGAATTTGCTCCTTACTGACATTATTTCCCAAATGAAAATCAGTTTAGAAAAATCCTTCAGACCACTTCCCTATATCCTTCTTGGTTTGCTCCTGCCTTTTCTGAGCTTCATCTGGAATATGACCAGCATGGCTCGAACTTGGGAGCCAAAGACATCCCAAAACAAGGGTAGCCTTGCTTCACTCCAACCTGGTATTAAGTGCATGTCTAAGTCAACCACCCAAAGCCTGGGAACAAATTTAAAGATACTCATATATATATATATCTTTCAGTGTATCATGGTAAAGATACCATGTTATGCTGGAGTGAACTATGCCACAAACTTCAACTCTACACAAATCAGGTCTCAGAAACCAATGTGCTACTCTAGGTTCACATTATCAATTAATCCCTTCTCTCCCATATAGACATGGTGCCCGCATGTTTTTCTCACACAAGCATTACTTACAAATCTGCATTAAGGCATAAAGGCTTCTCTTCTACTTTGCCAGTTCTGCTTAGAAAAGCATTTCAGATTTTGGTTCCTCTAATGGGCAATTTTATTCTGAAACTGTAGCCCTAGCCTTCATCTCACAGCAAGCCTGAGCTGAATTCTGATTCAGGCTTTCAAGCACTGGAATTTTGTTTGATTCTTACGGGAAAGGGAGTTTATTTATTTATTTATTTATTTCATGCAATTATTATCCAAAAAGCTAAAGAGCAAACAAGTGATTTAGGAGTTTGCCTGTCTTCAAGTACCTGCATGAGCATGAGAGGAACACGCTGCTGGGCAGTATTTCCCAAGACAGTGTTGTTTCAAAGGGGCTGAAAAACCAAGAGACTAAGCAACAAGCAAGGCCGTTGGTTCCCATCTCCAGGCCAAATCCTTTTCACATATCATCAGGGCCTTGGTGAGGAGCCCATGGCCCTGACATCACTGCTGGGAGAAGGATGGAGGTGAATCCCTGCACAGGAACAGGTACAGCAAGGCCAAGGGCCTGGCACTGCTGATGGATGAAATGCTATTCACTCTGTCAGTGACTTCTTTCTAGAGATCTGCTGTTAACCCATTCCTTGAAGAGCTCACTTACAGTCCTGTGTTCAGGTGGGTCTCTGCTTTCAGACCTTCTGAGTCATACACAGGTCTTGCAGTTAATCCTCTTGCTTCTGGACAATATGGGTTCTGCCTTTGCTTGTCCATTTTAGAGTCTCCAAATCTGAAGCAGCTACTGCTCTGCCTTTCTCTGCTCCTTGTCACTCAAACATTTGAATTTGTTGGGGTTTTCCTTTTAAACCATGCCACATGAGATACCCCGCTTGGGTCTCTGCAGCAACTTTCCTCAACCCTGAGAGCCACAGAATGAATTCAGGAGCCTTATAGGAATTTAAGTCATTCTTATTGTTTAAGGCAAAGAAGATCCTGCTCTTCAGCTCCTCAGGCACCTCCTGCCATTTGAGGTCAGGTCCCTTTCCATCAGCCCAGCAGTGCCACACAGTCACAAAAACTAACCACTGGTACATTGACAAAGTTTCCAATATACCATGGGAATGTAAGAGGTTTGGGCCAGCTCTTTTCGCCATCCACAGACCTCTCCAAAGCCTGCAGTGGAGGCACTGCAGGCCTCCCCCACCAGTGACCTGCTCCTGCTCCTCATGCCTCCTTCCTTCCCATGCTGAGAAACATTTGGGAGTCTTTAGTCCATCAAGGCTGTACAGTGAAGCCCACACTCATTGTGGACACTTAGGACGTTCCACTAAAGTGGTCCCTCTTTTCTCTGAAAATGTGGAGCGCGCAGGCGCGGGTGGGAGAGGAGCGTGCCGTGACAGAGCCACTTTGTGCATTGTGTCCCCGCGGGCGCAGAGGGCAGAGACTGATGTAAGCACAAAAACATGTGGCCGGGGTCGGCTCTGACAGCCTGGCCTCTGCCCACACGGCTCAACAGAAGGGACTGTGTGTCTCAACAAAGTGGAAATGGGTCCCCCGGACAAAGTCGCCCTTCTTCAGTGGTCGTCCCCGCCAGCGCGTTTCGGATGCCCTTCGCCCTAACCATTCTGCCCCTCCATTTTCAAGTTTGCCAGTTAATGCAAAAATCCCTTTTCCCAGAAATATCTCAATAGAGACACCAATAATAAGCCTGATTTAGCAGAGCAAGGAGCCATGCAGCAGGAGAGGAGCTGAAAGGCCAAGCAAGGGAAGGGAAAGGCAGGGCCACCGCTCGAGAAGAAGGAAGGAGCCTGCGAGGGCTGAGCCTGACCCTGGGGCCCAGAACATCTTGTTCTGGCCACAGAAGTAGAACATGCTCGGGGTGACCACCCCAAAAAGGCCTCTCCAGGAGGGGTACCTGCTGCCCAGCTCGGAGGAAGAGCCCTGTGGTGCTCAGCTCCCGTCTCCACGCACTTTCCACCAGCATCTCCCTCACAGGCACTTGGGCACTGAGCACACAAGTCTCACTGGCCACCCGGGAAAGCCCCAGGACTTTTTTCTGCAGCCCCAGCCTCGATTTACTGAAGTTATCTAAAGCACTGAGGAGGCCGCTTTCTACCCTCATCACCTCAGCAACTTTTTGCTGGTCATCTCCCAGTTTGCTAGGCGGGTTGTAGGTCTGCATTTCTGCGCAGAGATCTTCCACTTATGTAAGACTACATATATTTGGGAGTCCAGGTATTGTTTGTCACTGATAAGTGGCTTTGACAACGCAAGAACAGCAATGAACTGGAAAATAAATCACTGGCTTTCAGCTGTTGTGACTCCTCAAGGCAGTCTGGCAAACATAAGCCTGTTGGTCCTTCCAACAATCACATGATGTAGGTAAACAGCACTTTTAATTTTAGAGATCAGGAGACTAAGATGCAAATATATGTGAAGCAAATCAGGGAAGAGACATAATGAGAGACCCTTTCTGCCTACATGTAAAAGAGAACACGGCCCTTTGTTCAGTGAAATGCCAGAGCAAAAATGTATTTGTACTCCCAGTACAAATAACTCAGATTATTAAAACGGAATCATTTCAAACAACTTTTAGTTTGTTGTATTGTGCACCTGCAACGCTGCTTTCCCAGGAGAGCAGCAGCCGAGCGAGCAGCGTTATCTCTGCTGCTGGTCCGTTTGTAATCAATCCAACTTGAAAGTTCCCATGCGGGAGCTCAGCACTTCAGCATTTGCTTTGCGAGCAGGCAAAGTTCTGAATTTCTCATATACAAAAGAGTTTATTAAGGTCAGCAGCGACATTCTTTTTAGGTAATGGAAACAATTCCGTTGTTAAGTTTTCACATAACTCAGTCTAACAAAACCTTACTGTCTGGGCCAAATTTAAGTTGGCAAGTTCTCTTTAAGTGGTAATCCATATTCATTATTTTCCAGGCAAGCCATCCAAATCTCTGTTTTGTAAGAGCAATGACATACGTATCTCATGTCTTGCAGAAGGGAGATAACCTCAGTCCTTGGCTGACACTGCTGAGGAACATTGGGTTGCTCTGGGTGCACTGAGCTGATTTCTTCTTTGCACTAGCTGGACTACACTGCTCTTTTTGATCCATATCACAGGCACTTCTTCATACATCCATGCAGGAGCTGGGTAACTGCACATTGTGCTGAATGTAAATGTAAGCTACTACTGATTTTCAGTGTAAAAAAAAAGCAGGCTGTTTTAGAGAATCTTATATAGGCCTTTCAGGTCTCACAGTTTCCAGTTTCTGTCTTTTATCTGGTAAGTTTGGGAGCCAACAGATAAAGTTTTATCACTTCTCTGCTCATGTTCCTCTCCCTTCTCCAGATGGTTTGGTACTAACAGTTGAGGGATCAAAAGAAAATCCATGAACCTTCCTCTGGCAGGAAGGAAGAACAAGGTGGCACCAGAGGCCCAATCCAGGCACTGACCATGCCAGAAAAGCAGCAGGGACAGGAAGGGGATGTGCTAAGGCATGGCCAAAATGCCCTGCATCCACCATCCCCGCAGAGCCCTTGGGTGCAGTGGCCGGGCATGGGGGAGCTCCCCAGCATGACTCTGCTCCATGGGGACCAGGGCCTTGCTTTGCAAACACACACACTTCTGCAGGGACAAGCTTACTGGCACGTGGGCTTTGCAGAGAAGGTAAAAATAAAACTGGACTTTTCTACTGACATGAGATGTCACCGACCCCACACACATATATTAAAAACTTATGCTCAAAGGCTGGTAGCGGTGTAGTCTGACAGAAGTTGCAAGCTTTCCAAAAGACCACAAAATATTTCCTCTTTAAACCACTCGGTTGTATCTGAGACCAAAGAATTTATCTTCTACTGATTTGCAGCCAGAAATCTTGGCCTGGAGCAGCCCGAAAATGGCCTGGATCTCATGGGACTCCCTGGGGCCTCCACCTGCAGCTGTAGCAGCCTGGGCTGAACATGGGGCCAAGCAGTGTCACAAATCTGACAAAACCTGACAAGAAGCCCTTGCTGGCTGCGGGGGACCTGGTGTCATACCCGGAGAGGGCAGTGCAGCAGGACCTGCCGTGATGGCCCCAGCAGCAGCACCCAGGGATTTTTCCTGCTTTGCCAGGTGACCACTGGGAGAATCTCTCTGCATCGAAACCAAGAGATGGGAGAGGAATGAGATCTGCAGCCAGGACAAATCATTTGCTAGGGCAAAAGCCTATTGCAATGGTCAAATGGTGCAAATCATCACTTGGGAAAACAAAGTGCAAGGTACAAACTCCTATCCAAGAGGGAAAGAGATGGGCAGTCCCCCCAGTTTTCTCTGGGAATTAACACTCAGGCTTTTTATTCTCTTGCTGAGTTTCTGCAGGATACCACCTACCTGGTGACTTGCGTTCGGGTGCTGAAGTCCAGGGACCTCATTGACTGCAGCACTTCGATACAGCCCATGTACTGGAGAGAGCAGAGACACACAGACAGGACAGCTGCATTAAATTCTAGGGAAGAGGTAAGGGGAGCATCACAAGAGAATGCAAATGTGGTTTCAGCCCATTAAATGTATGCAGAATCATGGTCTAAATGGAAAATCCAATCAGTCGTTTGAGCTCTGCTTGCTAAATATATCTTGTTTCACTGAGGAGCGTGTAGGACTGCAATAAAGATACTAGCAACGTCAACACACGGCAAACAAAGAAGTGAAGCATTTTAGAGACACGAGATCCAGTCATTCATTGCTTTCCATCTCTGCTTATGCTCCCTGAGCAGCCACTGCCACAGAACCAGGAGTGTTGCATGAGCTGGGGGCAACTCTCCCATAGCAGCAGAGAAGTGGAAGCCCCTGAGGCCGGGTCTGGCAAAGCCTCGTGCAGAAGAGCTGGGCCCAGGGCAGATGGCCCCACAGGAGATGAGGAAGGTGCGCTGCGATTCCGACTCGGAGCAACCGCTCGGAAGAGCCAGCCTTACAAACCAGCCTGCCCTAAACCTGAGTGCTAGCCCACACTTGCGCTGTATGGGGCAGCGTGGGGCAGCTTTCCATCCTCCTCCAACATTTTCCCAGGACTAAGGATTAGTGAAACGCAGCGATCTTCAGAAACATCAGGGATGCAGTGATGTGTCACCCAGTGACTCCTGGGGTGTCTGTGTACCAACCAAGGGACTGTTTTCATCTCAATGAAGCGCGCCAGGTTGATGCTATCCACTAAGTTTATCTTTCCCCAAAATACCTTGCTAATTCCTTGCATTTCCGCTGCTGTCCATCTCCCTGCTACTGAAGTGCTGAGACTGCTCCCCTTTACAGCCGTGACACAGATCTGGGTTTCCCAGTTTGCTTCCTCTGTTCTGCAATTAAATATCCCCAGGAGGTAAAAAGAAGGACAGTGAAACCCTTGTTTGCCCAGGGAACGGTACCACATTTACCTGTTCTGCTTCGCCCTGTCTGTGAATTGATTTTTCCACTGGGGCGTTCCAAGGGGATCGGATTTAGGTATCTATTTCAGCTTTGGAGACCTCTTGAAGTGAATGTGTGTGTTAAAAAGAGAGCGGCCCCGTACAGTTAAACAGGGAATCCGTAACAATTGTATTATCCCCGTTTTGATTTCTTTCCAAATAGCAGCACAGCCCTTGGGAGAACTCCAGAATTAGGTCAGAGCCCTGGAAGGACATCAATACGGAGCTGAAGGGTTAGCAGAACCGCTTCCCTAATGAACATTTAATGACTTTGTAAAGGACTCGGAGAGCTATCTCACTTGTTAAAGATATTCCTGCTTAACAGGAACAAAGCAAATGTGGAAAATACACTTGGAGCCTCAGCTCAGGGCTTAGCAGGGACCTCTGCTCCTGCTGCATAAGGTCAACTATTTGGTGAGCTGCTTGGCTGCTCCACAGTCCCTGGGAAAAGGAAGATTTAGAGGAGTAGGTGAGTCATGCGCTGATAAGTGAGTTCCCGCTGCATCCTGAGCAGATGCGTGGGAAGCTACTCTGAGCAGAGATGAAAAATCAATATTAGGTTTTTGCATAAGTGACCCTGAGTGAAGCTGAACTTATCAATGATTCACAAAAGACTTTTTTTTTTCTTCTTTAAAAGCCTGACTAGGGAAATGCATTAACATGGCACCTCGCTGCATCTCTCATATGTTTTAGCTGCCTTTGGCTACGGAAAGCATTGCAGCTAGCAGCAGCCGGAGAACCATGTCTCCATAGGGAGGGGATGGAAAACCCTGCTGAAGCATGGACAGGAACAAGCAGCTGGCACTGGGATCAAGTCCAGATGTCCATGCAAAGAGATGTCCGAGCAAGGGGACCGGGCACCGCTCCCGTGCGGGAGGCTGCCGGTGACATGGGGACCCTTCCGAGGGGTAGCAAGAAGGTTCCCATCGCACCCCGTTTCTTCCCAGGAGCTGCTGCAAAGGGGACCGGGCAGCGTGGGAGGCGATGGGAGCACGCGGAGCGGCACGTGGGAAGAGGCTGCGGAGGCTCCCGCGAGCAGAGGCCCACGTGTCGCTCTGTGCCCACGTGTCACACGGCCCCATCGGCAGCCCTGGCGGGAGCAGCAGCCACTGATCCACCAGCAGGACCCGCACGGGCGCAGTGCACGGGGAGCCTAATTAAACCCTGCAGCTGAAGCCTGGCAATTTTACCTGCTAGTTAATAGCACTAATTGATGCCTAATGCAAAGGTCGGCTGCTAGGGAGCCCGCAGGTGACCAGCAGGGAGCCGGGTGGCAGCCGGGGCTCCCGACGTGCCCGGGTGCTGCTGCCATCCCCCTCTACCCGCGTGTAGATGGCAATGAGGTTCCAGTGCGCTACAGACACAGCATAGCTGCCCAGGCAGAGCCCTGCCACAGGCAGCAGCACAGGGAACGTGGCAGGAATCCTCCCCCTTCCAGCCCTTCTCTTCCCAGCACTGCTTTAACAAGGCTCTTTTGAATGAAAAAAAAAATCAATGAAAAGGGAAAAAAAATGCTGAGCATCCCCCTAGCCCAGAAAACCAGGCTGTGAACACAACCCTAGGGCCACTTTCACCCAGGCCTCCCATTTCCTCTGTGGGCTTTGCTTCTCTTTTTTTCTCTTGCTTTTTTCTTCTTTTTTTGTGCGGGCGCAGTCCCCGCTCCCCGAGGAGATGACGGCCCAGGGGGGTCAGCCCTCGAGTTTCGACCACAGCAGAAAAGCAGGAAACCCCAGCTGCAGGTTTCCTGCTCCTGCCGCCCTCCCCCAGGAAAACCCGGCCCCGACATGGGCAAGTCATGGTTTGTCGGTCTGTAGGTGCCTCAAAGCCTGAAGCATTAACTCCACCATCAAGCACTGCTCAAAAACAGACCAAAAAGAAGATCCTGGTGCTGACAATTTAGAGCATCCCGACACCTTTCACCAGGGCAAACTCTTCTAGGGCAGCACAGCACCAAAAATTATTGCATTTGGCACTTTAAATATCACTGTAAAGCAGTCCCTAGGAGCTCAATAATGCACTTAGGAAACTTGCTAATGTCAGAGTGAGCTTTGTGTTAATGAACACTAATACTAATGGGAGCAGTTGATAAAGAGTGAACACAGAAGGATCCAACTGGGTGCAATGGAGGAGCTGAGCATGGTTGTCCCTCACCACTGTCCTGAGCAAGAAGGGAAATGCAAATGGGAGCCCCTTCCCTTTCCAGTTACGTGGCCAAAGCCAGTTCAGCAACACAAACAGGAGCAAAGACTCAGTGCAGAGCAGGACCCGAGTGCAGGGCCCCGAACACAGCGGGGCTCCTCACATGGTCCTTATCCCAAAGCCAGCCCAGCAGGGAGGCCGCCCAGTACCCCTGTGTCCCCCTCATCCCCACGTGGCTGCCCTCATGCTGAATCCAGAGCTTGCTTTTTCTCCGGGCTGTGAGCAGGCCGGGCTGCGCACGCAGCAGGAGCAGGGGCCTGCCTGCCCACTAAGCCCCTATTCCTGATCAGATTTAGGTCATTTTCTTCTCTCTCATGCCCATGGTCTGCACTGGGGCAGAAATAACCAAGAGTGTTTCTTTCAAACTGCAAAATTTGGCCATTGGAATATAAAGTCCAGGGAGGAAAAGGGAACAAAAAGCTCCTCAGTGTGGTACGCTGGCCAGCTCGCATGCTGGCCGCTCCCCTCGCCCTCAGCAATAAACACACCGGAGGGGTGAGCCCTTCTACACCCTGTAGCTAGAAGCGGCTCTACAAGAGGGTGGAAACCGGCCCCGTGAATCCTCCTTCTGCCTCCAGCTAGAGCTGCACCTGCTTGAGCTTCAGCCTCACTGCTCTGCCGCAGGAGCCTGGATGTGCTCTGGGAAACCAATGTCGGGAGTGGCTGCAGTTCTAACTCCCTCCATTCACCAACACAGTCCCACCTATGTGGCATTAGGAAAGAGGAAATATGTGGGATAAATAAGCTGGGTGTTGCACCAGCTCCAGGAGTGGGAACAAGCAGCAAGGGGAGACCCTGGGAGAGGTACTCACCCGCACGCAGTAGGTCGTGGCCACCTCAGTGATGCTTTCAGTGCTCTGCACGAGGCTCCTGTCCTGGTTGGGAGCAGCCTCCTCGGAGCCCCACGCGGCGCCCGGGGCCTTGGTGCCAAGGAGCAGCTTGTCAGGCTCAGGCTGCGGGTAGGATGCAGAGAGGCAGCTGATCTCAGGTGAGGTCGGGCTGCTTGGGATGGTGACGCACTCCGTGAGTTTAATTCTTGGCACCTCTTTCGTTCCCAAGCAGAAGCTTTTCAATCCCGGCAGGCTGGATGGGTTGGCGAGTTTAATGTTAGCCATGCGGGGAATCAACGCACACAAGGTGGTGCAGGTGTCCTGGCTGCCCAGGGAGACATCTTCAGTCAGTAAGTTAGGCGTGGAGGAATGGGAAGAGGAGGAAGAGCCTTTGATATTTAACGACGTATTTTGTGTACCTTCTTCTAGTGATGTTATCGAATCATTCCTGAATCGGCTGTATTTAGCCCTGTGCAGCATTCCTGGATGTCTGAACAACCCTACATACAGTACGTGTCCACTGAGGCTCTGCGGGTCGCGTTCTCTCATAGCCTTGGCAGTCCTGTAACTGGATACTCTTGCATAAACTGGCTCTTGTAGAGAAATTATATAGAAATTAAGCAACTCAAACAATTTTAAAGAGAGAAACCTGCCAGATATTTTTTTGCTGACTGCCTCTGGAGTGGCAGGCTTAAAACTGCATGGAAAGCTGGTATTTTGTGAGCAGCAATAAAAGAAGAATATAGGAAAGTGTAGCGATGCTCCAGCAGTTCAATCTGAAGAGCTGCTATCCAAACCTAGGCTTATTTCTGCCTCAAGCAAGTGAGCCACTAAATCACTGCTCGCTTTGAAGACCTGCTGGTGGAGCCTGCATCATTAGCAGGGTGGTCCTGGCTGCAGCAAGAGCTCAGTGGCTTCCAAACAAAGCACAGCAAAATAGCTCGAATCTCGGACCCGTTCTCAGCCTACCAAAAAGCCAGCAAGGCACCCAGCCCTCAGCATTCCCAGCATCAGCCGCCCCGAAGGAGGAAAGCTCCCCTATGCTGCCATCCGCACAGCCTCCATTCATGGAATAAATAATAATAATCAAGGAAAATACTGATCTGAGCAGAGCCAGCAGTTCGCAGCGCTCGCCTCGCTAGTTCTCGCCGGGAAGTCCTTGCGCAGCATCCTGCGGCCCCGCCGGGCGCCGCGCTCCGTCCCGGCGCTCCGCGGCTGCGGCGGCCCCTGCGCGGCTGCTCCGCGCCCGGCCCCGCCGCCCGTTTTATGAATGAAGTTTTTGTGAATGACGGCGGCGCGTGCGGGCGGGCAGCGCCGTGAATGGCGCTGCGCGGCCCCGCGCCCTCGGGGGCGCCTCGCAGCCAATCGCGGCCCGCCGCTGACTCACGCGCCATAAATACGCTAAAGGAGCGGCCCGCAAAAAGCGGCGGCTGCCCCAGCCCCGCGGACCCTGGGGGCGCGGGCCGCTGCGCGGGGGGGGGGG
>JAUBOD010000354.1:170815-182634 GCA_032353885.1 Nothura maculosa | reverse complement strand
AGTACGAGCCCCCCACCCCGACCCGCCCCGCCCCGCTGGGAGCCGGGCGGATGTGACTCCAGCGGTGCCTGGATGTCAGCGGCACGCAGCGCATCCCGCGGGAAGGTGCGATCCATCTTTCCTGGCGGCCGAGTTCCTGCGCATTGACCGCCCGCTCGATAGCGGAGCCAGCGCCGCTTCCTGGCGCTGCCAGGGCTGCGGGAAAGGCAGGATGGGAGCTGAGCACGCAGGAAGCTGAGTAGGCAGCGCCCGAAATAGCAGGACGGGCAGCACAGCCCTGGCTCCAAGTGCCACCCCGCTCCCCGGCAGCTCCTCGCGGCTCTCGCTGCCCCTGCCCGCGGGGCCGGGTCCAGCTGGATTCAGCTTCCACCTGAAAGCAATCTGCCCACCATTCATTACAGCCGCAGTGACAAATCCCGAGCTGCTGCCCCCACCTCCTGCCCCATAAGCATCTTCTGATTAAAGAAATATTTCCTGCCAGTTCTCTTCCTGCTTGTGCTGAAGCTCATCGCAAATGATAAATTGTCTCTAAGCAGAAAGAAAAAGAAATGGCCTCTGCAGCCCTGCATGGAAGCCAAGGCAGGTGCTTGAAGGAAAGAGTTGTGTCTGTGGCCGAGTCACCTCAGTGCACCCTGGCTTTGACACCTTGGACAACGCCATGGAAATCACCACACAGGAAAAGCTCAAATCCTTTTCCCTCTCATTGAGCTTTCCATGGCGCTTTCTCCTTCATGATGCTTACACTGAGACCGGGCCGGCTCCTGGCTCCCAGGCAGTGCCAGCCAAGGAGAAGCAGCCCCAGGGGTCCCAGCCAAGGGAAACAGGGGCAAGTCCAGGCTGGACACAGTGGCTTGCACTTCTCCTGTTGTTTAAAAGCTCTCACTCTAAAGACATTATCATCAAATTGTTAAAAAAGAAAAACCCAAAAGGCAGCCCTGGTTGTACTCGGGAGCTATTGCTCAGCAAGGCAGTGGCTTCTTTGGCATGAGCTGCTTTTGGTGGACAGGATGTCTCACGCTGCCCACAAAACCAGTCTCAAAGGGAAAACCAGCACAAGCTACAAGTCAAGAGCAATGACTAATTTCTCATGAAGTTTTAATGACAGCTTCAAGCACCAAAGGACAGAAATCGCGCAGGAGTGATGAGCAGTTCTGTTGA
The DNA here is from genome assembly GCA_032353885.1 of Nothura maculosa. NCBI lineage: Eukaryota > Metazoa > Chordata > Aves > Tinamiformes > Tinamidae > Nothura > Nothura maculosa. The sequence continues at coordinate 181,476 of JAUBOD010000354.1, read as the reverse complement.
TTGCATGCAAAGCACAGAAATTCTCTTAACATGAATGTTTTGCCCTTTTAGCCCTTAAACTTTGATGCTGGGCCGGAAGGGAAGGCCAAGCCAGGGCCTGGGCTCCTGAGGGCCTCCCTGAGCCCATGGTGGGAGCTCGGCAGCGTCTCCTTTCCCTTCCTTTCCCTCACAGGTGGTTGTGGATGCAGAGAAGGGAAAAGGAGGAGCCAAGGGAAGAGGCAGCTGGGGCCAAGCTAGTGAGAATGAAGGCAGTGAGAATCTGGGCTCCCATCTTGGGGAAACTCCTCCAACCAGCTCCCGGCCCCACAGAAAGACAAAGACTGCGGCCTGTGGTGGGAAAAGCATCAGCATGAGAGCAGTGATGGCCACACAGTGGCCTTGGCCATGGGGACAGGGCGGGAGAGGGAGGGACAATGCGGAGCCTGGGGCAGTTGAGCAGCTTCCTGCGGAGGCTGCGAGCAGGAGCTTGCAGCCCCTGCTGGGAAAAGAGGAGCCCTGGGAGAGCAGCGGGAACAAAGGTCCTGGAGTGCCAGGACGCAGCACCGGGCGCCTCACAGGCCAAGTTCGACTTCTCAGGCAAAGATCACCCAGTCCTAAGCTCCCCGTGTATTTTTTGGGGTGGAAGAGGGATATACAGGAGTCCAACCCTGCACATTTCAAATGACAACTAATTGTTGCTCTGTCACTCTGCAAGAGCCAGGCAGCCTTAGTATGCAGGAATAAAGCCTTGCAAAACACAAGACATGCTAATCTTTGCTGTAAATACACAGAGAAAAGCTGCCCATGTACTTAGGGTGAGGGCAGCCTCCCCCTGTTCTCCAAGGAAAGCCAAGCACAAACAGAGCTCGGTACCGATGTCATGGGAAGTTACCCCATGCCCATGGATCTTTATGTAAGAGCAAGCTGCTGTTGGTGCTACGTGATTACTGAATTCCTCTTTCCTCATTAAGGTCCTGTCCTCGGAAAATAGCACTGTGATGGAGAGCTGAGCGTTTTAGATAGTGTCCAGATGGACACCCACACATATCCGCCTCTCGAAAGGGAAAATAGCCAAGTGCCAAAGGAAAACCAGAATGTAACCGTTAGGAGGAGGCCAGGGCTCCGCAGCTGTTGCCAAAATGCACGTTCCGACCTCAGGTCCCAGCATTTCATAGTGTTTGCTGACTTAAAAATGGGGTTAACACACAAAGGGATGTTAACTCACACACATAGCCACTCTTCTGCTTCATTTTCTTTTGACCAATACTGTAAAAAATCATAAATATGAACAAAAACTCCTGTGCCTTTCATACGCTGGGATACTACAAATCCGGGCGCCTGTGCTGGGCTCTGCGGATTCCCCAGCCCTCGGCAAAGCCCCAGCCTGGCCAGAACAAACCTGCACCCAAGAGCTCACCCGGCTCCCGCAGCGAGGACAGGGCTCCGAAATGGCCCTTCTGCTCGTGGGCAACAGCACCGGGAAACCTTCACACCCAGAGCAGCTCTCAAAACTTCCCAATAAACACGGGGGAACTTCTCAAGGGAGAAAGTGCTTTGGAACTAGAACCCGCTTATTTTACTGTGGTTTAACAAAGAAAGGGGAGGAAGAGAAGCCCAGTTGTAAGGCTTTAGGGTAATTAATTTCCTTGTCACTGCCCCGGTGCAGTCACAAGATGCCACCTACTTTTTTTGTACTTTCCAAAATCCACTTCAGGCCAAGAAGATGCATGCAAAGCCCACAGAGGAGGAATAACTTTGACAGAAAGCGAGAGCACTTGCAAAGCAGGGTTTATACCAGAAATACTTTCAAGAGAAGACAACTGCAACAGCAAAATTGAAACATGAAGTTCAGGCCCATAAATAGAAATTTCAAAATTACAGGATGGGGCTGTATCCTTTGCGAATTGCTGCAAATACTCTCGCCCGTGGGAGTTGCAAAACAAGTTAATGACACTGTTACTAGAGATGCAGAGGAGCGAGCGGCTCCGTGAGTCACCGGCGAGCCCAGCAGCGACAGGTTCACGTTACTTCACAACGTGCAGCAGGGAGGGGATGTCAACCCAAGCCCCTTGCGGTGCCAGCACGGAAGAAATCCCGTTGTGCAGAGGTGCTGGGGAAGCAGCTGCTCCCACCCTTGCGCTCCTAGGGAGAAATGTTGTTTTGATGAGAGCCCTTCTGACCCCTTTTGTTACCGGGCTCTCTGAGGAAGGGTAGTTTGTGTCACACAGCATTTTGCAGGTCACGCTATGGCAGCACCTGTGGACTCCTAAGGCAGGGAGCCTGTTCCCGCCTGTTCCCAATCCCAATGGGAGCTGGGGGCCACCTGGGCCCCCTGGGCCTGAGGCCAAGCAGAGCAGATCTGGCCACAATGTCCCCCCATGTCCCCCACCTTTCTGCAGTCACCAGAAGCACCAGGGCAGCACCTGAGGGCACCAACTCCAGATAAAGCAGCCACCGAACAAAGACACCGCTCTGCAAACACCATAAATTTCTACAATCATTTATTAGTTATGGAAGAATCCCCACTAGTATTTACATAGTGCAAAAAAGCTGTTATTACTCCAAAAAGTACGGGAGACAGAACAATTATCCTTCATACAGCAAAAAAAGGAAATGGAACAAAACCCTTCATATCGTAATTCATTATGATTTTTCTACTGCTTCAACCTAAGTATTACTACAATTTAAGACATTAAAGATTAAACAGCTTTATTAGAATCTATTTAAAAGTAAAATATATGAACTATTTATGAACATTTAGGAAGTGGGCTGTGCCAACTGGGTTTCTACTTTCAGCGTTGGGGTGCAGAAGGTGGAGTTTGGGGTTCTGTGTTCTTAACATTTTGAATAAATGCATCTTAATGCAGCCAGGTGGGTCGGAGCCCCGCAGGCTTCAGCCCTAGGGCTCACAGCATCTAGCTTTTGCTTTTGTAAACGAGTCCTCAGGTCTAATTTTTAAATAGGTACCACTGAAATCAACTGAACAGTTTCATGAGTTGGCACAACTTCACAGAAAATACTTAATGACAGTTTCAGCAAACAGCAGCTTTTCAAACGATAATACTTTTTACATATGTATTTAAGTAACGCTATTAAAATTTAAGCTCGTGTTAAAGAACTGGACTGAATCACATCGTGTAAGCTCTCACCCGCCCAAATGAGCATAAAACAGCTCTTATCAGAAGAAAACAAGTGCATTATTGAACATTTTCTATAATTAATCTTTTAAAACACAGGTCAATGCTATCTGTCACTGTTTAGCTCCAATCTTAAATACTTGCACACAGTTTAAGCAGATAAATGGGTCCACTGACTAACAGCAGTGGAACTAGTGCTCACAAGTGTGTGTTGCAGGATCAGGTCCTACAGCCTTAATTCCCACTCGGTCCAATTATGGACAGAAGCTCTTCAGGATTTCTTCCCTTCTACATATTTTCACCCACGTTTTATTATTATTTTTACAGAGATAAAGTATTACATAAATAGGTTGTATACATAACCACCTCTATCAGCTTTAAAAGATCCCTACCCCTACCACAGATACATTATTTTTGATTTTACCAGACGACTTAAGTGGTGACATCAGTTCTAGAAAGAATGCCTTAAGAAAAGTAGATTGTTTTCCGAATACTCATTTCCACAACAAAAATATCTATACACCTATTACTACAGAAACAGCTTTTCTTGGGGACAGCAACAACCTGGATAATAAACTGCACACTTTTATACTGAAATAGAAATTCAGCTACTTTAAAAAAAACATGGTATTGTAAAACACGCTTTCTTTTTTAAATTCTGGTGCTAACAGAATCAAAATTACCACAGTGAGATACTCCCCTCAAGTGCTTCAAGTTGCAAGGAACTTCCCTAATTTTAGATGCAAATGGATCAAGCCCAAAGGAATCGCAATTTCATTCACACAATTATTGCTCATTCCCAGCTTATCAAAAAGGAAGCACTAAAAATAGTTTCCTTTAGTCGTTTTCAGTTTGCCCCTCTAAGGGTGATCTGTCACATTTTAAAAAGACCAGTTCCTTATTTGCTGGCAAATTGAGAGATATTAGAAGTGCTGCGTCGCTTTTAAGAACTCTATTAAATCCGTAGCAAAACTGCAGTTAAGTAGTGGGCTGAATATTACAAGAGTTTTTCCATTTTGATATAAACATCCAAAAATCTTAAAACGACAGTCCAAGTTCAGAAAAGGCATATAAAAAGATGTGCCTTTGATGCTAATACTTCAAGATCAAAAGTTATTTGAATCACTGGCACTGAAAAAGCAAAAGGCAAACTACAAATACCTTGGTTTTTATTTTTTTCCTCTCAATGTTGTGGTACCGTTTTGCCCTCATTGTAGTCACTAGTCTCAGCTGCTGCCCAGACAGGTGCTTACACATCCAGGGGCAAGTTTTGCCTTTCAGCAGTTCAAACACCTATCATTTCCTAAAGCAAAGAGACTTGCAAAACACACAGAGAGTAGAAAATCTGCCACACACATAGTAAAAGGGTTAACATTCAGGAGGCATCATTCCTTAGTCTTTGTTCTCCTCCAGAAAATGCCTGTTTCTAATATCTAGGAAGATTACATTAAGGATCTAAGGAACAAGAACGTGACAGAACAGCCAGTTGTCCTAGCAGCTCTCTCTACTGCTTATCTACATAGCATTTGCTATGCCTATCCAAAGCATTATTTACAAAATACACAGTTTCTGTTATTCTCATTAGCATCCAAAGAAGCAGGAGTAGATGATTTCTAAACCCAGAGTCTTATTTTCCCAGTGCAACTTAAAATGCCAGCATTGCAAAGACTAGACGTGCTGGTCCCACGTAATTAAAGTCGTGAGCTAAGTAAGTAACTATAAATTCCTTGTGTTATTCAAACTACCCAGATTTTGATTTATTTTAATGCAAGTGATAAAGGAAAAAAAAAAAAGTGGAATTGGAAAAAACCTACATTTGCCATAAAAATGCTGTTAATCATGCAAGTTATTCTTTGGCTACTCTTGCAGTGAAACCTCCTGCTGCTGGCTGTTTTGGAACATCCCTTGCCAGTGGAAGAAGACGGAAAGCAGACTCCTTGCATGCAAGGTTTAGGCATACACTCCATCTTCAGTCTGGAATAAATTCATCATCAGTTAATGGATTTCACTTCGATATTCAGAATAAGATACAGAAAAAGCTCTCTAGTAACATGTCTTTTTCAAGGAAAGGGTGTTTTGTCTCTGTTACCTCTGAACCAGTGAAACACCTCCGGATACTACATGGCACTTGCCCCTTTCCTGGAATAACTACTTCCTTTTCTACTCTAAGAGGGCAACCCTCAGGGCTGCTATGACTGTGAGAACAGACAGAAGAGGCCACGTTATCAGTAAGAGCTGTTAAGACCCATCCTGAACTCCATAGGAGGGTGGCCAACATCAAAGCATGCAGATGAGCATATCAATACACTGAGCATCTCTCTCATCCATACTTGCTCTTAAAGGACTATTCTTGCTTTTAGCAACAATATTTGTAGATAACATTATGCATAACAGCATTCCTGAGGTAAGTGACAGGACACAGAGGAAGTCATCAGTTCATTAATACCCTGAACAGGGATTATGGTTAATGATTCACTTAGTGTGGTTTGGCAGACAGTGACTGTGGAGAGCATGGGGAATTTTTGTTTTCCTTCCATTTTCTTTTTAATGCAGTATTTCCATTTTGTAAATAATACATTAATCATTTACCCCTCTGGCTTAGAGTTCTTCTGGAATCCAAGTTGTTGTAGCTTACTGCAACCATCTCAGCTGTCAGCAGCTTTTCAATGGATGCATATACCCAGACTGACCAGAAAGCTGCATTTATCTTAGCATGAAAATCATGCAAAGATTTCCCTTCTATTTACTTGTCATTATGACTGCAGACAGGGCTTTGTAGGTTCTCTTTAGCAAGTTTTACTTTTACTTCTAGCTATAACTAGAAAATGTGGCCACATACAACGACATAACTGGCCAAACAGCATGTAAAACGTTCCTAACTCGTCAGTCTTAAAATGCAGATAGTCTTTTGAAAATGAGCTAGAGTCACATCTTAAAAAGAGCTTTGCTTAAAAATGGTTAGTTTGAATGTGTTTCCTCTTACAAAAGATCAAATGAATACCCACTGACAGATCATCACACAGTTTCTATTCTGGGAAATAGATACCAATTAAAAGCTACGCTAGTTCTTGAATTAAACAAGGAACAAAGACAGCTACAAAAATATTGGTGTGAATTAAATACACATATTAAATGTTTAACAGTGCAAAATGTTGAGATGAAGCATACGAAATAATGGCTGCAACCTTTACAACAGTTAGTTTCTAAAAAGTTCCTGAGTTTATGCTTTCTTTTATGGCATATAGATGGACTCTGTGTGCTCTTTATTCAGAGAGCTGCAGATGGTGGGTTTATGTTGCGTGTTACTTGCGAGCTTATCGGTTGTCCATTCCTCACCATCAGTGACTGGATCGACGTGCTCAGAAGTCTCTATTTCTTCCTCTTCGCTTTGTTCTGCGTTGTCTTCCTCGGCACCGCTAAGGGTCTTCCCCAGCTGAAGGGTTTCCATAGTTCTCTGGGTCTCTGAAACCCAGGATTCAATTCTGCTATTAAGCTGAACCTCTACAGAAATAGGTTCATGGGCATAATCCTCATCATCTTCCTCATCCTCATCATCCTCCTCTTCTAGCATTCCTGGTACAAGGGTACTGGTAGTACTGGTCATGGAAGAATTCAACAGATCTCGGCAGCTGCCATCCAATGAGCCTGTCTCCGTGCTCTGCTGTGAGGCCCATTCCAGATTGTCATCTGGTTTTACCTCTTCTTTGTCACCTGGGGTGACTTTTCCATGATTTGTTGCCGAGGTAGCCCCAGTTGTAGCTAGAGCTGGCTGTTTAGTAAGAGTGGCTTTTTCAATTTGACCATTACCAGCTTTCTCTGCAACCGTAGTCTTGCAGGAGGATTCTCTCTCATTTTCAGATGTTTCTAACCCATCAGATGTTTCCACCATATTTCTCCAGTTGGTTTCTACAAGTTCCAAAAGAAGTTTGAACAAGAAACAGATTAATCCTTTTATATAGAAAAATCTCTCTTGAACATCCCCAAACTTCAATAGCAACCTAAAATGCACATTGTAAGACTGGAAACTTGTGCACTGTGGAAGCACTGAATGCAACAGTGAGAGTATTTACATCCAACCATCAAGTGAAAATGAAAAGTTGTCAAAACTCAAGTTGCCCCTCTAAAGATTAGTACAAAACTGCTTGAAAAGTGAAGCTAATTTAGCACCATAAAAGAATCAACTAAAAATAAGGAGGGTTAATATAAATTAGAGATATTAAAAATGAAATAGAATCTTTGACCTGCAATGAGGGCTTCTTCCTCTATCACCTAGGTTTAAATGAGCCAAGACATAAATCTGTCTGATGCTTACCCTATAATAATCCTTCACAATCATTTTCTGTCATGTCATACATCAAGATTTGCACTAAAGCCATGTCAGTAATTTAACTCCAAAGAAGTTCCCATCTCTGGGTGCCACTCATTTGTCCTCTATCACCTAATCAGTTCTGTGCTTGGTACAGTCTTATTTCCATACCCTTCAATACTAGTTCACTCAAACTAGAACACTCATCTCTCCTGACAAGTCTCCTGTCACTGGCTTTCAGGGTAATTCTGACCAACACTAGGGTAATTGTAGGGCTCCTGAGCTTTAGAGATTAACGAGTGTTTCCCAATTTAGCTTAGGGAATAAAAATACTACCAGAAAACTAACCAATCACATATTACCCCCGAAAGTTTCATTTCCTTTACCTTAGAATAGTTAAAAGTTATTTAGCTATGCTTTAAGGTAAGTAGCCTGTGGCAAATTCCAACTTCTGGTTGCAAAAGTTATAAAACACTTACCATATTCTTTCTCATTCACTTCAGATATGGGTTCTGAAATAACACTGCAGAATGAGATGGCACTCGCTGCAGAGGGATTACGAGAATGCCCCATATGATGAGGTGCCTTCTTGACATTCTTCAAGGCTTCTTCTGCCTGTTCCTGTTCCATTGCTGCAACCATATCTCTGTAGGCTTTTCTGGCTTCTTCAGTCAGCGATACCAGTTTATTGAATAGGTCCTAGAGCATTAACATTTTTTAAACATTTAGTAGTCTCTACACATCATTTTCTATTTTACACCAATTCTTTTAACCAAAGCTATAGGACATAAGCAGTCTTAAGCTTATCAGTTCCAAATACCTTTCCTGTAACCAAAAAAGTAGTTCTGCTCTATTTCATAGAACTGCTATTCCACATTTACACACCTCCGAGATGTGCTTACTTAAATGCTGATACAGCTTGCAACTATAATCCTTCCCTAGAATTTCAGATGGCCTTCCAAGTTTACTCAAAAGCTAGAGAAAAAGCTGTGATGAAAGCTTGTCATTGCATCAGTCTGTCTTGTAAGTAAGCAAGCAATTTCAGAGAGAAAAAAACCCACATACACACATATTTCATGTGCTATCCATAGTCTCAGTTCTTAATTACAAGATACATAACAATTTACTCTAGCCATTTATGCAAATTACTCACCTCGGCACCAGAGAAGTTGAAGATTCCCACTACACTGACAGGAACCAGTTTGTTCACGCACCGTCCAAGCGCTTTACGTCCAAGAGCAAAGACAAAAGGAATTTCCTGTTCCCGTGCCATGGCTATTACATTATACAGAGCCTCATCCAATCCACCTGAGAGAAAGCAATATTAAATAAACTACTAGTCAGTTAAAGTCATGGTATGATAGGATACAATTCTGTGCTGCAATTTTAACTGTAATTATCAGCCCAAACTTTAGTACACAGTCATCAACTGTGTTCATTCAACACTTGCTTAAAATAAAGCAGCATTGCTGTATGTGGGATGATAATACGACTAGACAGATATAAAATTTGTGTACTGCAGTGTAACCAAATATAAAACACTGCATATAGATGAAGGTGCTTCTGTTCAGCGACATTTTATCCATTACATTTTTTTTCTATTCAGTGATATTCAGTGTATTCCCTGCTAACACTCTACACATCTTAAGAGTTTGTCACAGCACTTTTGTGGGAGAGCTTTCTCTTATCTCAGGAAGCCTCTATTTGCATTTCTGGTATTGGCAAGTATTTTGGTTAGCTTACACAAGCAAGAAGGAATGAATCCTTCTGGAAGACACTCAGCTTACAATTTCAGATGCATCAAATACTTAGATGAGGGATACATCTCTTTGTGAAGCTATTCACCCCTCAAACTAGTTTCTTCTAGAATGAAGTATGTATGCAGCACCAATTTACAAAACTGATTTTGAAACCTAACTGAAAAATGTTGCTGACTTTGCTGATCAGTGGCCTAAGTAAAGCCATAAATACAATTCAGTTGAACATATCACTGTTTTTTTAATCATTTATACCTTTTGACTGGATTTTTTCACAGTTGGGAGATATGATTACACACTTGATCTTGTTCAGCTTCATATGCTTAGTAACCTCACGCAAGCCCATAACAAGTCTTCTCCTTGCTTTAGCTCTCATGGGATCCTTTTGGTAAATCCGTTCCTGGAAGCTGACAAGCTCTTGCAGTAACAGAGTCACACATTCATCTATTTCTTTACTCAGAACTTGGTTACAGTATCTGTCAATTGAAGAAACATCAAAATGACATGTACAGCAGATGCTCAATACTTTCAATACTCAAAAGGCTCACTGAACTTTTTTTTTTGTCAAATAAGAAATAATTTATTGTTTGAAACTGCTATCCATAGCTACGAAAAGATATTAAAAAAAAAAAAAACAGACTATATACTTTGGGCTGAGAAAAAAATATCCTAAGAGTATTTAGCATTCCCAAAGCTCTACCTACCTCAAAAATTAAGGTAAAAAGAATAAGTAACTCTCCATAAATTCCATTAGGTGTCAAACACAACTATAAAAGTGTGCTGGCATTAAAACCCAAACAAAAATAAAAAACCACCAAAAAAACACCCCAGCTTTATCAGGAGGGAAAATTAGAGAGTTTTCACCTTTCGTAACTTTTCCTCTATCCACAGCACATGTAGCCTTCCTTAGAAATATTTCTCCCTAGCTTATTTACTGCAGTAACCAAGGAAAACATGAAGTGTATATATACACATGTATACATATATACATACATGCCCAAATGTGTGCACCCATCTTTAGCAGGCAAAAAGAAAAATCTGATCACACCTGTATGGGTGAAAGGGGAAGTTTATGCTACCTCAGCTTCTAAGCCTACTAAACCTATCCACACTTAAAAGCTGAGTGTGCCAAGTACAAACTTCAAATTTACATGAATAAGGCAAGACTCTTACTCTCTGAATCTCTTGCTGTGAATTTTGGTTATTGCAGAAGATGCCATTGGGCTCCCTATTCCTGAACTAGCAGGTGAGCCTTGGGACACTGGAGTCATGCAGTATGGAGAATTCTGACTTGCTGGCGAAAGTGAAGTGTCACTAGGCATGCTGAGCCCCGTTTCTGAAAGACAAATTTGAAACAAAATGCAAAGGCACTTTTACATGCAAGACAGATATAGCGTTTCTCTCCCACACTCTTTTTAAATTACATTCTGAAAACATGAAACAATATTCTGCCCTGAAGGGGTAGTTTAGAGGCGGAAAAAA
>JAUBOD010000354.1:148797-161575 GCA_032353885.1 Nothura maculosa | reverse complement strand
ACTTAATTGAAAAGGTCTCGTTTTCCAACTATTAATAGTAAACTGCAACAAGATAAAGTTTGTTTCTGACAGTGGCCGAGTCTTAAAGAGTTACTTCATGCCTCTTCAGGAGAATATTGCTGCAAAATTATAGTCTGACATATTAAATAGGTCTATGCAAGCACCACTTTCTTCATGTTTTTCTGATTAGCAAGGACCCACATTAGCAGCTGTCTGTTAAACAGGTCTACCTTGTTCCAGGAAACATAGTGACAGAGAGATGTGGTTCTATACACAGTATACACAGAAAATATGAAAGAAGTTACCTGTTTGCTGTGATGCATCAACCAACAAAACAATCTTTGATCTGTTCTCAGGACCCGATGAACTAGTCTCCTTTTGAGTTGCTACATTTTTCACTGGAGGCCGTTTATTTTTTATGTGCGTCTGTAACTGTTGTTGCTGTTTTAAAAGATTAGCCAAATATACACATAAGACATACAATTTGGCTCCAGAGTTGTAATCAAGCTAAATAATTACTAGAAATGCTAACACTGTGTACAGAAGGGGCCTATTTGAAGACAAGAGATTAATACCTAAGCAATACATAAGTATTATGACAATACTGTACCCTTTTTTTCCTCCCCCCTCTAACCTTTCCTCCCTTTTTCTGCATGAACTGTATTATGATACTTCTTTATCATAACGAAAAGTAAAGTGAAAAGGTGAAGTACAGGTGTGTTTTGTTCTTTTGTTCTCAGGAACTAACTCTAAACTCAAGCCTAATTACAGAAAAGGTACTGGAAGGCAGGAACGTTTCCCTTATTGCACCAATAAAATTTTATAAGCTCACCAACCACGTTAAACAAAACACAGGTACTGGATAAGTGTTTAAAGAACATTATCCCGATGAACATATTTACTGCCCACTTTTCCACCCATTGATACTACAGCCATACACATTCTTGCTCAAATAAGATACATTCCCAAGTGACAGAATATTCTGTATGGTTCTGTTTACTCTATCAAAGGGCAATCATCATCATGCTTACTTTTTGAATGACTGGTCCCCTGTTACCGCTCCGGCTTCGCTGACTCGACAGTGGAAATACCTGGCCCGGCGGAGTAGGGCGCTCAGTGCATTCTGTAGTGACTGCACTTACAGCACTTGCTGTTTGAAACGGTGCAGAATAGGGTGTAGGGAAAGGATGATAGAAACCCATGACCTGAGCACATGGTGCTGGCATCAGCTGGTAATACGTGTATTCTGTAGAAACAGGTGGTTGCGCAGATATTATGGGATAAGCAAGGTATGGTCCTGCAGGATTCGGGTTGGGTTGCTGCCATCTGATGTCATTATTATATAATGGAAACTGTCTGAAAGTCAAGAGGAAAAAAAGGCTGCTAAGAAAGTTTTCCCTTCAAAAAACTCAGACCTCTACCATGACCTGCTCTCATTAAAATATATAAATTAAGAAAAGTGTTAAAATCTATCTAACAATGTGTATTTATTTCACAGACTCTTACGTTTTAACGGTAAAATTAAGTTGTTGCAACTTGTTACAGTTGACAATCTTAAAACATAAAAGCTTACACTACACTAAGTGATAAGGAAAGTTTTGCACAAACTTAGTACCTGTGTAAATTTATAATTAAAATTTCTAGCATTTAACTTTTTTATATAAAAAAATATACTCATCTGCTTTAGACCTACTTATTTCATTGTTTCAGCAAGTCAGAAAGCACATAGAGCCTACAGACTTGCACAGTATAAGCTGATAGTCAGATGGAACAGTAACTTTCACCAGCTATTTCAGAGCCAAACACTTAAGTAGAAGGCAATTTAGTGACTTCCTCTCAATTTACTCACAATTTCCATGAAAATCCAGGCTTTAAGAAGTACATAGAAATACAGGAACCTAGAAAGTTACTACTGAAACCAGGTGCAGTGATATCTTGCCAGATTTTCACTGGTGATAAAACATTCTACAAAAAGAACACCCTGGAAACTGTCAACCCAACTCTCTTTCTTTATAACTCAAGAGACTAAGAAACTCTCTACATAGAAAATGTAAAGGTCCAAATATAAGGCCTGAAAGATGCATGATAACTTTGAAGAGTCACAGCATGCAGTTCCTAAAGATTTATTTTTCTTTTTATCTGCTCCAGTGAAGCAGCATCATGAAGTGCTGTTCTATGCAAACATTAAGCTTATCAGTATTAACTAACAAATGCAAGAGATAGAGACAAGGTGATGACCATGAAGGCTGAGCATTCAGACACAAACAGATCTGAGCTAGCACAGAGTTTCTAAACTCAGTTCAATATGACTAATTAAGCAAAGAAAGCTAGTTAGCTAGACCTAGACTGTCCACCACAAGGATGTCAGCTGCATACTGGATGGCAGAAGGAAAGGAGGACGCCTGGGGCCTTGGTGCAGACTCAGATTCAAACATAGGTCTCTGGACTAGCCTAGAAGGTGCAAGAGCACAAAAGTGACCTGGTGAGGATCTGGAGCAACAGCAAGAAAAGGAACAAGGAATATCGGTGGGGCTAAGTAAAGAAAAGAGAGTGGGAATGACAAGACAGAATGGGATACAAACTTCATTCACACCTATGAAAGGTAAGAAAATTAAACAGAGTAACCAAAATGTCTTTTGTACTTATCTGAAGTCTGGCTAAAGTTCAACCCACCTGAAAAGAAATTAACTGTGATAAAGACCAAAACTATATCTTACCTATTGGATTGGTTTTCCTGTACAAATGGATAGCAAGTGATCAGGTAACTGGGAATAGGAGTTGGTTCCACACCATTAATTCCTCCACTGTCGTTAGGAAGCGCCATTGGGATCATTAGTGTTTCTGGACCCTTCTTCTGAGGAATAAATGGTTCTACTTCAGCTGACAGCTTGACATTCTTATGAAAAAGAGAGAGAAAAAAAAATGTGTCATTAAATAGAGAAGCATAAGTTACCTGGGAAAATTTAAAGACTCATAAAGGTGTACGGCAGTTAGCACAGGTAGCAGGCAGAAGAATACTAAGACTGCAGGATTTCTTTAGCAAACTGAAAGGTGGGGAAGAGTCTGCAAGTGCTTCTCCATCCTTGCAAATTTCCTTCCAAATCCTTCCAGAAGCTGCAGTACAGATGACCAACATTTGTATTACCCTTTGCATTTTGCATAGCACTTTGCAAATGTAATTTATTAAAAAGAGACTGAAGTTCAGATCTTGCAGAGCAGATCCAAGCAGGGAAAGCAATGAGATTAGCACTGTAGGTGGAGCACAGCTGTGTAGGCTTTCCTAACTGAAACCAACATATGGAAGATGTAGTAATGTCTGCTCCACGCTACAGAATTCACCATGTTCCTAGACAATTAGAAAAGATTTCAGCCACCATAGGTTTACTGCTAAAATAGATGGTGCATCACAAGAAAAACTCACACACTCCATCTGCACATTTGAACATATTTTCAAGTGTTAAGAATGATTAAATTCCACCATGAAGGAACTAAAATGACTTAGAAATGAGTTTTAAATAGTGCTTTCAAAAGAAAATGATTTTCCTCCTCACATTTTTTAGAAAGGTAACCACAACAATTGCCAGTCCTTTTAATCACACTTCTAGGCTTGTACAGACTAGGTGGATCTTACATGTAAACAATTAAAAACTGCTCCATTCTGCCCTAGCTGCAGAGAAAACTGCAGATCCAAAACATTTTATATTTCCTTTCAAGTTACATTTAGCTGAAAAGCCTCTTTTTGTGCAGACTATGACTTCATCATACTCATCTCACATTCATGTAGCATCAGTTTCTAAAGAGGTCCTCACTAAAGCAGGCCAAGAGCTTTAAATTCCATCTGCCCAAGAAGCAATTCCAAAAGGCACCGCCTAATTAAGACAAGGACGCCCTCTGTTTCACACAAGAAAACATGAAGGTTGGGCCTGCAAAGGACAGTCTTATCTGCCATGACCTGCGGGACACGCACGTGAGCAGGAGCAGTTAAATAAGCAGAGCTCAGGGGCGCAGGGACAGGCGGCCACGTCCACCACGTGGTGGTCACCCCATGTCCTTGCACTGGGTCAAGCCCACAACCCACCTTGAGACATTTCAGTTGACCATGAAGTGAAATGGCTGTACCTGAATCTGTAGCTTTATTCAAAAAACAAACAAACAAACAAACAAAAAAAAAAACCATCTTTTATTTATTTATTTTTGGAAATAAAACATTTAAAATTTAGTGAACAAAAGGTAGAATGAAGTAAGTGGCTAAAACCATCAATTACACTGCAATTCAGGTAAAGGGATTAGGTGAAAATGAACTGGTATCTTGCCATCACGCAACATTTTAGAAAGAGAAAAGACATAACTGAGACCAGAAAAGCTCCATAAATTTCACAAAAGGGAAATAATCAATATTCACTACTGGAAATTTCAATTTCACTACTAGAAAGGGGAATAGCTACCAGAAAAGGATGCAATGCACTTTTATAACAGAGAAATTCTCTCATATATATAAATGTAGAGCTGTAACATGTTAGCACAATATTATACTTCCTCTGTTGCTAAAATTTTAGGTGGCAAATTCTCTAAATTTTCTATATGTCAAACACGATAGTCACAACTCTAACTACAGAGATGGTCATTCTATAAAAGCAGCTTTGATGACCAATAATTGCAATCAAACTTTTCCTACCAAAACCAAAGTTTTAATTTTACCCTTCCACTATCAAATTTGATGATTTATAACTCCCTCATTATATTAAAAACAAGATTCGCTCAAATTTCACCATTAGTTATTCCCTGCAAACAACAATTCACTATCTGTTTCAAAAGCTACCAGATAATTTTCTATTTAAATATCATTCAATTATTCAAATCCAGCCTGTCTTGTTCAAATAAACTTTATAAAGGCAAGAGGAAGCTTCCCAGGTGAGACTTGCATTGGGTAACAGAGCACAGTCTGAAGGATATCTGCAAGTATTAACTTGAGATGAGGGCTTACATCCATAAAAAAATCTCATGAAGGGACAGTCTGCAAACTACTGTAAGCCAAGCCCAAAGCTTGGGTATAATTGAATTACTTAATTCCCTATAAGGGCACGGATTTGGAAGCAGGTGGAACATATTGCAGAGATATTTCTTAAGAAGTTGCTCTACCTGCAGACTTGCTGAACTGAAGGGAAAGCAGAAATGTCCCTTGTACCAAAATGCCTCCAATTTGATAAGCTCAATTAATAAGAATATCAATCACAAAATTGTAACACAAGAGATAAAGGCTTTATCAGCAAGCAAAAGGGGAAAATAAGTCATCTGTAAAAGGAGGCTGAAAGCAGAACTGGAACAACAGGAACAAAAGCAATGAAGTATTTGTCATCTAGTGACAGAACAGGCTATCTCTGCACACCTCCTCCTCCCCCCAAAGAAGTGGTTAGCAATGACTGTTCTAAAGGAAAAAGCAAGAGCAACAACAAAAACAAACAGCAAGGCATAAGTCAAACTTTACCCAGGTATAAGCAGCAACACAGAGGTATCACTACATGCTGTGCAACAAGGTCTGCCAGCACGACAGCAAAGCAATCACCTCTTTACCAATTAAATGCAATTTAAATTTCTTGATTGTTACATACCAGGCAAAAACTCCTTTTGGGGTAACTCGTTCCAGTTCCTGAAGCCGCAGTGAGAGGAAAGGCTGGGGTGCAGTTGCAGCACTAACCCAGAATGCAAACCAAATCCCTGCCCCAATGCAGAAACTCTTTCACCTCAAGCATATCATTTAGCTGCCTCATGACTCATTTACCCATTTGCAAAATTTCTGGGCATTCTCTTCCATGAACAGCACCATGGTGATAAAAACTTAAAAACAAATAAACAAAATGGTTAAGGGTTTAAGTACAAGGATCATGTAATAAGTGACAGGAATGATGACATTCGGATCTCTCTCCGAAAGAGAATTTTTCCCCCACCTCCATGGTACTCCTAGGTGTTCAGTCAGAGTTATCTGTGCCGGAATAGATTCAGTTGTAGCCTGGCCTATAAAACTGTGGAGCACAAACACTGCAGCCACATGGTGCAGTCAAATAAAAATACAGTATTTTACGTGGTGAAAATTTCCAGACATTAATTCTTATGTTGCAGCTTAGTATTTCCCGGTAACACAAAAACTGCTTGGTTGCCAGCTAAGAAAACTGTCAAAACATTTTATTTACCATTCACGTTGGACAACATCTCCTGTTTTAAAGCATTTCCCAGTCTTGCTGCTCCTTCTTTCACCATATGATTGTTGGGGATTGATGCAAAAATTTGAACGTCATTCCTTAAGAGCAAGTCACTTGGAGAATTCTCATTAGAATTATTTTTTGAGATTGCTATATGTATCACCATGCATTATTAGGGAAAAGAGTATCAGTAATATGGATTATGGATTTTGTGTGTTACAACTACAAAATATTTGAGGATTCTGGCAGCAGCCAAAACATGGTTTCAAGACCATGTTTTATCCAATTTGCCTTTATAAATTTAAAAATGGCAACTTATGTAAAGCACTTGGATATAAAAGTATACAATGTCTTTAATGAAGAAAAAAAGGTCGACAAAGCTGACAAATTTAGAATAATTCAAATGCTGCTTTGCTATTCAAGACATCTTTAATGATTTCTTTCCTGTTGATCTGCCTGTTACACCGGTAATGATCAACTCTTCCTATGACAAAGCAATTGGCTGATCTCTAATAGGTTGTACAGAACATGGTGATTAAATATTTAGGGTAGCTAGAGTGGCATGATAAAGATACAGCATATCCTACAGCCACAAACATCTAAGGGGATACTGAGTAGGTATTTTTGCCTACTAAATTTTGCAAATACCTATTATTTAAAAGGACAGAGCTACTTTAGAAATGGTTTTATCCACATATCATAAACAGTTTTCTCTGCCAACAAGGCTTTTGACACAGTCCCTCACAGCAGCATCTCGGATCAGCTCAGGGAATATGTGTTAGTTGGGTGCACAGTGAGGTGCATTGAGAACTGGGTGCACCACAGAGCCCAGGGGGTGGGAGCAGTGGCTCTGAGTCCCATTGGAGGCCTCTAGTTAGCAGTGTCCCCCAGGGGTCAGTCCTCGGTCCAGTCCTGTTCAATTTATTCATCAATGATCTGGATGAAGGGATGGCAGCCCTCTTGGCGAGTTTGGCAAAATATAACTGATTAAAATATTTGATGATTAAAATATTTGATATTAAATTGGGAGGAGTAGCTAATACCCCAGAGGGCTGCACTGCCATCCAGGACAGACTGGACAACCAGGTGGTGAGAAACCTCACGAAGTTGAGCAGGGCCAAGTGCAAGGCCCTGCACCTGGGGCAGAATAACCCCAGACACCAGTACAGGCTGGGACTGACCTTCTGGAGAGCAGCTCTGCAGAGAAGGACCTGGATGTCATAGTCCAGAATCAGTTGACAGGAGGCTGCAGTGTTCTCGTGGCCAAGGCCAGTGGGATCCCGGTGTGCGTTAAGAGCAGCATCAGAGGAGTTTGTTTGGTTGTTTTTTTTTCTTCTTAATATATCCAAGCTACTTGCCGTTTTAACTAAACTACTATTGTTTAAATTTAGATTTCTTTTCCTGTGGGCACTATGCATATGCTAACATACCAGAAAAATAAATGAAAATTTTGAGGAAGAAAAAAAATAATCAGAGCTCAAGAAACATCTCAAAGCCTCTTGACTAGCATAACAAAAGCAATCATCAACATAACTGACATTGCTCATTTTCACTTCGGAGTAGAAAAAAAGGAGAGCCTAAGTGTATAGAACAAATAACAACACACACACACACACACACACACACACACACACACACACACACACACACACACACACACACACACACACACACACACTACTGCTTCAGGATTTTAGAGGGATTGGTAAATTACTACAAAATTTCCTTTTTACATGGATTTCAACTATGGAAGAAGAGACAATGGTTTATTAAATTCAAAGAAAAGAAAGGAAAAAAAATGTATTGACTAAGGTTTGACTGCTGAACAACTCAAAATGTAAACAGAATTAGCTCTCCAAATAGATTATCCCCAGGTTTCAATGCATTTCACAGATGGGTAGTGGTTTCTTTTGAAAGATGAAGGAAACAAAAGCAGGGCTAAGTAATTTGCCTAAAGTTAGCTCCGTGGAATTTTGGGGTTATGGTTTGCTTGGCTAAAAAGAAAGGATTGAGAGAGATAAGCAGAAAACTAAAATTTAATAAAAAGATGTTTTAGCCATCCTTGCTTCTCACAGGAGCCCAGAACAACAGAAATTATACTACTTGTTACAGCGTAAAAAGAGAAAGCGAAACAAAAAAAGGGAAAAAAAAAAACAGTAAATAAAGGTGGTGCTAATTTCTCAGCTGCAATTCTGTGAAGTCTTCCAGTTTAAGAAGCTGACTCCTAAGTCACCATGGTTAGACACAAAAACATGCCAAAGAAAGTTTTGTTTTTAATACCATACTGGCATATTTTAGACTCAGCAGAAACACAATCAAAACAGATTAAATGATCCCTGGTTTTAAACAGTTTTTTTGTTTGTTTCAGAAATGATAAAAATACAAGTCAGAGATAAATGCAAATATGTCCTACAACAATTCCTCAGAGACTTCATGCAATGAAAACAGAGTGCCGATGAACAGAACACAACAAGAACTGATCGTGCCACTGGTTTATAATTCCATACAAAGAGAGAATTAGGGAAGAAAGATCAATGCCAAAACGCTAAAGAATTTTGGAGAAAAACCTCCTACACTTATTTCTCCACAACAGAGCAGTTGTGACACTAATCCATTCTTTCACTGCTCTGACAACACCATTGCTTATTCCATCCTGAATCCACTAAAAATATCTTTTGCCATTGACACCAATACATCCAAAGCCAGACCCTAAGACATTAACACAAATTTGATTTGCTTTTTTTTTTTTGATCAACAGTATAAGGCAAGCTTTGCTACTATCATAAGACAAAACCTAATTTTATGTTGAATTTTAAGTTGCTCATGTTTATTCAACCTCTTACATCACGAAGCTAAGCAAATTTTATTAAAATTGGCCCTTGATAACCAATCTGCATTATGCATATAGATTTCTCAATTATAAATACAAATTTAAGAGATGCTGAAGCATTGCATTTTCAATCAGTTACTTATTAATGAAAGCATACTCCTTTAAAAGAAACCAGGATTTACACATAGGTCTCTTTTGTTGACAACCCTAGTTTTAATTTGCAAAATGTTCTACAGTAGCTCATTACATATTTCAGTCCAACAATTGCAACTCTTTCAAGACAGCATATACATACTGAAGGGAGCCTTTGTTTTCTGCATAAAAGCTGCTGTGGTCATCAACAGCTGCAAGGACAGAAGATGACACAAGCAGGAACAGACTGGTAAACTTTGTCCTATAGTTATGGTATTGCATATTTAATCTTAGAAAACTTTTTGTTCATTGTAGCTTAATGCCATTCAGCATATTCCATTAAATGGGATCTCTGGCAGCTTTGCTGTTAGGAGAGAACACTTGGATATCTATGTTACCATTTACAGTGTGAGAAAATAGACACAGATGCTGCATTTCAGAGGGCTATAATAAAATCAGCTGTTTTACTGTCTCAAAGTCTGGAATCAAGAACTCCCATCACAAACATAACAAAAGCATAGCTCTAATATATTGTTTTGATTTTTTTAAGAAGGCATTTTTTTCCAAATTTGATTTCAACATTAAATAGACATTTGAGCAGTAAGACAGGTCACATTTCATCTATTTTAAGATAAACTTTGCAAATATGGAAATAGAGATGACTAATTATAGTAACATTTAAGTGGCAGATACTTCAGGAATGGTAAATATGCAGTCCAACTGGAAACACCAGCAGCAGGCCATTTGATGCAGCACACAATATAATCCTACTCTATTGAAGTTAAACATAGTAATTTCAATGTAACTCTTAAATACCCTATGAAGTTGGTCCCTGTCACTTCTCTAAACTCTCATACATAAATCTTTCCCTTCATAGAAGCATTGTGCTCCAAATATAGCAAAACTAAGTATATATTTAAAGATTTTTTTCTAGGTACACAGAAATCTGACCCAAGTTGTTTAGTTTGCAAGTCAAAACTGTAATATTCTAGGAAAGTGGTAAAGAATGACAATTACAAACGTTACCTGAAACCATAAAAGCTACCAAATATGATCCTTCTCTTCACCTTAGTTTACAGCACATTCATATACATAAATAAACTTCCAAATTCACACTACTAGTATTCTATAATAGTGCTTTCAAGTCTGTATACTAAAGTTATCAGCACAAGCCATACACATAACTGGGCTTTGTGACCTCCACAAACCTGCTGGGGACAGATAAGTAGTAGATGACCAGAAAACTTAAGACATTCATATATCATATCAGTGATAATTAAATGCAGTAGAAAATACATTCTCTATTTAGATAATAGAAGTCTCTCACAAAACTCCAATGACTCTATATTGTAAAAATTCAAGAGAAAGTAATATGCAAGAAACAGAACTGAGATCTTAACTGACCTTTTTAAGCTTCTTTTGCAGTTAAAAGGTTTTGCCTTGAGTAAGAAACACTGAAGAAACTTGCATAGGGTCAAGTATGCAAGACAATGTCATCAAGACCTACTTAGATAGCAAGCATTTATGTCTGCTGTTGAGCAGCAAAGGCAGGCAGAACAAACAGCATTAGTATTCCCATCTTTGAGCAATATAATACCAGATATAGGTCATTGATCAATCCACTGATTTTGCAACTTCAGCTAATGGAACCAGATGGCTCAATCTCAGGGATAAACAAACCCAATACTTAGAGAACCGAGTCACTGTACCTTCCCGAGGGGAAGTTCTTTCTCTGTAGTTCTCTACCACAACCAGCTTCAATGGAAGGCAGGGGGAAGCCAGATGTCATATAACGAGTTTCGTCTTCTCAGGAAAAATAACCAACAGTTAACTACCACTGACACCCAGATACTGTTTAATGTAAACAGTCCTGACATACAGGAGCAACCTTCTGTGCCCATTACAGAAATCACAATGGAGGCTATCACACAGTAACGAGTTCAGAACAACTGTAACCCATTTTCCTCTACATCAGCTGCCAGGAGAGCACGACGCATATTTTATTAAGGAAAGTCATACCAGAATTTAGTGAACAGAAGCCTGAAAGGCAACCTACAAGTGACATCTTTTTGTCATTTAGGTGGCCAAAGGAGTTCTTCGCGCACAACATCTCACACAGATTTACTGAGACAACAACAGAAAATTCTGTTCAAATCCATATCTATCAAAAGCATTCACAATCTCCCCTTGAAATACTCTGCTTTTACACAGCACAATATTCCTCCTCATTCATATTCTAATTTCACAGTAATTATTCCTATCAATGGGGCCAGTTAACCAGACTGTGCGGCTGAGTGAGTAATCTAGGGAAAAGGGGAGAAGATAAGTAGTGTTCTCACATGTATTGCACGACATCTGATAAATGAATATTAAAGTGTGCAGACATGTGCAGAAAGGAGCCTGGATCAAAAGAAGAAAAAAAAAATAAAAAAGAAGATAGCAGCTAAAACTGATGCAATCGTGCCAAACATTTGCACTGATAACGGAGACTGCCTTCAATTCTAATTCCACAAAAAGTTCAACCCCAATACGTTGGGGGTTCATCTAATCAAGATGCTACTGTGTAATGAGAAGACAAAAGCAACAAGAGAGTTGAATCACATTAGGAACTTATCAGCTATTAATTATTTGTCCAGAAGCCTTGCTTGCACACCAGGAACCAAGAGCACTAGGTATGCTGCAAACAGCATAAACAAGATGGTTCCTGCTTCACAGAGCCTAACTGCACTCCCGAGTCCAAATACTACGATTAGTTAAGATAATCACGCCAGCAGCCTCGAGATTTTACCCTGTGAACAACAAGAGGCTCCTGGGCTCTTGCAGGAGCCATTCCCAACAAGTGAAGAGGCAGCGCTCGGACTGGGGCATGTTTGTAAACCTCTGGCCAGGAAGAGCTCGGGCAACAAAGAATATAAATATTTCACAAGCCTGCCTCTTTCACAGGCCTGGCTACAGGGGAATCAAAGGAAAACGAGAAATTAAAACAAAACACACAGACTAATTAACTAATGTAAATTTTACAGTGCAAGAAGAGCTTCTCTACATGAAGGTGCATGAGAAGTCTGGTGGGGGGGGGGGGACGGCAGTAAGAATAAATATGTATTTAAGAACCTTATTCACCGAACTACAAAGTCTAGCAAGATATATGGTAACATGGCGCAGTGTTGACCAACTTCCTTAAACAGAGGCACAAAGCAAAGAGGAGGGTGTTTAGGGGAGCCCTTCGCTCCCCAGCATGTGTTGGCTGCAGAGGCTGGTGTCACTTGCCCCGCTGCCCCCAGCCCCGCTGCAGGGGGCAGCTCCTGGGCACAAACACCGGACTCGGGCACCCGAGCGGGCGGCGCACGGGGCCCCGCACGGCTCCCTGCGAGGGGGCAGGTGGCCGAAGGGCCGACACCTCCGCTGCCGGCAGCGATTTCCTTGCGCAACGGCCCCTAAGAGCAACCTAAGTCTCCGCTTAAGCTTCTTACAGCGCCAAGGGGCTCGGGCAGCGCGAGGCGATTAGGGCGCTGCGCGGGCCCCGCCGCCTCCTCCTCCCGCCCCGGACCCCGCGCGGGCTCCGGGCCTCCTCGGCGCGCGGCGGAGCAGGAGCCGCCGCCTGGCGCGGGGCCTCGGGCCG
>JAUBOD010000354.1:119256-129574 GCA_032353885.1 Nothura maculosa | reverse complement strand
CACGAATACACAAAAAGTTGCAATAAATAAAAGACCTAAATTATTTTCAAAGTTATGTTTCTGTATTTCTTGCATTTCTTGTAATATCAAAAAGACTTCCAAGTTGCGATCTTTAATGTAACACACATAAAATAATGTGTTGTAAACAAAAATGTTAAGAAGTTTTAAAGTCATATATATGTATACTTAAGCCAAAAGACGCAAAAAACTTTCCTTAACAAGTAGCAGCTAACATATGGCTTTCTGGTGGCAGTCTGCAAACATAAAATAAGTTTTGAAATCAGATTGTGAACCAAATATAATCCATTATGTAAGACACTGGGGAAAAAGCCATTTAATTTTAAAAAAGGAATAGATTAGGTTTCTATAGCTGATGCATGAAAAGATTCTTAGAACTCTTTAATTAACTTAGTAAGTTTGGAAGATCAAAAAAAAAGTTTTGCTATAAAACAGGACCACTCTAGTTTTCTTTTTATGCTCTGTAAGTGCGGTCCAGAAAAGAAAGTCAGTCAGGAATTTAAGTAGCCCAACGTTATCCTCAGTATGTTATTTTACTAAGTTAAACTATAAACATTACTCTTAAAATTCTAGAAAATAACTCAATAGGCAAGAAAATATGTTTAATGCGGATTTGACACAATTTCAGCACAAGAGAATCAATGAAAAAAAAAAGAATATAAAGACAGAAAACCTTTTGAAAACTGCTTAGTGCTGCTTTAGGATCATCTTCTTTCAAAGCTTTGGAATTGTAGTATTGATTTTCCAGATCCACATTTGGTTCAGAATTACTGTCCTCAGAATATTCCTAGATTTAAAAAAAAAAAAAATCAGAGAAAAAAACAAAGGGTCAGAATATCTCTGAAAATGGAGAGAATATAATAAGCCATATTCCTCCAGCTAAGGCAAAGGACAGAAATATTAACAGAAAATGTGGAGTTTCATATATGGCCTCATACAACGATTATATCACTCTGACATTATCAGGGCAATCTCACTGGCTACCAGCACTTTGAACAGATTTCTGGCTAGCCTACTAAATGCTGTATTTTATGCTCTCATTGCTGAATAGACTTTGCTTTTATGGTAACTACAGATTGTATTATTAAAATTCAGCCAATTTTGGTGTTTAATGACAGATGCCTAACAGCATATGTCATTTCTGCAGAGGGAGCAAACATACTGACCACTAATCTTCCATTAAGGCATCACACTATGCGACCAATGCTCTCCATAAAAAAGACCTCAACTGAGTCTTTATACAATCAATGATTCAGCAATGGAGGCTACAAAAAGTTTCCATGAATCTCTAATCTCCTTTTTTACACCACGAAGACACATAGTTGTCTATGGAAATAATAAAGAAGAATAATGATGACAACCCCAGCTGCTTCTTTGCTGAGAAGAAGGAAACGAGTGGGAGAATGTTAAAGTTACTACCAAGAGGAGGAAGGCACAAAATAATTTAATCAAATAATTATCCACCATGTGTCTTCTACCAATTATTATGATTTTATTTTTTTTTAAAGTATCCTGGGGCTTCTTCAGATGAAAATAAACGAGGCATTTGATCTTCTTTTGCTGTAGGACAATGTTGTCATGCCTGATTTACAAAACACTAAAACTCAAACAAATGAATTTATTTAAAGTTTACATGAATCACAGAAATATTTCACATTTCTGCCTTTTTAAGCCAACTTCTCTCAATAATATGCCTAACTACTAGGAGGAGAACTGTTCAACAGATTTTGTATAAATCTCACAGTGTCATGGGAATAATTTTCCCTTATAAAGAATAAAAAAAGAACAAAACATGGTTGGGTGGTCTACTTTAAGATGACACTTCCTCTTTTACTTTACTTCCTCCTCTGCACTATAAATATTTATTATTTTGTTCATTTATATATTGCTAACATTAATGGAATCCTTCAAAACCAAGGGAAAAAAAGAAAAAAAAAGGCATAAAAAGTTTTTAAAATTAGCTCTCTTTTCTTTATAGTGCAGCTAGATCTTGCAAAAAGTGTAACTTTTCTTAAATTTTGAATAGGAAAATTAATTATAGCAACTTATAATCGGCTTCAAAAACCCTTGAGAGATTTATCTTTCACCATGGAGGCCTTGCTGCCAGTACAGAGCACCTGTTTCAGTTTCTCACACATAGATAAATCACCAAAGTACACGTTTATTTATACTTAAAGTATTTACTATTTACTAAGAAATCAATGGACTTAAAAGCCTCCTGGATTGCACAAATCTATTTTCCCAAGGAACTACACAACCCAATATTGAAAGCTTCAAAAACAGGAAGCAAATAATGTATCATGTTAATTCACTGGTAAGACTTTCACCTTGGTTAGCCTCTGTTTATAAATTCTTAACCCCATTGATACATCAGAGATAAAGCGACTACAACACAGATAAGATGCCAAGTGCTACAGCATGTTGGGCATCACATGAAGATATGCACTTAAATTATCTTCTTAAGTTTAAACAACCCAGGGTGGAAGACACCTGCACTCAGCTGATGCTTTGTTTCTACTAGACCTGAACAACGGGGGAATATTTTTGGCTTAAGTATCTATTTGTATAGATACTAAATTAAATTAAACTAAATTAAATCCTTTTCAGGAGCAATGTGCTCTATTAGCCTAAAACAAAAAACTTTTCCTCTCAGCTCTGGCAATCATTACTGATGTGGGCATGCACAGGATGTCTTTTTTCAGCTCATTTTTTCCCCCTGGATGCTACTTAAATACCCCATAAAGCTATTTTCATAATAATATTCACATATAACAGAATAAATGTAAAGTCTAGAGAGTAATTTTTCCTAATAGAATTACTTTGAAATGCAGCAAAGAAGTGGTTTATGTCGCTATGGCTGTTTTACCTTCATTTGATGCTTACTTGGCTCACTTCAATTTTATGATGTTACTGACTCAAAGCTCTCCAGGAGATGGAGAGCTTCCCTGAAGAGCTTTCCCTTCCCTATTTCAGCAACTCTGCTTTTCTTCATGGCACACACACCTAGACACAGCTAATGGAAATGCCTGAGTTGAATCTCTTGAAATTTAAAGGAGATAATTCATGTTTAAATTCAGGTTTAAAGCAATGCTTGCTCCAGAATAACGGTTTACTCCCTTCTGAAATAGGTTATTAGCAGGATGCATTTGTGAAGACTACCCTACACAGAATAAGGTGTAGGAGTTAAGGTACATGTGCAGGCAGGTGAGGTTTTATCCACTCTGGAGTGGGTTTGCTTTCATGGCTAGCAAGCTGCTGAGCAAATCACCATCGCAACGTCAGGTTGGGGAACCTGCACTGCTATTCAGGCACACCATAAATTTGCCATAGTATTTTTGAAATATCTTTAAAAAAAAAAGAAAGAAGGAAAGGAAAAAAAAAAGATTGAGATTTTTCTTCATCCAAAATATATATAATTGAATGAAAAACCACCGTTATTTAGTTTTAACTGGATGGACGACAATAGGAATAAATCTTGTTGCATCCCTCCAGATAGCTCGGGTTTAACACATCTTAAGTCTTACAGATCTCAGCACTACACATCAAGTAAAATTTGAAAGATCAGGCCTGTTCATAAAGCATAAGGCCACTTTATGTCTTGTAGTTAATATAAGATGAAGCAATAAAATATCTTTATTGCAGTCAAATCCAACATCAACTGAGATTAATAAGACCTATTATCAGACTTGAAAACACGATTTGCAGACCAACCAGAACCTCACACTGTTATGTGCTTTTCCTCAAGGCATTTACAATTCAGGTATCACAACAGATTGTTTTTAAAACACCAGGTAAGTATACAAACTGGTTTAAAGCGGTTACTTTAAAAGATGTATTTAGATATAATGTACCTAAAGAAAAGTTTAATCTCAGGAACTAAGTACAATGAAGTGAAATTGAAAACAATCCAAAGTAACAGCCCAGTCCTTTAGATGCTTTATCTCAATTTAAGTATCAATGTTAATTTTATAAAGTGCTGATCATTTCGGAAAGAGGAGCACTGTCTCTTTTCTTTGGAAGCACGTGATGAACATAAACAGCATAACAATATTTTGCTTTTGCCAAAAGCAAAAGGAAAGAAGGAGTAATGGAGGAGTGTGAAGCTGTTTCCTCAATTTCAAGTTAAGGGGAAAGAAAAACAAAAACAAAACCAAAAACAACTTCCACAATTCAACAGTTTTTATGAAGAAAATTTGCTTCATAAAACAACGCAGTGCCAAAATAAAAATGAATAAAAATTCTGTGTTAAGAACATCAAGTTTTTAAAAAGCATTACCAGATAATTCCAAATATCTTCACTGTATCATTTGAACCTAATATTTTCCATGGAAGGGGGAGAAAAAAAAAAAACAAACTCATAATTAAAACTTCAAGATATAAAAACTGTCTTTGTGCTATATTTTAGCATGAGCTGATACGAAAAGCTACAAACCTAAGTTTCTAAATTTTTAAAGTATTTTTTGGATGAAGATTCTGGTGATTTTACTTAAATGCTTATTAACACTATCAATAGAAATTAAAAGCAAGTGGAAGTCTGACTACAAAGAGCTAATTGCTGGGGAAAAAAGTTGCAAAACATTACTTAAGTATTGCTCCACTGAAATCCAAATTCTAGATTCAGACAGTTACAAAGTCAGTTCTATCACATCACTTTTTGGGACAATAAAAATACTCTACTAGCTCAATAGCTCAATTCAGATGGAAATAAAACATCTGACATAGCTCACTGACTGGGAAGTAATTCTTTCAAACAATTTTAATAAAAGCTAAAGTACCACTCATTGAACGCAATTTACTGGTCTTTATTAAATTACATACTGACTTTTCACAAAATTCACGTTGTGTAGTAAACAGCTTTAAAACATTAAGCCTCAGCTTCTGCACTGAGCACATACAGAAGATAGTTCATCTCCATCAGCTTTATTCATGAGATTTAGGGCACGGATTCATTCACAATTTCTTCAGCAGCACTGACAGTGTGAGGACTGAACCTCTGAACCCTCCTTGCTTCTCCTGGTGCTGGCAGCCCCTTCTCAACCTAAACTGCAGCGTTTGAACTGCTTCTGTTGCACAGGTCCTGGGGATGACTGATGCTGAGGTGGCTGAGAGAATAGGCCCACACTTACGCTGACACATCCCGTAGGCTGGCGAGATACGGCAGCAGGGGGACGAGAAAACCTGCTACGGTATCAGGAAACTGTAACAGGAGCCTCTGTCAATGTGGTCTTTTGAGATTACTTCAGAGCATGGCACTATACGAACTTGGGCGCTGTAACACTATCAGTGACATTTAACTGTGGATTTGTGGCATTCTACCAGAAGGGTGACACAGTAAACTGATAAACACAGAAAACCACAGAAATCAATATTTTGTAAAAGCTACAGTTCACTAGGTCCTAATTCTCATGTTTCTCCTCTAAGGCTCTTGTGTACTCTCTTCAATAAATGTATAGTAACATTGTAAACGACTGGTATAACAACACAGAAAAACACATAAAAATGGTTTGGCTAACTACTTTAGTTTTGGGCTTAAAAAAAAAAACCAAAAAAAACCTACGTAGAACACAACCTTCAGGTTCAGATTTCAACCACTGGGCTATCTTATTCCACTTGTTTCTGTGTTCAGCTGTTCCTCCCAAGAATAAATCTGGGAAAACTTGGTTTTACTCAGCTAATTACTCTGCTTCATAATCCAGGCACTCAGGTCTCTAGGATTTTGAGCAAGGATCTTATATTTTGCAATAGCACCAGTGACATGGGCTATTTACACAGAAAAATTCCCACATGAGGCAAAACAAACCTCCCTCCGCTCCTGAATATAGCTGCTTAATATACAGAATATTATATATATAATTTTACAATGAACATGCACTGCTTCTACAAGAGTGACCCACCAATCACCATCCTAGAACTAACTACAACTTTCTCTGCTTCTGCTCTTCTTGGACCACTTGGCCCCTAGGCACTAGGACAAAAAGCACTGAAAAGTTTCTGTGCAATTCTGCCACGAATATGAAGAAAGCAATGGGACTGGAATGTAATTAGAAATAAATAAGCAGAAAAAGAATTCAGATAGTCTGAGAGGGTGAAAATCAAGAGTGATTTGTTAAGAAGCCTGCAACTGCTCAGCCATGCACTCAACCAGGAATCCTTGTTTTCTTCTCCCTGTTCCAGGTCTCTGCAGTACTTCACTAACTGCATCTCCTCCCAGCGCCTGCTGCCTCTCATAGGGGCTGGGAACAGTCACTTATTGACACTGGAATAAGCAGCCTGTGAAACAGCTTCAGGAGTTTAGATCTGCCAGTGATTTGCAACGGGGTCAGTACATTTCCATGCAAAGGCAGTGCTCTCTGTTTGTTTTGCTTTATTTCCATGCAGAAGCTGAAAGATGTACAGAATGAGACAGGTGACTGAAGAAAGAAAAAATTGGTATTATGACACGTTTCCTCCTTTTCTAAGAAATCAGATTAGGATAACTGGCATCCAATTTACTCCTGTTAACACTCAACTGCAGATCAAGTCTAAGCAAGTTCTGTTCTGAATAAAGGGCTAAAGATTTTGGGGGGAAAAATAAAAAACAGAACTTATACTATGTATCAACTATCGCATGGAAAGAATTTACTGACTAACCACAAGTTATTCTCATTGCCTCAATACTTGTTATCAAGATATTACGATAATGAGCAAAATAAGCCTAAAAATATACTATTTGTGTGTTTACAGGTGAGTGAAGAGAATTTATAAAATTTTAGGACAGACACTGGACCTAGATAAGATATTCAACAGGAATTAATTCAGAGAACAGTCTGTATCATGTCTTCTGCAAAGCATATTTTTGTTCAATTAAAGAAAAATCTTAGAGCAATGGAGTTAAACATAACAAAGAAACATAAGAGCTGATCTGCGTTATTTTATATTTCCCAAATTCTGAATACTCATTTTCTCACCACCTCATGCAAGCTATATATAGATAGGGTTTTTGTTGTTGTTGTTTAAGTGATGCCAATACTGAAACATACTGAAGTACTCAACACCAAAATTCCTGAAAAGAGAAACCCCTAGTGATTTGAAAGCACTTTCTCCATTTAAATAAAATCTTTGATGCTGACATACTTGTAGCCAGCTCCCTGGGGTGAAAACAGCTGGCTGTTTACTGGATCTGTACGCAGGCCTTCTACTGAAGCCACTGAACCAATGCAACTATACAATATCCATATTTGTTGCACAACAGTCAAACCTCTCAGCAAACAGATTCTGGTTCTCCTTCCTCCAGATTAGTTTTAAATTTGAACTTCAGAGTACAAAAAGATATCTCCCTTTAAACACATAAAAAATGTCTGCAATGTTCAAAACAAAGCTAAAAATAAGAAAATATAAACAACTGTCATTGTGCCATCATCGTGCCTGGAGAAAGGCAGTGTTTAGTTAACCTCCTGGAGAAAGACTGTGTTTAGTCTCAAAGTCAATTCTAAACACAGCTTTCTGCCAGAGATTGCAAGGAAAGATGGTAGTTACGATGATCTTTTCTTCTTTCTCCTTCTCCATTCTCAAGCTGAAACCAATAAGAAAACTGCACTGGAATCATATGACACATCCAACAACACCAATCTAGAAATTAAAACTGTTTTTCATAAAGGCTAGTAAACATTATTCTGTTTATTGAAGCATAAAGAGGAACAAATCAGGTTATAATCAAAGCTGTCACTGCACATTATTCTAAACTTCCGAGTTTTGGTCTATCCACCCCACTAAATATAAATGAAATTCATTGTTGATATTTGGGTCTCCCACAGACAGAGCTAACTTCTGTATGAGCAGCCGAGGTCTTTCAAATGCAAATCACTTGACTCCTAATTCAATGAAAAACTAAGCAGAAACAGTAAATCATGACCTGAAAAAAACGCAGTCACCAGTTGTTTGCCACTAAAACTGTAATAACCACTCTGATTATTAAAAAAAAATATGATGAAGCTGAGAAGGGAGTTCAGACTTTCAGTTCACATATAATTTCAAGAGTGAAACTTTTGCATATACATAGAGATATAATTGACAAGTTGGTTCAACATAACATGCAAATCCACATTTAAAGAGGAGTAGACATACTCTCTTCTATAAAATATAATGAAATTAAAATTCTCAACATGAAAATATCTCAATCAAGTATCACTGTTGTATATTCCTCCATCGTTCATTGTTTTTTTCTTTCACGGACTATTTCTGCAATTTCTATCTCCTATTCCTTCCAAAATACTCATTCACCAAGACTGAAGCATGCTCATTTGTTTCTAATTCTTTACCTGTCTGAGAATTTTGTCCTGAACTCAGTCTTTTGCTTCAAACCTTTGAATGGAGCCTTTAAACTGAACTTGAATAACATGAATCCTCTCATAGTCTCCTCTTAATTTAGCTAATTTACATCAACATTTAAAAAAAAATAATCAGGCCTTAATTTAGGAGAAGGTTTAGCTATTTTCCAAAACAGTTTTGCAGAGCACTGTGATCACAGACCTAAGCATATTAAAAACAATATTTAGTCATGGTTCGCCAGTTCAAGAATGCTGAAACTAGTTTAGCTGGAATATCCCCATCCTTAAATTCTAATTCCCGTTTTTTTTTTTTTTACCATTCAGTAGAAATCCAAATTAGATCTAAAAGTCTGGTTTATTTAAAGATACCAGCTAAGCATTCTTTGATGTTTTGCACTAGCATTACATACTGAAAGAGGAAATTAACAGGTTCCTAATTATTATGAGCAGTATTTTTATATTTTGGAAAGGTTTGAGCTAGTGCTAAGTTCTATCAGAAGTAACTACTGTCAGCAGCTGAAATTTGTCACAAACAAGAAGTTTCAGGATGGTTTTTACTATGAAAAAGAAAGTACTTGACACAAAAAGAAGAAAGATATATGTTAATACTTGGTGAAAACGATGCAACTCTTGTAAGCTTGGAGCTGCACTGACGTATTTCAGCTTGTAGACAGATAGATTTAAATGCTGAAAAATATCATTCCGATTGTATCTCTAAAATTCTGATTCTCACCCTGTATACATTCTGCTGTGCTTTGTATTCATTTGATAGCATCACAGGCAAAAATAAACCCAGTATTTTAAACTGGGATACAAATTTCAGCATTAATAAAAAAAAAACAAATGGAAACTTATATTAGAACAAATGGTTAAACACAATATTTTTAATAGTTTTAACATATTTCATTCAGGAAACCTGTTATAAAGACTGTGAATTCATATACAGCAGTAAGTGGAAGGCTAATGGTACCTGGAATACTGGCACACACTGCTCAGAGGGCTAGGGCGACCACATGTACCAGTCAAGCACTCCTATATCACTTTAAAAAGTCAAAAACTAAACCAAGTCCTTTAACTCTGTAACCAATGTACCCAGCCATACTGAGGAGTTCATAATAAAAAATGTACAGAAACTATTTTAAGTTTGGCAAGACTTTTAAGTTAATTCTCCAGCAGTAATAACTACTAAATCATTCATTACCAAGCAAGTCTTCCAGAAAATAAAGTGTCTGGGGTTTGTTTAGTGAAATTGCAGCAGCAGAAACACAGTTTGGGCTGAAATAAATAGATATGGAATATGAAGCCTCAACCAAATGAAGCTCTTCTAAAAACCCTACACAAGACTGAGAAAAGCAACATAAAAAGAAGAATAAAGATATTGAGTGACTATAAGAGAAGAGTAAAAGAATTATATCTGGCTAGCACAGGATGCCTCCTTTGGTCCAAATGCAACAGCTACTGAGTTTACCCATCTTCTCCTACGGCATTTTATTCATTGGAAGCGGCTTGCTTTTAATGATTTTATAGAGAGTTGCATTGCATCAAAACAGTCACATTATGGTCCAAATCCTTCCTGGATAAATTGCTAATTGCTCAGGTGCTAATTGCAAACAGTATTTTATTTTTTCCTTCTGTCAAAGCCTGGAACTAAAGCTCCCGAGGAAATAACACAGATATGTCGCACATTAAAAAGAAAAGGTTATTAAGGGAGGAATCCCAACCCACGGAGAGGCCGAGGTGGCAGCAAAGTTAAGGCCAAGGGCAGCCCTGGTGGCCCCAGGACTCCTGTCTCCCCCCGGGGCAGCGCAGGCCCCTGCCCCGACACCTCCCGCTCCGGGGGAAGCCGCCGGCTTCACCCGCGCCCCCCGGGGGAGCCCCTGGCCGGGGCGGGAAGGGGGCCCGGCCAGGCCTGGCTCCCCGCCGGGGCTGCAGCCGGCGCAGACCGGAGCGGCGAGGCCTGCACGCCCCGCGCTAACGGGAGCTCCGGGGGCCGC
>JAUBOD010000354.1:90913-112969 GCA_032353885.1 Nothura maculosa | reverse complement strand
GCCCTAGTAACCCATTTTCTTGCTTGCTTATTTTTCTGTCATTTTAGGGTATGTCTGGCCAAGCTTTCAGCACCAAAGCTGGTGCAGGGTAAGCAGTGGGAACATGCAATAGCGAGCTGGGTGAAGGAATTGGAAGCGAGTGGGATGTATCCCTTTCTGTAATACTACCCTGCACCATGGCTCAAGCTGTATTGCAAAATTATTCTGCAAGAGTATATAGTTCCAGAACTATAATAGCTTTGATTAGGAAAAGTTATTATAATGGATATTAAATAAAGCAGTAACCAAAACGTAAACATTTTTACTTGGCCTATAAGCTTTGACACATTAGGTAAGAATCAAAAAGATCTTCTCAGTTCATACCAAATCTAGAATTACAGCCTTTGAATTCAAATCCACTATTCAAATGTCACTACATTTTTATATCTTGTCTTGGTTTCAGTTTGAGAACATATGGTTTAAACCATCAACCAAGAAGAGCCCTCAGAATACGGCATTCAGCATCTCTTTCATTGAGACACTGTTGCTTAAAAACAAAGCTAAAACATGCCCATAATTTCATAACAAAGAAATATTTTTCAACACTTTGGATGTTACACCACATAACAAACAATTGTTGACAGTCTATCCTTTTTTTCCCAGCCTGTTACACTGATAGATTTATGTCTGTGGTGAATGCATATATAGAGAGTGCTTTGGCTAACGAGTACTAACCATTACCCTCTGCAGAATCACCATTTCCCATTTAATTCTTCTTTTCTTAACTGATACATTGTCCTCTCCCACCCTGATAGTTCATGTTAACTTTGAAGAAAAACAGAACAGAGAACAGGTTGCAAAAATGACTGCTGTGTTTTTCATTATAAATTCCCAAATGATTAAAGGCTTTTTTAATATTGCCTAGGCTAAAATATTATTGAAAAGTTGCAACTCCTCAAAAAAAAGTTACAAAACATCTTTGTAATGGAAAGCTATAGAGAGAGTATTTGACATGATACTTCTCCAAATACTTTCAGAAATACCACAGGACAATAGTTCTGAGTGGTTTTCCAGCTCTAGGCACAACCTGAAAGTCGTTTGCTAAAAAACAGATCTTTGTCAGAGAACTGAAACAGATAAGCTAATACACTGACAGAACAATCATGTTCAGTGAGAAAGAGCCAAATTGGTTTCCACGAAGTAAAGAGTAAATAGTACTCAACCATATAAAAACTCCCCTCTTGCAATTTTCCAGATGAATTAGAACATATTTCTATTAACACTGGAGATGGGACAAGCTCTGCCAACAATCTCTTAAAATAAAGAAGACATTATCAAGCTATTTTCATTTTATAGACTTATTTTTCCTTTTTTTTTCTTTTTTTTTCTTTTTTTTTTTTTAAGTTTTCTTATTTGAACTGCTTGGCTTCCAGTAGGAAGAACAAAGATCAGAATTAAGATTTACTAATTTAAGAAGGAGTTTAGGCATTTAGGAATTGCTTTTTATAGCAACTTAAATGTGACAACAAAAAGCAGGACTTGAGGATTTAGTGGACCGTGTCAGTCCTGTGTTTGTTGAAATGTCCACGTGAAATCCATCACATTCAAAGCCAACTTCCCTTTGCTTTCCTGTGTGAGAGGATTGCAGAAATAATCAAGATACATTCTAAGAAGTAATTTTCCTTTATTATGAGAAAACAGTAAAACTAACCACAGTAGATGTCTTCTCATTAATTTAGGTTTTCTTGTTTGTTTCTATAAAAAGAAGCAGGCAGATGAAATATTCTAGAGTGCTTTTTGGAGTGGCTTAAAATTGATCTCGTGTTAATCATATTTACATATTTATTGTTATCACCTTTGCTTTTCTGTAAGAATAATTTAAGATTATTGTAGAAAGCAAGCACAATCAAGCACATAATCGTTTTATCACTCATGACTTTAGGAAACTATTTTCTGTTCTATCTTGCCAGTACTTCTGTTTTCTGATCATACCCAGAAGTTATAAGCAAAAAGATTTTCTTTTATCCTCTAGGAGATTGTTCCAAGACTCATGAATCTCATACTGGAAGAATTTATTGGTATTCCTGAACTCTCCTTGTATTGTAATCTCAGTAGTGCCTTTTGTTGTCGCCCTAGAAACCTAATAATTTCTCAGCACTAACTCAACAATTCATTGATGCTGCACTGTTCATAATGTCCCATAAGTGGCACTATTTTCAACAGCAGAGATTGAAATGTCAGCAAATTACACCTTAAAGTGTAGCAATCTCTGATATTCCTGCGCTGAAATGAACACTGACATTCAATATCTGACTGCAAAAAATATTAATTTTAAGTTACTATTTGAAGTGTTTGGTCTGTCGTGTAATGTTGACCTACCAGTATGCTCTAGACTGGCAGGGCAAGTAGCTCTCTATGGTGTAACTAGCATTGGAGCAGATACAGAGAATGCAGGATTTAGGTCCCATTTTATTCTGGTTATCAGACTAAGTTTGCATAATCACAAAAAAATGGAGCCTTTTATTGTACCTGCATAAAGTGAAGCTTTCAGGCATAACTGAAGGTGGCTATATCATTGTAAAGGTGTTTTACAGAAGTATAACTGTTTCTTCATAGGAAGCTAATATTTTTCTGATAATGACACCTACATGCTGATATTCATTACAGATATTAGCTAACACTACGATTTTGCTTAAAAATAAGAAAGGCCACATCACAAACTTACATATTTTTACAGGTACAGAGTAGAACTAGCATAAGAAAAGGAAATTCCAGTCTCTTATAAGTTGTCAAGTATCTCCTTCCTTAAAATTCCTGTCATTTTTTTTACCATTGGGCCTAAATATTCAGCTACCTCCTTTTCATATTGCATTGCATGACACAGTGCCCTTTCAAGCACAATTTAGCCTGCAAGGTTTGAATAATTGTCCTTAGCTCTTCCTGACATTCTCAGTGCCTCCTTTCTAGATTGGGTATCTGCTCTATTGACATCAGACGTAGCTATTGGGAGTTTGGTGGTACAGACTTCTAAGCAGTCTGCACTTTGGGGAGATGAAGGTATGCATCTAAAAGTTTTGCTTCTATTAAAAAAAAAGCTAAATAATTGATTAATAAAGAAGAGCTGTAGGGAAAGAACTAATAAATATTTAACTAAAAAAAATTGTCGTCACAGGAATGTTTCTGTTCAGCAGAAGGTGGCAGTAATAAGCCATGTTTTTCTAACTGAATTTACTGACAAGTTAAAGCCTTAAGGTATTTCTGTTTTTTTCAGAGATTTCAGTACCAGTGCTAATAACATTGAGATTAACAAAACAAAACCTCTATGGCATAACTACTTTCTGTGTGGACTGAAGGGTATTCAGGTAAGCCAAATCCATTTAATTTTTGAAATTAATGTAGAAACAAAATCTGACAAGCATAACATCCATTCAGCCTGAAAATATTCCCTTGCATTTTATAGGTTTTCTTGACATATTTTAAAGTTGTGTTTTTATGTTAAAATTTGAGTTTTCTTTTATTTTAAAATTTAAAAGAAACAGGATTTGTTTTAAAATACTTGCAGAGCACTATATTATTTTCATATTTATTACATGAATCATGATAATAAATATACTGTTTACTAAGTAAAAATATGATCAAACTATCAGAATGTAATCTCTGCATTTTAAAATTTAAAAGAATGTTTATCAGTAAAATCAGATTAAAAAATGCTTTAAAAAAGGTTTGGAGCCTTGGCAGTCAGGAATTGAAGATCCTGTTTTAGTTTTTTTTTGCTCCTATGGAAATGTTTTAAGATACGTAATTAATTTCCACTGATGCTGAGAGCATCCAACTAGGGTACAACAGCTGAGCAAAGCTGACTCATGCGGAAGGCAAAAGAATTGTGAAAAATAAACAGAATATAGAAGGAACATTCCAGTAGGAACTGTTACTTATCCAGGTTTACAATGTGTGGAATATGAATGGGATTTTTTCCAGATTTCCCAAGGGAGTTAAGAGCAGAGCTAAGCAGGAAATGGTGTGCTTACGGAAGGGGCTGGAGCACTCACCAGACAACATTTTCCTGTCTGCTCATTTGAGCTTTATCTTCTTCTCTGTGAAGCAGCCTGCCTCAGGACTGGCTCGGAGCCTGAGTGGCCCGTGAAAGCGAGGGCTCCGTGTCCGTCTTGTCCCGGGAGGAAGCCTGGAATGCAGAGCAGAGACTCTCTATAAATCTCACTTGCCCATTGCAGGTGATTCATGGCTCCTCTAGGAAAAAAGATACGGTGTCTTTTCAACCTCGTATCAGTCCTGTGCCATTTCTCAAAGGACAGATGGGATAAACAGCAATGGCAAGGCCAGGATCAGATTGCTATAGCCAGCTTGCATTGGGGGTAAATGTGCCTTTTAAAGCACATGAAACTTGCCCCTGGATAGACTGTCTGGGTAATACCACAGCATGATCTGAGAGATAAGCAGTGCAGACAGCCATCAAAGCCAGCCTCACACCTGGCATTCATGTCCTCAAATACAATATTTGGAACAACCAATGAGACAGACCACTTTATTATTACCCACAGATCCTAAACTAACACTCTTCTATCTTTAATAAAAGACTCAGTAAATGAGTCATCTCTGCAGTAAAATGAATATTTTCAAATCTGCATTACTGCAGTGTGCATATAAATTGTATCAATTGCACAGATACAGGTTAGTTTTCTTTAAACTGTATCTTCTATTAAAGCTATCATGACTAATTCACTTACTCTGCAGACTGCTACCAAGATTTGTTTCCTAAAGTAAGTTTTTATACTTTAAGGTTAATTGGCAAAGCAGGTTTTCAGATTCAAATGTTGGCAGAAAATAAGCATAAATGTTGCAGACTTAAGAAACACTGAAATACAAGTACTCAGAGGGTCCAGCAGGATAATCTGTTTATATTGAGTTGAACATGCTATCCTTTCGGGACAGAACTATTGCAGAAATTGGCAAAGTCCATTTTCATTTTTGAAACTGAAGTACATTTTCTATTTAAACATCGCGTGATAAGTTTGCAAGCTGATTCACATTCAAGACAATCCAGAAACTGGATCAGTTTCTGGTTACTTGAACATTTTCTTTTTTTGAACAAGCCTGTCTAGGATTCTTCATAAAGGGGCATTGGCCGGACTTGCATTTCAGGTACAAGGTCCCTTACATTTGTAGAAAGGTAAATTCAAAATAATATGAAATGATAACAGAATGGTAGAAGATATCAAAGATCTTTGTGTTTCTTGATTCAGCCAGTGTTTATGGCTGAAGCTATTTCAGGCAAGTATTAGAAATCTTTTGAAGGTGAGCATTTTTGTATAGAAACATTGCCATTTTCTGATTGCTGACATTTTAACATAGTTTATGTACAAATCTGAATCAGATTTGAATCTGAATTGATGTATAAATCTGTTCATATACCGCCTATATATGTTAAAAGCACTGTATGTTTACTGGAAACTAATATGAGAGAGAAACATATTAAAATTATGCTGAAAGAAAAGGCAAAATAAATAAGGACTAATTAAAAGAATATGTGCTCAAGGACTCAGGATTTCTGGATTAAACACGTTATTTGTGATATTTACTCTGTGTGTAACAGTATATCTAACTTTATTCTAAATATAGCAGGACAGATATCATCACTGCTGGTAAGCGTACCTTTGTGCCTCCTAAAGCATACCTGCCTTTAAGGAGCTTTGTGGTGTTCCCAGCACCAGTCCTGGGGTGCCTCAGACAACAGGGAATTTGGCTTTGAACACAGCTTCTTGGCCACTGGTTCCCCATCAGCCTGACGTGGTTCCCTAAAATGGCAGGGAGATTGAGAGAAGTGAAGCATGAAGCAGACGTCAAGCTCTTTGGGATGCATTAAGTGGGGAGCTAAGGAGGAGAAAATGGCAAAAAGTAAGCTATAAAAAGATTGGTAACCACTGTCATGTTCTTTGTCACTACGGCAGCTCAGAGCTGAGCCAGTACTGCAGAACCCACCCACGAAGCTTGGTAAATTCTTGGGCATGTAGCCCATACTGAGTTGTGTGTGGGGTACAGCTCTGTCAACTCGTGTACATTTGTGTTCAGGAATTGCAGACATACCTTTGGCTGAAGCTACACCATTGGCTTTGATTTTAAGGAATAGAATAAAATTTCTTTTTCTTTTTTTTCTTTTTGAGAGACCAGAAGCAGGTCCTTGATTCCAGCAGCTCTGCAGAAGGATTCTCTTTCTAAGTATCAGATAATTGCAAGCCTGAGCCTGTCTGTACTTGAAACTGAGATTGTTTATTTTTTCATTGTTAGGAACATTTTGGTCTTAATAACCCAACTGGAATGAATTGTCTGCTAGATGGAACCATCCCTCCAAGTTCTGGTCTCTCTAGCTCCAGTGCTTTGGTGTGTTGTGCAGGACTCGTGACACTAAGAGCTAATGGAAAAACCCTCTCTAAGGTAATTTACTGTAAAACACAAGAGTGTCGGCAGTAAAAATCTACTTAAAATTAAATATTGTTAATGCTTGTAAACATTAAAAACACGATACAATTGTTTTTGCAAAGAGTTGTTGGATATAAACTTAAGATATTGCACAATTGAGCAAACATCTTTGGCCAAATTTTGGCAGGATTTGAAATTGGCAAGAAAACAGGCTTACATTAAAGCTGAAAAAGGAGCATTATTGTAAGCCTGTATGTTGGCCAACCATCAGGTCCATGCCTGGACCAGATGTGCTATCTGCAGGCCAGGGCTGAGGATATATGTGCTAAAGCATGTGGACCACACCCCCGAGGCCTTCACCCTCACCCTCAGTGACTTCTCATGGCGCTGACAGAAGAGCATCTGCTGTAGGCCTGTGGAAAAATTTCTTGATAAATTATATAATCAGCCCAAAGCAGAGGTAAAATTCTTCCATCTGACTCTCCTTATTCTCTTCACAGTCTTTGGAATGAGCATATTTACAGGGCAAAGTGTATTCCCAGTTTTTTAAGTAAACATTAGTCTTAAAGGAAACCCCAGCCATGTGACCTGTTACCATTACTGCTGTTAGTAGAATTTGGCTCACGTATCACAGATTTCTGGTCCTTGAAGGTGCCATATGGGCAATAAAGTTCTCTCCAGTACAAGTGTCTGGTTAAGTGAAACTAGATTCTAAATTTAGAATACTGTCAGGAAGAGAAAAGAACTGCTCTAATTGTGACTGTTGGGCATTTTTTGCCTATTGTGTGAGACATTCCCAAATTGTGGTACCAAATTGATTAAAGTGGTACTTGCTGATGCTGATGTTACCTTGCTGAGGTAACAAGCAGCAGTTAGCTCTGCTTGTATACAAGCACTTACGTGAGCCACAAGGTAAGGGGTCCCATGCAAAAAGCTTTTGGTAATCAGTTGTGACTTTGGTACCCAGCAGCAGCACCCTGCTCAGTGCTAAGTATCCCACATTGCACAGCTTGCAGGGAAGCAAGCAGCAGCTTCAAGAGGAATCAAGCAGCTAAAGGCAGCAAGAAGCATGGCTGCCTAGGTGGGTTGGACTTTTGTTGTAAGAGCTGCAGTCACATCGGCCTGTTCTCTGCTAGTGTGATTTGTGGTAAGTAAAGAATTGGACATTTAACAGAGGCTCTGATCTGCAATGTGAGGTATGTAGTTTAGTTGCTGGTAAAGGCATGGAATTGGCACTCCTGCTTTGGGGGTGAGGCTTTGCAGGAAGAGGGTTGGAGGTGATAGATATGCTTTTTTCATGTGTTTGTGTACATGACCTGTCAAGAAGGTCCTGTTTCTATAAAGAGGCTGACATCCGAGGTCAGCTCCTTCTCTGGTGGTGACAACCACATGAACTGAACTGGGGAACCCCTGATCAAAGTCGCTGCAGTGCTGTACATTCAGAGAGAAGTTGGGTGTCTGCAAAATCCATAACCTGACAGAGGTCTGAAAGCCCAAATTTTACTAGGTAGTAGAAATCTGTAACTGGAAAACCAGAAGCCAGGTTTTCATTATGCCAAGAAAGATTGGACTGCTTTCTTCAGAGACTGAGTGTTACAGCGTTCATCTTGAGCTAAATTTACACATAGCCTGAGAGTATTGGTCGACATTATGCCAGGCCGGTTCTAAAGAGAGGTGCAAAACTTCTGGTGCTTTTACAGAAAATTGTGGAGGAACAAATAGAAGACAGTCTCCACCAAATGACTTTTCCTTCTCCTCATGTGTCCTGTTCAATCAACCCAAAATCTCTCTAGCTTTCTGGTTGGAAAATGTGATGACAGTTAATCCTGTGTCTCAAATATAATTGTACAAACTCAAGAGACACAACTCTGCACATTTGTCAGGAAGTCCTGCTGAATCCTGCTGCCTAAAGCCAAACATTTTACACTTGCAATGAAAAGTAAGTAATTAACATACAGATGAGAGTTCTCAATAGCCAAGAGATGAGGAGTTAAGAACACATATAAAGTTTTGTGTCCTTACATAGACTAAGACACCTGGTTATGGTGGATAAGAGAGAGGATGGCAGCTCTGAAGACTGATTACTTTTGTCCAGGCTTTAAGGTTCCCCCAAGTCATACTGGGCAGTAAAAGCAAGAAGTCTAGTGTTCAGAGTCAAGTTATGATTTGGATTTGGAGACCTTTCACATTAATGTCGGTTCTCTGTTCCAAAGAATTTATGCTTAGCCTTGTAGAGCTCTTATTTATAAGGAAGTGCTAGCGTGAGTATAAATTAGAGCAATCTAGGCATGTGAGACATCAGAAATATGGAATGGGGTCTGTCCCCTTCTTTCCAGCTCCTCATGCATCCCATGCTGGTGTCAAATGATCTGGTAATGCTGGCTAGGTATCAGCTGGGAGCTCCTCTGATGCAGGGAGATCCTTAGCTGACCAAAAGTAGGGATTTTCCAGATCCTTCCTAATAGAAAGCAAGCTAGGAGCTTGCACTTTAAGGGCTTTGGATATTAATATGCTCATTCCTTTTTAAGGAAGAAATACTGCTTTCCCTCTCCCATACTTTTTTTTTCCTCAAATGTTTAGAGTTGCGAAAGTTGTAAGTGGTAATATTTATAAGTTACAATATTTGGTGACTGAGGTGGATCGTCTCAGTAATTTTATGAGAAAAGATTGACTTTTTGCCCCTCATTAATCTGATGGACTTTGCAAAATCTTAATACTGTGGTCTGCAGAAGCAGAACAAGGACACTTCTGGCTTTTGAATCAAATTTGGCTGAATGGGAGGGCTTCTGTAGCCAAAGTTATGAAGGATTGACCTTTTACTGAATGGAACATCTATCTGTCTTGTTTCCGTGAAACTATTTTTATTACATTTTTTGAGTTATATTTGTGCTCTTTCCTGATAAATGTAAGTTTAAAATAGCTGTAGAGTAAAAGTGGTTCAGATTTAGAGCTTTTATTTGATAATATCTTCAGTGTGAATTTGGGCCTGTGACATTAGGAGACAAGAAAAATGCAAAATGCAAAACATTGTAAAAACATAGCTACAATGTCATGGTGGCATACTTTAAAAATAGCACTTTTTGACGTCGAAAACAAAATCAGAAAAAAAATGTGCTCTCACTAATTATTATGTGTAGCAGCCTGCAATAGGGCATTGTTTCAGTTTGCATACAATATTTTTTTTAAAACCCATCACACACATACACAATAGTTTAAGGAAAATACCAATCCAAGACAATTCAGCCAGATGTGCAGTGCTAACCAGTTGCAGCAGTGCAATAGTATTCA
Source organism: Nothura maculosa (assembly GCA_032353885.1). Taxonomy (NCBI): domain Eukaryota; kingdom Metazoa; phylum Chordata; class Aves; order Tinamiformes; family Tinamidae; genus Nothura; species Nothura maculosa. The sequence goes on along the minus strand of JAUBOD010000354.1, from coordinate 103,267 downwards.
AATAACAAGATGGAAAATTTAGAATGAGAATCCCTTCTCTTTTCTTTGAACAGGATTCCATTCTAAAACTGTGTTGGCATTGCCCAGAGAATAGCAATGCTCAGTATTAGCTTTTTATTTTAAAGTGATTTTTATTTTCTTGTTGCAAAATGAATCTTTTGTACAACTTTTCATCATGAAAAGATACTGTTTTTTACAAAGGAAACAGAGCAATGTTATAAATTGTCCCAGCTTTGTGTTTCATGGTAGAAATTAATTAGTACAGAAAATTATTTAGAACTTTTGAATTACTTAGATTTATTTGAGGGATGTGATGATACTGTTGCTCTACAAACATTTAATCCTGTGGTACTAAGATCTGTTAACCATCCCTCACATTTCTTCAGTTGCTTAAGGCTGGGCAGCTCTGTACATCATTACTAATTAGGAAAATTAGAGCAAAACTAAATACAGTTAATTTAAGGTGAAATGTTGAATATAGAAAGTTGAATAATATTTGGGTCTGTTTAGTCTGAGAAAAATCTAAGACTGACCAAGTTATCAAAAAGGACTTAAGTTATTAAGTTTGACTCTGTGTTTTTGTAATCGTGTGGAAATGGAGCACAATAATAAAAAGCCATAATCTTTCATCAACAAACTGATAACCTTCTATTCAAGTTGGTTAGAGGACAGGTCAAGTGAAGTTAGATGGCTGTGCTTATAAGACTATTCAGATCATACCTGATAAATATTTTGCTACTTCTTAAAAAAATGCATAATTACTTTGAAATATATAAAATTTAACTAATTGGGAGGTGTATGCAAACTGGAAACATATGGTAACTTTCAGCAATCAATTCCTAGTCAAGATTACATATTAAGAATTAGGGCACAACTGATACCGAAAAAAAAGGAAAAATTAGGCATCATTTAATATCTTGATTGTCTGAAACATAGTGCCTTATAGGGAGAGAGGTACACACACAGAGAAACTGAAAATAAAAAATGTAACCAGCTTTAAATATGCCTTAAGTGATAGAGAATGTTTTCTTTTTAATCTAAACTCATATTTATCTGTAAATGTATCATTTAAACTCCCAGTCCTATATGCTGCGAACCAACTTGTTCATGGAAAATCTACACTAGGTTCTAACTAGAGTATAAAATGGCCCAAATTTTCCATTTCATGAGGAAGTGATAGAATGAGTCTGACTTTTAGAATGAAATTGGACAAAATGATAATGAATGTGCATTAAAGAACCATTACTGTCTTGGCACAGACAGTCTAAATGGGCTTACAGGGCTCCTCTATATTTTGGCTCTGCACTTCTGTAGATACTTAAATATTGAAACTGTTCAAATTCGCCTGCTGAGTAGACTTTTGGAGCACTGAAAGCAGCCATCTAAAAATAACTTGGAATTATTTTCTTCATGGAGCTTCACTTCTTGAACAGTAAAATTCAAAACAGAAAGAAAATGTTTATTGATTTTAAAAGTCAGCTATAACTTTTTGTGCATTGTTATATGTAGAAAATCTAGCACATTTACCTTCAGCTGAAATTTACCTATATAAAACCACCGAAGTAGATGCAATTTAATCCTTTTATAGATAAGGCTCCTTTTTTTTGGTTGCCACCATTCTGGATTTGTATAGATTAAGTTTCTGGGTAATGTAGGGCAAGCTATTCCAAAAAAGTACTAAGCAACACTAATTCTGTTTTACTAACAAATATTTGACTGTCTCCTGCTCACTAATTGTCTTGCTCTTTTAAGGGGTTTAATCTTACATGAGTTTACTTCTTTCAAGATCCATGTGAGACTGAAAGGGATTGATCAGTGGTATGAAATGTATTGACAGTGACAGTTATATAGGGACAAATTCTGTCACAGTTTACATACTGTCCAGACCCACTGCACTGCAACCGAGTAGTTGGCCCTTGGCCTCTTTGTGAGCAAGGGAACTGTTAAAGTTCAAACTCCCTTATCTGACCTCACTTAGATAATTCTGTAGGAGGTTTTTATATTAGTAGGCTTCTATTTTTAGGAAGATTTTTATAAGTAGGTGATCAAGGGTCTCAGTAGGTTTGGTCATTTGGTGATTTGTTCAGTTCCATTATGCATTAGATGCCTGAACACCTTTATACATTTAGGCTTTGATGTTCATTATACAGTACATTAAAAGATAAAGAAAGTAAAATAGATGATCAGGAAATAGGGATTTAAATGAACTGCATGGGGAGGTTCATAATTTATCAAGCTGCAGAAGTGGCATGGCATAAGAACATAAATGGTGCAAACGTAATCCAGGGTTGGATTGTGCCTTGAAATAGTCAGAAGAATATTCTTTTACTTGCTTCTCAACATTTTTGAAAAACTACAGATTCTCAGGTAGAAATCAAACTCTGAATTTTAGGTGTTTCATATTGAAAATAAATATTAAAAGGAAAAGCACACATAGTGAAAGTATCATTTTACTGAAAACCCACTAACCCCCATTTCCATTAAAAGCTCAAACAAGATAACCCGAGGCAGAGCTATTGATAAGTTCTCATTACAAGAAATCTCTCTATCTAGAGTTAAAACTACACATAAGACAACTAATAATGAAAAATCACAACCCTCCTTTGTCAGACTAAATCATATCTCCCCTAATATGATTTCCCAGGTTAGACTTTCCACATGCTGGATAGGAAATCTTGCGGCTCAAAGATAAAACGTTTTTAAGTGGTAGTAATTTCTTTCTTTGTAACCCAAGATTGACTTGCTCCTTATCAGGGAGAACCTTAAATAGTTTCAAACAAAAAGCAGAGGTAGTTGGTGGGGCTCGCAGATCAAAGGCAAGCCTGGATCTGCACAAGGGGGCCCTTCCCGGCACAGAATGAGCAAGCGCTGCCTGTGCAATAGGATCCACGAGCAGAAAGTAGAATTAAGCCCCCAAGAGAGGAGAAGAGCAAAGAAATAACATGAGAAAGATACAAGTCTAGTATATTGCTGGGCTTTTCAGTTTTTCCAAATGCTCCAAAATTGTCTGAAACATAAGAGTTTAGTTTTGAAATCTTGGGAGACAGCAGCTTCTTTAAATAGATTATTACTTCATATATATTTCTTAATATTTTGAATGTGCCTTATTGGGCAAGTGAGTGAATTGTGTGCGCTAAGATTCTGTTCCTAATGATGTTGCTTTGTACAGTTTTAATTAAGGATACTCTCATTTAATGTGTTTTATATTTTGTTGGATAAAAAACAAAAAAGCTTTAAACATAATATGTCATGTAGCTCACTGATACTAAACATCCCCCACTCATGCACTGCCAATCTGGCATCTGTACGTGCCAAGAGATATAAAAGCACTACTTGCGTTTGTATAAATCACATGGGGTCTGGCATTTGAAAGCTGCAATATTTAATGTTTCTTGACAGATCAGCAGGGAGACTTGAAGGTTTAACTCACCTACCAGCAACTACTGCCATGGTGTTATGCTTGTCCCTCTCACACTTGCAGAGCCTAACCAGACCCAGGGTACAAAATTGCTAAGGTGCTATAAGACTCACTCAAGATACTTGTTTCTATCCCAGGTCCTCTGCCTTTTACCCCTCATGGTTACAGACCTCACCACAGTCAGCAGAAGGGAGCACAAAACTTCTGCCATTTTACTGCAAAGCACATTGCAAAACGTGAAATCGTGGTGAAAAATGGAGCTTGTCACAAGTGGCTGATGCTGGGCCACTGCCTTTGGACTGTGGTGTCCCGAACTGTGGAACAGCAGTGTTGAATGGCTGAAGTTGCCTCACCATATACCAACGTCAGCACTAATTAACAGACATTTTATGTGTCTCATTTGCTACATGAAAGTAGTAGAAGATAGAGCAGAGTTGTATCTCACTTTAAGGAAAGCCATTGGTTTGCCCCTCCCTGTCCTCACAAACCAAGACCATTAAACTGAAGAAGATTCAGTGAAAAGCCACAGGGATGATCAAAGGTACAGAATGACCTCCATAAAAGTAAGCTAGGACTCTTTGGGAAAACGTGCTTGAAAATGATAGAGGTCCATAAAATCATGCCCATAATTGATGGAGTGGATAGGAATGGAGTGATCATTGTCCTTTGTAGTATGGGAGCCAAAGGGCAGGAGATGAAGATAGTCAGGCAGGAACATGTTCAAAATGGACATAAGGAGTTGGATCTTTACCCATAAAGTTGTAGGATTCCTTTTTTGAATGGGTTTAAGAGGACTCTGACAAGTTCACATATGAGAAATCCAGTACAGGTGACTAAATGTGCAGAATTCATGTTCAGCTCAGGAAGCTGTTTATCCCCCAAATAGTTGGAATCTGAGAGTATTCTGGGGAAATGTCATCTTTACTTGGCCCTGCTCCCATGCTCGGAGGCTGTTTCCAGATACAAGACACAGAGCCAGCTGGACTTTAGGTCTGACGCACTAGGGCTGCTTTTATGATAGTGCTCTGTGTTCTGACCCAAGGCTTTTAATGTATTTTAGCTAACTGACCACCTTAAAGGAAACCCCTTTTGACATTGTTTGAGTTTTACTTTTTAAATTACTACATCAAAAATATCACTTGGCTTGTTTAATACGTGCTGTAGATGACAGCTTAGGACTTATGGTCTGCATGATGGATACTTACAACTAAGGGCCTGGTTTAGCCAGCCCTGTTGGAACAGTTTTCCTGGAACAATAATACAAAAATCAGAATGCATTAGCATATGTGGGTCACAGAGCAGTTGGGAGAAGGAAATTTTTGATTCATCTGTTCAATGAAGTCATTTTTTTCTTCCAGAGTTAGGCTTCTGTTCAGACCCATTTGTACTTTAACTTTAGAATCTTTTTGTTCCAGTTTTCATTACCATCATCTTGGAAAGAATTTTAAATCTGTCCTGCAGAGGATTCCTTAAGATAATATTCTTTAGAGAAATAAGTCACAATCCTGGAAACGAGGAGATTTTTGAATTCTCATTTCAGTTTTGTGATTGATCGACAAGACTTTGAACAAGCCACGTAAGCATCTGTGCTGTCTGTAAATTCAAGGTAACAGTAGCCTTGTAGGAACGATTTAAGTAAAGGCTGCCTGTAAAACTCTACAGACTTGAATTATGATTTATGAATATTTTTGAAATAAAGCTTTAGGGATGGGAAAGCCATTCTAATGAATCTCAGGTGTGTGGAGCATTTTGTGGTTAGCTGTAAGGGGCGACCTCTCCCATGGATCGGAAGCGCGGCCTACATGCGGTTTATCCTTTTCCTCGGCGTTTCACATCTTGCTTTGTGAAGTACAAGCATCTGCTTCCACCTAGCTCTAGTAATGCCCGTTTAGGACCTTTTCCCACTGCTGCAGAACTCAGTAGGGGTGGCACTGCTTATTTTATATGCCTAACAGTCAAACTTGGAGCCATCCTGCAGGGTGGTTTGGCTCCTCTAAACTGCAAGAGTAGGAACAGGAGGCTCATCACAGTAGGTACTGTTCAGGCTGAAATATTGCCAGGCTGAGAGGTCTGATCTGGGAGCTGACAAGCTCTGTGTTTCTACAGGTGAGAAATGCTCTATAGCAAGAGATAAATCATAGATGATTTAAACAGTCACTGCCCTTCTCCATGTTGCAAATGGAATAGAAGCAAGGCATCACTCTGAGATAGGCACAAGATACTTCCTTTTATTATACTATTCTAGCACTTTTTTTTTTCCCCTCAGCTATTTTATATAGAACCCTTAAGTCACAGATCTAGTTTAGAAAGATCTACTTTTTTTTCAGTTTCTAGTAATGAAATCACAGACACTTAATAGCATTATCATCTAGAATCCTAAGTAGCAATTGCCAATTACTGGGAGTGGGGAGATGACCCTCATTTTATTGAGGCAATGAAGCCATGAGGAGTCAGAGGGGCTTTCCCTGCCTCATGAGAAAAGTAGCCTGGAGCTAGAAACTAAGCCCAGACCTTCTGATTGCAGTTCACAGTTTCTATCATATGACCATCCTTTTCCAAGTATCAAATATGTACACAAAGCTCTCCAATTTAGTCCACTATTTTCCAGTGTTACAATTCAGTTCCTCTGAACTTTGTCCTCTCATTAGCTTCAGCAAAAAAGGCAAACATTTGCCCATTTGTTTCAGTAGTAAGTAGAAGCTGCTTTCTATACAGATGATGATTTCCCCTCCATTCATATGCTTCTCATCCTAGTGCTAGAAGGCCAGCCTGTGTCAGCAAGGGCCTGTTCAAATTAGAAACCAAATAATGTTTCGGGGATGCCTTGGGCTGTCTTGTGGAGAGGGCTCTTCTCAACCCGTGCCAGTTACTACTTGGTGGTCCTGCCAATCTTTGCAGAGTTTCAAAACAAGAGTTGCTCAAGCTCATGGGGCGCTGTTAGGCCGGCGTACGCGCTGGGCCGGAGCAGGGCCCGGCACTTAGCCCAGCACAGCTCACCCGGCCACGGCCACGTAAGGGGACAGGGGAGTGGCCCTGGCCTAATTGCTAACATGCCTCCCCTGCAAGACTCCTCCTGATATTTATTTAATAAGCCCAGGCTCATAAAGCCCGAGTGATTTGAGCAATCAAGTGGTAGCTGATTTGTATATGGAGATGACATGCAGCCAGACTAAGTGAAGGGTGAAATGCTTAATTTTTGCAAAGTTTTGCAAAGCTTTATCTGGCAATTGCCAGTGAAACACAAAACCCTAGACAGCTGCGCCCGAGAGCGGAGCAGCCAGCGAGTGCCTCGGGAGCTGCCTGGGGGCCAGCTTCACAGAGCTGCATCTCCTGCTTAACTGCAGCCTTTCCAGCCAGTGTGGTCCTAGGAACCTATGGGGGGAAGTTTCTACTGCTGCCAGGTTATAACACGCATGAACCTCGCTCCAATGGCTCCTGCCAGGGATGCGAATTGCTCCGTTCGGAGGGGCAAAGGGCAGGTTCTCAGAACTGGCTGACACATGTCTGCATTTCCATGTGCCAGCAAAGCTGTTTGTAAATAGGCCTGTCTTCCCAGACAGGAAGGAGGGAGCATCTAGAACTGCTGTGTGCTCAGAGGGTTGTGCTTGCTTTTGTGTCAAACCATTGCTACAGCTTTTAGCATTAAAGGGAGAAAAAAGCAATGCTGCCTTTGTATGGGGTCCTATATAACAGCATTTCATTCAGAATTATTTTCCATTTTTAATGAATTAGGGATACCTAATGATTGCATATTAAACTTTCACTGATAGTTGGGAAAGATCTAAGGTTCAAACCAGATTCTGTACAGAATTCTGTAGTTTTGCAGCAAGAGTGGAAAAAACAAATTCTGATAAACTCAGCCTTCAACATAAGCTAGGCACTGGGATATCTCTTTTCTTAAAAAGAAAACTAAAAACTAAGATCAAAATGTGTGATCTTGCTATCCTTCATTAAGAGGAAGCAAAAGCAACATTATCTGCTCATCTCTAAAATACATGAAAGAGAAGCAGTGCAGAAAGGGACAATTTGCATCAACCCTCCATGTTCTCTCATTAATGCTTTTAAGGGGATGGATGGTATCGATTTAAGATGGATAAACCCTTGCTTTTTTCCAGTTGTCTAAGTGGATCTGTTTAACAGGAGAGACCAGCAAGGGTCTCTCATGGCAGCCTGGACTCCTTGATGTTTGATTCAAGGCGGTCTGGTCTGCATGGCTTTAGAGCAGCCTCGTTAATGTTTGCCTGATAGCTTCCTCCTCCCAGCCCAAGGTTTATTGCACGTTACTGCACTGTGGGCTGGGAGATGGGTGGTTTGTGGATTGGCAAGTGCTTCATCCTGATTGCATTGATCTGAGCAGGAATTTTACACGTCTGCCCGTGGTGCGGTCACAGAAAGGGAGCGAGTGGCTGGCGGGCACCCCCACCACATGCACCTCCCTCCCGGTGGCTGATTCACCACCCATCTGCTGTGTTTTGTGGCTCGGGGCTGATTAACGTCCCTGGCCTTGCTGGTCGGCTTGTTGTAAGGCATGTGAGGCCCCATCTTTAGTGAAGAACCTGACTGCAACATTGTGACCACACTGAAGCATGGGCTGTTGCTTTTCTGAAGTCCTTTTCACAGCTCCTTTGTGGTTACCTTGTGCTTCAGAAACTGAGGGTGCCATAGCATATGGACATGGATGCTTCCCTGTTGACCTGTTTCCTTGGGAACAGTCTATGTTCTTCAGCCATTCTCTAGGCCTTCTCTGGTGCTCTGCTCAGACTTGGCCTGATAGCTGAAAGCTTTCCTGTTTTTCTTATTTTTAACAATTGTGACACTAATATCCCCCACACCCATATTATCCTCTGACCTCCAGGTATCAGACTGCACTAAGCTATGCCTGAAATGTCACAAAGGAATGTGAATCACATTTAATTACAAACCATATCACATAAACAACACAAACTACAAGTACTGTATCCCAAGGAGGAGTGACAGGCACCACCAACTGGAATATTTACAGCGAGAAAGATTTCCCAAGTTAGTGTCAATACCTAATTTCTGATCCTGGAACCGTATTAATATGACATAAAGTAACAACTTGCCATCATTCTACAAGCTACCGAGATGCATACAAAGATATGCAACTAATTCATCAACAAAATATTGCCGATTGGGCTGGAGTGGGAGTGAGATGAATGAGGAAGAGAACTAGGGTGGGAAGGAGGAGAACTAGAGTGGGACATCTAAAGTAGAATAACCTTAAAAGCTTTGGACTGCAATGGGCCCAGCAGATGCCCTTTTACTTCATAGCAAAAAGAAACAGGGGCCATGTGGCATCCTGCTTGATCCTGGCCTACAACACTTGGTGCAATAAGCAATGGTCCAGAGTGCTGCTATTCCCTCTCACTAGTTCATTCTTAAGTGATGTAGAAGTAGGACCTATTTTTTTTCTTACCTCAAGATTCATTTAATGTTTTCTCAGGTGGAGCTTGCAGAAATCTGCACAAAGAGTGAACGTTACATTGGCACAGAAGGTGGAGGAATGGACCAGTCAATATCTTTTCTGGCAGAAGAAGGAACGGTAGGTGAATCTTCATAATCTAAACTGACAGTGTAATGTTAATTAATGTAAATAAATAGTATTTTTGTATGTATCTAGAAAAAGACAATTGAAATACCTTGACAAGCAGAATAAGCACTATTTCTATATGCAAATGAAACAGGAATTAGGTGTGTAAACTTGTGCACAGTTGAGTATAATGGGTTAGAAGGAAATGAGAAGTGGAAGTATGAGAACATAAAAAGACTTGGGGAAAGATGTATTCTGGAAGACCATATTGCTTGAGTAATTTATCACTGAACTTTGAATGTTTCCCATATAATGAAGTCTGAATAGTCGGTATGTCCTGTATTCAGTGCAAATAGGATAATTATTACAAAAATGCTTTCTTGAAACTTCTTATAACCAAACATTTCTAGGAAGTTTTGCCAGGTCTAGTTACAAAGACAATGGGGATTTTTTTTACTCTAGTTTTGCTAATTCCAGACAATTCTGTGGCTGAGTTCTGATGTAAAAGGTATTTAGCTGTCATAAATGTGGTGAAAGAAGGTGGATTGGCAGTGATCTCTGAGACCTGCCAAGCTGTGCTGAGCACTTGCAGTGCAATCCACCCACTGCCCCAGATATGCCAAGGACCTCAGAAGTTCAAACCTAAAACCTGCCAAAATATTTGGCAACATTTCTTAAAATTAATGTGGCCTCTCATGAAAACCTTCACTTTCCTTTAGCTTGTTGGAAGTTATTTTCTATCTCATGTTTTATGGGCCTTATGCCATATCTTAGGTGAGTTTATAAGAAAAATAAACAGTTTCTTATAATTGCACTGAAAATGCTTATTTCCACCCTGAGATATATGTATTTTCAATTTCACAACATCGCCTGTTCCTACTTTACACCTTTCCTTCACACTTTATACTGTAAGCTACAAACACAGAGCTCCACCCGTGCTGAAAGGAGTTGCAGAAACAGAGGAGCACAGGCTTTTCTGTGACTTCAAAGGGGCAGAGAGTATATTAGGAGAGATAAGAAAAGAAATGGTGAACAAAATAGAAACCATCCTTGCCTCAGCGTACTTGCATCTGAGAGCAGTTCCTGCCCCATATTGCAGAAAAGCATTCCAGGACTAGAAGAGTACAGAGAAGGACTCTGAGGGTGAGCTAGGGTATTTTTATGTGAGTACCATCTAAGAAATTTAAAAACTCTTCAGCTCAGAAAACAGACATCTTTGAGGGTGATAGTTTGGAGGTCTGTAAAATCCTGAATGGGTAAGAGAAGGTAGATTGGGAATGTGCTGTTTCTTGTAACTGAAGAATAGAAAGACAATGAAATCAACAGGCAGCTTGCTAAAAACAAATAAGAGGAAGTTTGTTTTTTCAAAGCAGTCATTGTTAAATTGAGAAATACAGCACATTGTGGAGGCTAAAAGTTTAAAAGGGGTTCAGGAAGGTCCTTCTTAGTTATACAGAGAGACTACATGCCTGTTTGTGGCTATTAAACATAACAGGCTGATGTGGCTTCCAGTCTACCCATATGTAAACTCACCATACACTCTGCTTATGAGAAAGAAGAATATACTAGGAAGAGAATTTTTTATATGTTACTTTTACAGAATCTCTAAATACCCATTTATGGCTCCTGTCAGGCTCAGGACACTGGTACATTTTGATCTAATGTAGCAGTTCCGAAATCGGTATATTTAAATGCAAGCAAGCATGTCTTTCTTGATAGTGGTTTTGGGAAGTGGTGCAGCAGCTCAGTGGCAGGCAGCACCACACATGCTGTACATAATGTACAAGCAGATTTGTCATTGTTTATTTAGCACTCTAGCTGCTTAAGGAACTCTCCGGGGGTGCACAATGCCAAAACCAGTAAGACATCCCTGCTTGCAGAACTGCAGACTATTCTGGAGAGCCAGAGCAGGGCACATGATTTACAGCTTATCCCAGTGAAAATCCAGATGTGAATGTAATCTCTTGATTACATTACATCCTGAATTATTTAATTAATGGATTCCTAGCTTATTCCATGAAAAGGTCACAAAATGTTGGGAACACTCAGCCTGTGGAAGGCAAGAAAATCTTATCCCAGAAGGGAGACAGGAACTACATTTTTGTATATAATTTTACTTAATTTCTGTGTATGTAACATAAGTATATCTAGTTATTTCTAAAATTTTGGTAGTATAACCTCAGTGAACTGAATCTTCATGATTTAATGAGAAATAAAGGAAAAAAAAAAACCAAAGAGGAAGAAGGGCAGTGGTAGATGGCAGGGGAATGTCAAGCCCTTGTTTCTAGTAGCATGTGCCTTAGCTCTAGCCAGGTCTGTGCTCATCTATAGATCAAAGAAAAACTCTAGACTTAAAACAGGCAAGAAAAATAGGCTGGGTGGGGTACTGTGAACTTTGAGAAAAAACAAAGACTTAATGGAAACATTTTAAAATCCAGCTACAAGGAAAAGGTTTGAAATGTATGTGTAACTCGACCAGTGAGGTTAAATCTCTTTTCTCACTGTTTCATGTCAGTTTGCTTCATTAACTGTCCATGGACTTTCAAGAGAAAAAAACGTGCAAATTTGCATTTGATTTATAGAACTAAGTGCGCTGTTAGCTAGTAGTAAACTAAAACTAACCATTCATTTTTCTCCTGATAGGCCAAGTTGATAGAGTTCAGTCCTCTGAGGGCAACTGATGTGAGACTTCCAAGTGGAGCAGCCTTTGTTATTGCCAACAGTTGTGTGGAAATGAATAAAGCGGCAACTTCTCATTACAATATTAGGGTAGTGGAGTGTCGTCTGGCTACAAAGGTAACGTATGGCTTTTGTCAAACTCTAATGAAACCTTCATGTAAGTATGTGCTTTTCCCCACTTCTGGCGAGTCATGTCTGTACTTTAACACCTGGCTAGGTGCTACTTTAAGTAGCCTTTTTCATTTCAGAGCCAGACACCTCCATCTGTGCAGACACAGAACTCCCGCAGAGCTTAATGGAAGTGTGAGGACTGTGCCCTTATATAGACGAGTCTGCAATTCAGTTCTATTTAATTAATTTTGTATTATATTTGAATGGTGGAAATATGTCCTTTTCAGCAAGCATATTCTCAGTTAATAAAATAAACTGTTTCTAATTAAAGTTGAATAATGTCAAACTGTGGAAAGCAACCAGTGTGGTCACACGTTTATATGTATATATAGCAATAGATGTGTATTTTCTAGGATTTAGAGTACATCAAAGCCACTAATTAGAAACCTGGAAATGTTACTGGAAGGCTGAGTAGCAGCAGGTACGTTAGCATGAAGTTTAAAGAAGACTGACTCAAAGCTAGAGGTTTTCATTGCACTGCCAGGTTACAGTTTGCAACTATCTCTAAAATATATGAAATCTAAACATGACAAAT